>JAUPFN010000015.1:20041093-20641093 GCA_036924255.1 Apodemia mormo | reverse complement strand
TCCTTCTTTTCTTGCATTGCATCAGCATTAATGTTAGGAAACATACCCATCATAGATGGGTCCATCACAACGCCTCCCATCATCCCCATATCCATAGGAGTCCCTTGAGCTGCCAAAGGTTGAGCATTCATTGTAGAAATATCCATTCCAGTTGTAGACATCATATCTAAACCAGTTGAAGACATCATATCCATTCCAGAAGTTTGCATGGAAGCTGGGAAATTACCTCCTATCATGGCATTAGGCATCATCATATTATACATGCCTCCCATCAACATGTTACCTGTGCAATTAAAATTGAGGATTACAAAAACATTAAACCATTGCTAGAAAACCTAACTGAAACAGATGTCAGTAAATGTGATACCATAAACTGATTATGTGTTACTTCCGTGAAAACTTGATACTTGGCAGAGTTCACTATTAAGCCAAGAAAGAAAAAGAGACTAACAAACAGCAATTGATTTTTATATACATATATTTGCCGGCGTCGGGAAGTGACGAACCCATCGCCCGCCGGAGGGATAATCTTCTTTTTTGAAATTATTCCACCGGTGCAGTCAGTAAAAAAAAGTGGTAGTGCCATGCTTAGCTGAATGGGTCGGCACGACTGGGGCGATACAACTACTTCACTTAAAACCAACGTAAAGTAACAGCTTTGCTGTTGCGTTTCGTTTGGTCTGTGAGGTTCCCGTAGGCCCTTTCCCCCCTCCCCTAACACTATTTAAGTGCAATTAAAAGGTAGTAGTTTACCCCAGGGGGGTACCACTAGCGTAAAAGGTGGAGAATCGCCCTCTGGACATCCATGTTCAGGGGTTTGTAATCAGCCTAATCATGGATGCTCAGGCTGCCCTGCGTACTCTAGGGGGGGGGGGGGGGGGGCACAAATGCGCTCTCAAACTTCGCTGCTCGGGGCAAACTAAACAGAAATCGAAAGGCACCCTCTACCACACTCCACGTGGACTATACTAATATTAGGGGTCTTCACTCAAACCTAAATGCCGTCCATTACCACCTTGAGACGGCTAAGCCGGCTCTGTTCTTTTTAACTGAGACGCAGATATCTTCTCCGGCTGATACCTCATATCTCTCCTACCTGGGGTAGAAATTCGAGCATTCATTTGTACCCCGGCAGAAGTTTGTGCTTATGTCAGAGAGGATATCTGCTCTCGACGTCTCAGCAGCCTTGAAAGCTATAGGGACCTATCCATCCTCTGGCTGCGTGTAGACTGCGATGACCATCCCCGCATCTATGCGTGCCTCTACAGTTCCCATAGCGGAAATACTGAAGTCGACAGGCTTGTTGAGCACCTTCAAACGGCTGTAGATTCCGTGTTACAACAGACCCCCTCCGCTGAGATCGTGATCTTAGGCGATTTTAATGCCCACCACGCCGAATGGCTGTGTTCACGCACTACCGATCATGCGGGGAGGTCTGTTCACGATTTTGCCTTGGCATATGGTCTAACATAATTGGTAACCTCGCCTACACGAGTTCCCGATGTGGACGATCATACGCCTTCACTGCTTGACCTCCCATCCGGACAATTATCAGATATCTGTGGACGTCCTCTTGGTACGTCAGACCACCGCCTCATCCGGAGTAAAGCGCCGGTTACGCGCCTATCACGGCCTCCTTTTGCAGGCTGTCGGCACTATATGTCAGCAGATTGCGACAGGATGCGGTCTTTTTTTGCGTCCTACCCATGGGGGCGGATGTGCTTCTCGCTGGATGATCCGAGTATCATCGCTTACTCTATCGCTGATGTGGTGCTGCAGGGCATGGAACTTTTCATTCCATTTTCTGCGATACCAGTTGGTGGTAAGTCTTAACCTTGGTTCGCTCCTGCAAAACGGCTTCACACCGAAAGCAGGAAAGCTACCGGGCTTGGGCTGCAGCGTCGACATCTCGTGATGAAAAAACCAGCGCGTTACCTAAGGAGTACAATTCCGCTTCGAAGTTCTTCAAAAGAGCTATCGCCAAGGCAAAAACTGAACACATTGGCAGAATTGGTGAGAAATTAGTTCTCCTTCCTTCGGGAACTCGTGCGTTCTGGTTTCTCACCAAGGCTGTCTTGGGGAATTTCTCACAGCCCTCTCTTCCACCCTTACACGGAGATGACGACTCTCTGGCCCATACCGCAAGGGAGAAGGCCGGTCTTATGGGCTCGTTCTTTGCGGCCAACTCGACTCTGGACGACCAAGGAAATGCACCGCCTACCATCCCGCAGTGCTATAGTTCTATGACGGAATTAAAATTCCTGCAGTCTTCCGTACATAAAGCACTTTTCTCCTTGGACGTCCACAAGTCGAGTGGACTGGATGGCATCCCTCCGATTGTACTTAAATCATGTGCTCCAGAGCTGGCGCCGGTACTAACACGCCTATTCCGGCTCTCCTACTCACTCGGCGTAGTACCGATTTCATGGAAGACAGCTTTAGTGCATCCCATCCCTAAAAAAGGAGATCGCTCTAATCCGTCTAACTATCGGCCGATAGCTATAACCTCCTTGTTCTCCAAAATTATGGAGACAATCATCAACTCGCAGCTCCTCAAGTATTTAGAAGAGCACCAGCTGATTAGCGACCGCCAGTACGGTTTCCGTCGCGGCCGCTCAGCTGGTGATCTTTTAGTATACTTAACACATCGGTGGGCGGAAGCAGTTGAGTCCAAGGGGGAGGCATTGGCAGTTAGTTTAGACATAGCGAAGGCCTTTGATGGGGTATAGCATAAAGCGCTTCTGGCGAAGCTGCCTTCCTATGGGCTTCCCGAAAATTATGCAAGTGGATCACGCGTTTTTTGGCTGATCGAAGCATCAAGGTCGTAGTTGACGGTGCGTGCTCTGACCTTAAATCTATCAATGCTGGTGTTCCACAAGGCTGCGTCCTATCACCGACACTGTTCCTTCTGCATATCAATGACATGATGCGAATTCGCAACATACATTGCAATGCAGATGACAGTACTGGTGATGCTACATACTCCGGCCGAAGCAGTATTTCTCGGGAACACGTCGAAGAGAGCCGAAACAATCTTGTGTCCGAAGTTGAGAATCGACTAACTGATTTCTCGGAATAGGGTCGTCAAAACCTGGTCACTTTTAACCCCAAGAAGACACAGCTTTGCGTGTTTTTCGCTAAAAAGACACCCTTTGTCGTGTCACCTCGATTTGGGGATACTCTCCTGACAGCCTCAGCTAATATGGGGATTCTGGGAGTCGACATATCGAATTACATTCAGTTTCGCGGTCATTTGGAAGGTAAGGCTAAACTAGCCTCCAAAAAGCTCGGTGTACTCAGCAGAGCGAGACAGTACTTCTTGCCGGCCCATCGCCTTCAACTTTATAAGGCTCAAATTTGGCCCCAACAACAACTCCATGTGGAGTACTGTTCTCATCTCTGGGCCCGAGCTCCTCAGAACCTGCTCCTTCCTCTTGATCGCATTCAGCGTAGAGCGGTTCGAATCGTTGTCGGCTATTTCGAAACGGCTTGACTCTTTGGCATTGCACAGAGATGTTGGTTAACTCTGTGTCTTCTATCGTATCTTTCGTGGGGAGTGTTCTGACGAGTTATTTGGATTAATTCCTGACGCCGAATTCCATCATCGGACATCGCGTCAAAATTTGAAATTCCATCCTCACCATCTCGATGTCTAGAAATCCACAACTGTGCATTTCTCTCGACACCTTTTGCCTCGCACTACTTTGTTGTGGAACCAATTACCGGCAGGGGTGTTTCCAAACGGATACGACTTGGGAGCCTTCAAGAAAAGAGCTTGCTCATTCTTAAAAGGCCGGCAACGCAACTGCAAGACCTCTGGTATAGTGGATGTAGATGGGCTGCAGTGATCACTTACCATCAGGTGCACCTCCTGCTCGTTTGCCCCCTCTTCTATAAAAAAAATATGGATAATAGATATAAGATTGTCAATGTAGGAATTAAATTTGAATATAATTTATCAAAGTGACATTACTGATAGATTGGACAGTAGATTGTTAAATTTTGGAAAGTTAGCCAATTAGATACTTCAACTTAATTAGCTAAGTATATTTAACTTAACTAATTTCAGTTATCATGTAAGTAAGATTCTTAGTGTTCAGTGTAATTGCATTAGCATGGCTTAAAGGACACAATAGGTCTTTAGGAAACATTATTGCGGATGATTGACGTGTTCTAGTTTGGGGATAAGGTAGCTTGTAGACTTATGCATGTGGCATTGCACACAGATAGCAAATCACCATTAAAATCTTGGGTATCAATAGGCTATGTTTTCTCTTTCCATCACAAGAGCCATCTGCTTTTTATCTAAATTTTATAAAACATTTCTATTGTACTCATTTTTCATGACAATATGAATATGGTTTATAGTTGGAAAATTCCTCCTTCCAGCCTGCCCAACTTGTTAGCTCCAAATTCATTTTGACAATTCAAGCCGAATACTTAAAATTTTTTGTATTGGTGATTGTATCTAGTACTGTTAGAGCTAGAGAGTTAGGGCCTATCATAAGTTCACACTACCTACCAACAGGGAATCTGACAGGATTCATTTTATTACATTTTTTTGCAATCAATGTGATTATAACAGTTATTTACAAAAATGTTGTACCTTGTGAATAAACATTTGCCATCATCATTTGGTTCATGGCTGTATTTGGCAACATGTTTGAATTTTCTGAATTCTTAGCCATATCCATGTTTTTACCATCTCTGCGACGACTATCACCTCTCATGGGAGATCTCGACCGGTCTCGCCTTCCTTTAAGAATGAATGTGAAATAATAAAAAATACATAAAAAACCAAGTATTAGGCCAATATTTTTGTTTAAGTAAGTGAATATCTACATTTTTATATAATATTATAATTGCGAAAGTTTGGATGTTTAGATGGATGGATGAATGTTTGTTACTCAATCACACAAAAACTACTGAATGGATTTGAATGAAATTTAGCACACAGGTAGATGATGACTTAAAATAGCACATAGGCTACTTTTTATCCCAAAAAAATAAGTTGATCCTAACAGAAAACTTTTATATTGCAGCAGGCTGCACACTGCAATTAGTAATATTATAATCATAATAGAACTCACCTAAATAGACACAAGCAGGGAACATATAATTAGAAAAATCTGTAAATGGTTAGCCCTTCAGGTCATTTCTGAAACTTCCTACTACCTTTTAATCTCAAAGGAGTAAAAATTATAAACAGATTTTTTTTCAATTGAAACATCTATTTTGTTAAAAATGGTATATTGATTTTTTAGGTATTCAGTAGGTATATTGATTTTTTAAATCTGTATATTTTATATAAATAAAATAAATAAAGAAATATTCATGGGACAAATTACACTGACTGATCAAAGCAAATTATTTGCTTATGTTATGGGTGTTAGTCCACGATACTAATACATAGAAATACATATACATAGGTCACACTATAAGTTTTACGTAACTTAAAAAAACAAAATGTTATAACCAAAATATTATGTTTATTGCTTTTCAAAATAATCTCCCTTACATTTTAAACATTTTTTTCATGCGATCTAACCATTTTTAAAACAGGAGGACCACAGATCTGAAGACATGTTTTCTACGTGCTGATTGAACGCTATCACTGCCACTTGGGAGTTGGTAAAAGAAAATATAGAAATCACACGGTGCTAGGTCGGGGCTATGCACAGGATGAGTGACGAGATATACTTTTTTGGAAGCTAAAAATGACATTGTTTTGTTAGCCATGTAGGAAGAAGCGTTATCATCGTGTAGGAGAATGCGGCTTTTGGGTCGTCTTTCGTGAACTTTCAGATGGGACCCGTAGCTGAGAAAAAAACGCGATCATTTTTTTTACCAATGTTTCTCGTCCGTCTCACTTTTGTTGACCTGTTCTCATTTTCAAACACCCATTCACAAGATTGCTGTTTTTTTGCGGGTTCGAAACAATAAATCCACGTTTCGTCTCCTGTGACAATGTCATAAACAGCATTAGAATGTCCATGGTTGTACTTCAGTAGCATCTGAGAGCACCATTCCAGGCGAGCCCGCTTCTGCTCCGCTGTCAGTTCATGAGGGATCCAATGACAACAAAGTTTCCAAACTTTCAATTCTTTGTGTAAAATTTTTCTGAATTTGGCTCATACCAATCCCCAATAGTCCTCGAATTGTCTCATAGGTAATCCGGGGGTTTTCTTCAATTAACCGCCTAACAGTAGCCACATTATTTTCGTTGACGGCAGTTGAAGGCAAACCATTCACAAAATTCATCATGTAAAGAAACTCAACCTCTCTCAAATTCAGCAAACTATCGCCTCACAGTGCTCAAACAAGGTGCTTCTCTCCCAAAAGCATTTTGAAGACGAGCGGCTCAGTCTTGCGGAGAAAGAGAACTTTTAAAATCATATAAAATCATTGGTCTAAAATCTTTTCGACTTAATTCCTTTTTCGTTGTGTATGTAGAACTTTGATGTGAGATAAAAAACAATTGACAAATCATTTCCCGCCAATTGTTTTTTTTATTACTAAGAAGGTTGCAACGTTTTAAAAATATAACATTCGAAATTCAAATAGTTCCGATTAGCTAGAAGTGCAAAACTTTTAGTGTGCCCCATGTATAAATACTAGAATAGATTTAATAAACACCCAAACCCGTAAATACAAACATTTACGCTCATCATACAAATGCTTGTCGCCATCGCGGATCGAACCCGAGCCCTGCCAATTACATCTGAGTTGCTCACCACTCAACCAACTTTAAAAGGCGGTCAAAACAATTTTGGAAACCATGATTGATTAAACTAAATTATTGCTTTAGCTACATAGTCAAAAAGTTGAAAATTTTCAAAATAATGTTAAAGAACATAATATTTTCAAAACTTTTCATTATTGGTAAGTCCCAAACAAATTGACAATATTTGACGTATTTTTTGAAAATTAGACTCGATTTAATTTTATCATAGAATAAAATATCATAGAATACCAAAAATGATTAGTTGAAAAAATTTTGATGTCAAAAATACAATTTTTTCAAGATTTTTCATCAACAACAACTCCCAAACAGATAAACCGATTTTGATCAAATTTGTACATTAGACGTGTTTTTTGAGTAATAGAGCTGATTAGATTTTGTACTTAATCGGTACATTAATCTTAAGTTATATTAAAAAAAATACTGTTTTACCAAAATGTTTTTTTCAGGTTTTTACACTCAAAATCTCCTAAGCCGACTATTTTCAAATTTTCAGGAAGTCGGGGCAACCAGCCCCTATACAAAACAACCTTATTACTAACTCCAAATTCAAGATATGCGAATTTCTAATGCCAAGCCCTTGTTACATTTTTTTGTTTTATTTTTACTCTTATAGCTCAGCCGCATTGCGTCTATCGCACGAAGCTTTGGGACGATAGACGCAGGTGCGGCTTTCGGCATTAAATATATACAATCATTATGGAATATTGTATTTCTAACATAAATACCTGACATGTTAAATCCTTTGCCACTGGATGTGTTCAACAATCAAAGTATAAATTGTATAAAATTTTCCTCGAGTTCAATAGTATGTAATATTTCAATATAAATACAATTTCTAATGTATATTTCTTCCCCTTTGTTCTGCGTATTTCTACAATATCTTCTCTTCTTTAAAGTCCTAATGTTTAAGACTAATATTTACTCCTTATGTAGTTGATTTTACCTGGTTTTTAATATTCACTATTCAGTACCTATTCATAATTCATAACAAAGAGTATACAATACTACGTATCATAGATAAATATGTGTATTACTATAGGTATAGATAGGCAACTCTCTAAATCTATAATGGCGTACTACTGGCGTCATCTATCTTATAGCATGAGAACTATTTTGTTTCGGCAGCTTAATATAGGTACCTATTTTTTATTGAAATTTTAATAGTAAATAGGAATTTATCTAACACTATACAGCGTGTCATTCAAACAAAATGTAACTCTGACAAGTCCTTTTGCAACTTCGTTTGATTGCCACGCTGTATAATGTTATATATTCAGAATTAAAACATTCATATTATAATTTAAGATTTTATTAACTCACAATAAATAGCACAATATATTAGTTTTGTGTCACGATTAAGCAATCCGGAGAATAAAAGTTCAAACTCAACGAAAATAACACTAATACACACAAAACAAACTGAATTTCAATAATAAAATGCGCACGAGTATCAACATTTAACACCATGACGACGCCATTTGTAATTGTGTGGTTTTTTGTTTGATAGATTGGCCAAACTTTGTTATTTTGAAAAATAAGCGTATTTACCACAAAACAATATATGTTTATAGTTCAGATAGTTAAAAATTATAATGTAATGTAATATCTTATTTAAAAATATATATTTAAGACATTAAAAAGTTATTTTTAATATTCGTATGTAGTGGCAAAAACCTTGAATCCAGATCTTAAGTCTTTTGAAATAAAATCTTTTTCAATTCGTGTCCTAGATGACGCTATTTTCAATACAATTATCAAATATTTTATAGTACTAAATTACCATAACATGCTACGTATTCATAATTTCATAACCTACTTTCTGCGGTAGTAGTCAGTGGGCTCAATGAATTTGGCCCCACTTTTTTTGATTTTCAGATTTTTGATATTTTTAATTATTTGTTCGTCGTTCGTTCTTTAATGTTCGATTGTAAAAATTGTTTGTTCGTCTTTTATTTATTTATAATTAATTAAACAAATGATCACCCTTAAGTTGGCCACCCTTACTAGATATCTTTATTTTTATCACTTAGATTAATTAATTTTGATTAATTATCGTTTGTTCGACGACTATTGGTGATTGTTCGATCATAAAAACAATTAAATTCCCAATTATTATTTATTTTATATCTAATATGCAAACCATTACCTCACGCCTACATTGCGCATGCGCCAGCAGTCTCAGTCTAATGGCGACTGAGCGATGCGTAGTGCATGTCATGTAAAAAAATGACATTATAAATTATAAATAATGCTCCATTTCGAATATCATCAAATTATACGATTTGAATGAAGTATTTATTCAACAGTGTGAGTACCTCGATTAAATATAAAGGTATTTAATTCTTATTAGGAAATATTGTAGGTAGTTCCGATAGTGGTAAATTTAACACGATACATAAAAAGAAACTGCACATTTTTTGAGGTTAACTAATAGTACATCTAATATATACATCTTTAACAGAATTATAAATAGGCCTATCATTTTAGCAAAGAAACAAATTAAAAACAGTTGTATGATATACACACCCACACACATATATCATATATAAGAAATTCATATTTAATTAGAGTAATTACTCTTTTTGTTTACTCAACAAACAGCTTTATGTGGCTTTATGAGTTAAGTACATATATTGGACGTAATGCATGTAAATGGACTATATAGACATTAGATGTTTTTCGATGATTATTAATAAGTACATAATTTATTAATAATGATTCTTTTACAACTAAACATTCGAAATGGAGCATTATTTATAATTTATAATGTCATTTTTTTACATGACATGCACTACGCATCGCTCAGTCGCCATTAGACTGAGACTGCTGGCGCATGCGCAATGTAGGCGTGAGGTAATGGTTTGCATATTAGATATAAAATAAATAATAATTGGGAATTTAATTGTTTTTATGATCGAACAATCACCAATAGTCATCGAACAAACGATAATTAATCAAAATTAATTAATCTAAGTGATAAAAATAAAGATATCTAGTAAGGGGGGCCAAGTTAAGGGTGATCATTTGTTTAATTAATTTTAAATAAATAAAAGACGAACAAACAATTTTTACAATCGAACATTAAAGAACGAACGACGAACAAATAATTAAAAATAATGGTGTGACTGATATATTAGTATTCGCTAAGATATTAGTAATATTGAAAGGATTCGTGGATTAGTAATCCGGCGAACTGTAATATGCTAATATTTCATATTCGCCTAATATCTATAACGGATATCCAAAATGAATAGGATAATATCATTCGGTATTCGGAATAGTTCGTATTCACTAGATTGGCGCCCGTCGGATTCGTGAAAGTATTAAAATATTTTCACGATACGCCGCGTCGTACGTACGAATGAGACGGACGTATTTCCTGCAGTATCAGATCTTATTGATGTTGTTTTAAGGTCCAAATTACAGTGAAATATTAGTTAATACTGATATATTAGTTAAGATATTTTCCTGCCATATCAATATAAGATCTTATTTCCGTTATTTTAAGGTCCAAATTACAGTGAAATATTAGTTAAGATATTTTCCTGCCGTATCAGTATCAGATCTTATTACTGTTACTTTAAGGTCCAAATTACAGTGAAATATTAGTTAATACTGACATATTAGTTAAGACATTATAATATTTCAAAGTGAATATATTAGTATCACCTAATCTTGAGAAATATCGGTATTAACCCACCTCTAATTAAAAATATCAAAAATCTGAAAATCAAAAAAAAAGTGGGGCCAAATTCATTGAGCCTAGTCAGTGGTCTCGAACGTCATAGAGTGAGATCGGTAGAATTGCCAGCTAAAATCGGTATATTTGTACCCAAAATCGGTATTTGACAAAAAAAAATACAATAATCAATAAAATTGGTTTATTTTTTAAAAATAAACTTACAGACTAATTTGTAACAATCATAATTATTTTTTATACCAATATTCTTTGGCCATAGCCGCGGTCATCTTCGAATTAATTTCAAAATCGTAACAATTAGCTGTATTAAAGAGTCGTTTTGAATGTAATAGACTAGTGATTGATTCAGTAGACAGCCTATTTCGCTGCTTTGTTTTTAAAAGATTAATATGTGAAAATATGCGTTCAACGTTAGCAGATGAATGGGGAAGTGATAAAATATTAAAGATGAAATTAGACAACAATGGAAACATTTGAGTTTCATCGCCACGCTTTAGTAAACTTACTTCATCCCAAAATAGTTCTACGTCATCAGGAAATGTTTTGATTTGTTCACAATTTCTTAAAATGCGCCACTCTGTATCAATTTCCTGGAAATCGTTGCTGTGAACAATATTGGGAAAGAGCCTACTCACAGGAACTATCGAAGCAGTTTTGCCAATATTAACATTTTTTGGATCAATTATGTCTAAACCTTTTATTGGGTTATTTTTCAATGGAAAACGCGTGGTTATTTGCTTACAAGCTTCGATATAAAAATCTAGGCATTGCATATTTTAAACAAATTTACTTGATTTGAGTTTAGATTTTCTGAACTACTTAGTAGTGTATTAGACGCAGCAGCACCATAGTATACGTCATCAATATCCATAAAATTTCTGGGATTCTTAAAATCAACATTTTCGATTGGAGTGCTAGTTAAATATTATCTTTTTAAAAAACAATCAAAAATAGTTTTTAATGTTCCAGTTATTTTTTCATATAAATTATGAATTTTCGGGTGTCCTGCTTGCATTTCTTTATTTAAATCGGTAAATAATGGTAATACAAAATCAAAAAATTCCAAAAATAATATCGTAGTAGGATCTTGGAGCTTCTGTAATATATGTTCTGCAGCTAAAAGATGATCATTGTTAGATATTTGGTCTATAAAAAATAGTTTAAGAGCAGAGAGTTGTTCCAATATTCTCTTCACTGCTGCATGTACTGTAACCAGCGTGTTTGAGAGGGATGAAATATTTTATGTCCTTTTAAGTCGCAAAAACTTTGAAAGTTTTTAAACTCTGCCATTATTTTGGGCTAGAAGAAAAGTAGTTGTAAATGTCTTTTACAAGATCCTCTATAAAACGTGGCAATTTGGTACAAGCATATGACGCGCAAAGGTGAAACGAATGGCAGGCGCATTTAAGTATAAAAATGTTAGGAATTTCATTTTGCAGCAATGTTACAACAGAATTATTACGTCTTATCATTACGTTTGCCCCGTCAGATGCAAAACCTATTAGATTATCTTTATATGGAATGTTATTGCTTCTAAAAAAAATTACAATGTGTTCAAATAAAGTTCCTGCATTAGCTTCTTCTAATGGAATAAGAGCTAAAAAAACAATCTTTAATACGATTCATTTTCGCATATCTCACAACTAAGCACAAGTGTTTGGTCGTACTAAGATCAGTGGACTCGTCAATAATAAGCGAAAACTTAGTTTGCCCTAGATCTTCACATAAATTATTGAAACTTTCTTTACCTATAATATGATCAATTATGTCATGAGTTTTGGTTGAAGAGCATTTGATTTCTTTTGCTATTTTTGAATCAGGACAAACGGCTTGTATCAACTGCGGTAGGTGCTCCATAATAGTGAATGGTAGATTGTGTTCAGCAATAAACGAGGCTAATCTTATTTCACCTGAAATTAAAAATAAAGAATTATAATTATATCCACTGCTTCTATAAACCGATATGTAGAAAACAAAATAATATAACAATGTAAATAGTAAATTAAATAACTAAAAAAATTACCTTGCTTAACCAGTATATCAGATTTTTGAGTTTTGATCACAGTAAATGATGATATCTTCGGTTGTGATTTTATATTCTTTGATGATACTGAGTGTGCTTGTGAAGAACTATGTTTCTTTATAGCGTCTTTTCCTGATGTGATGTTGATATCTTTATTACAATTCTTACAATAGGCATAGCTTTCGCCTTTACGACTATCTTGCAGCCAACCTGGAAATTCTTCTTCCCATTCTTTTCTATAATATTGTAGATATTTTTTTCTTCTTACACTCGCACTTGTGCTTGGCTCCTCGTCAGACGACATTTTAACTTAATTATCTGATTTTGTAGGGACTCTTTCGGTTAGGTACTCACTCTTCAAAGTTAAGAAAATTAATGAAAAAATAAAACAGAATTACTGTTTATATATACTAGACAGGTAAATTCCCGAGCGGGAAGCCCCTTATAACATCGAATTGTAGGACACAAGGGTGTCAAGGGTATTCCCCAAAATATATGAACTACATTCTGCACTAGGTCCATACTATTGAGGGCTAGAAGGCTAGAAGAAGAGTTATTAATTAGTGTAAAAGTAAGCAATCATATTAATTAATGTCTAAAAATATAGTTGTAGTATTAAATTGGCTGATGCTGTCCACAAAAAGTTTTCGGCACGCCATCTTCTAGTGTTAATAAGAAATATTCACACCAGTTTTATAGTGGGAAAGTCTTGTTAAATCACTAGATTTTTAGAAAATATTTGCTTTTTGTATTAGTTGTAATTAAAAATTATTCTATTTTCATAAAGATTGTACGCGATTGAAAAGATCATGAATTTATGGTACGTGTACAATAATTATTGTATGTCTGCCAACACTGCCTATTATTCACATCTCAGAGTACCTACCTACCATGCGTTAGCATCATAGTAGTCTGTGCTACCTACCTACCTAACTAAATTCCAAGGAAGTTACATTCTAGCTGGAATATTCACACGCGCTTCAAAATCGTTCCAAAGAGTACCACGACATGGGTGGAGTGTGTCTCTTTCTAATATATAAAGCGCCAATCGCCATATATAAGCGCGGCCATGCGTTGTTTACAAATTACTACTAAGTAATTCTACTAATTTGAGAAACAGTTTTTGCATTGCATAAGTAATTACTTAATTATTAAAATAAGCACATTTTAAAACTTACTGTGTTAATTGCAAGAAAGGGCCAACATCCACTCTTGTCGTTGTCTTGCTCAAAACGTTTTACCCCTTTGTTAAGTAAGAAATAAATGTCAACTTTATAAGTAATGAAATAAAGTACATTTTTATTTATCAAATATTGCTTCGTAACAATTCCAGTTATCGTATATAAGTTCCTTGGTGGCGAGACATTGCGGAGTCAGAACTCTTAGAAGGAAACAAAATGACTTTTTAGAAACAAAGAGTATTAAAAATAGTGTATAATTTAATTATTTTTAACAGAATAATATTTTCAAGTAGGTATTTGTGGTGATTGTAAGAGTTTTTCACTTACCTAGTACTTTAAAAGCTTTAGTGAATAGAGTACATATATCTGATCTTTGGTGAATAGTGATAAATATTTTTGAGACTTGGTAGGTAACACTGATTGGTGGGAAAATCAAATTTTAAAGAAAAGTAATTTTAACAAAATACATCAATGTTTTTACCGTATTTTTAATTTAATGATTATTTATGATGTTTGTTTTATCAGAGATGAAGGACGTTATTAGAGTAACTCCAGAAAATTTTCATCAAAGTTTATCAGAATCTATAACGACGTTATTAAATAGAAAACTTGCTAACAAGGTAAAAAGTAACCTTAACTTTTTTGACCACAATAGATTCAAACTTAGTTTTAATTTAAAAAATGATATTTGTATGTTTTAGGTAGTTTTAAATGTAGGCCTATGTATAGCATTATTTGATATTACTCATATTGGACATTCTTATATATTTCCTGGAGATGGATCATCTCACACGGAAGTGAAGTTTAGATTCATTGTATTTCGTCCGCTTCTTGAAGAAATTTTGATTGGAAAAATACGAAGTTGTAGTAGGGAAGGAGTTCATGGTAAGTTTTGTTCAAAATGTATATATATAGCCTATCATAACCACTCTAAAATTAAAGTATACAAATATTGACTCCGTGTGCCTATCCTAGAAAATTAAAGTCTAAATTGATCAGGGCACAAATTTATAATGTAAAGGGTTTTTAGTCTTGCGACTTAGAACATTTGTTTGTTAGTAGTAAATATTCATTGATAAGGTAATTTAAATCTAAGTAATTCATGTTACTTTTTTTGTATGATCAGTGCTAAACATAATTATGTTTTCAACATTTTAGTAACAATGGGATTCTTTGATGACATCCTTATCCCAGTAAATGCTCTTCAACATCCTTCTAGATTTGATGAAACTGATCAAGCATGGGTTTGGGAATACCCTAAAGAAGATGGAGAAAAACATGATTTATTTATGGATTCAGGTATTTTTTTAAAGAATATATTCACATACATCTGGTAGCATTTGGAGAGTCAGTCATGTAACTTAAGACACTCTACAAGTGGGATTATATACTCGTAGTTCACAATTTTGTTTGCCCGTACTTGACAAAACTTGATTTATAATAAAAAAACAACTATATATCTTCACGCCAGATCCCTTACATTGTAGGCAGAAAGGACCAAGTTCCACATGTCAGGATCCTCACAGATTAGTCTTGCTTCCTCCACATTAATTACTCTTTTACGGGTAACAGGTTAACGGGTATACCTGTTGCAAAGACTCTTGAGGCCACCTTTGAACAACACCAGACCAATCTGATCATGATATATCAGTCTTGGTCTTCTTCTTTATAATAGCCTTATAAAGAACATTTTTACAATATTTTCTTAATATTTTATCCATTTGACCAGTTATTTAGTTGTAATTTGTACAGCTCTTATAAAGACGCTAGCTTATAAAGTTTCAAGCAGAACTGGTTGGTCAAGTATTCAAGTATTTAATTTAATAGTAGTCAGTCAGTTAGAATATGCTCGCTTCTTCTATTTCATGTGACCCTTTAACTCCTATTTAAAATCTGAATTTGATTTTTTGTCTGCATCTCACAATTACACTTAATCTCTTCAGAATCTTTTTTAGGTAATCCGCTTGTAAAATGCTTTTCCAGCGTATATCAGATTACCAGCTTCAAAGAGTAAATATAAATCTTACTTAGCAGCATGCTTATGCTTGGACTTTGGTCTATATATATATATAGTCAAACAGATCTATTGAACCATCTGACTAATCCACTTCCTACAAAGTTAGAACTTCTTTAAATAGTGTTTTATTATCTATCAATTAAGAAAATATGGTTCTGGAAGGCAACTCGGGTTTCCATCAGCATCTTTAGAAATGTTAAAAATTTTCTGATGAATTGGATTTTTAATGAAAAAATGAGTGTATACAAAATGTTGAGGGGATCTATGAGTGTATGATATGAAATGAAGAAACTCGTAAGATTAGCTTTTTAGTTTTCAGTTTGACATTAGGCTTTGACATGGTCAATAAATTGGTAAAGTGTGTGTCGGGCCACATGCGATGTAGGGTTCCGAGTTGTCCAACACAATAATTCAGACTACTATGAGGGCTTTATAGTTTCATACTATTAACATTTAAGCTATTCAACATCAATGACAAATATATATCTGCACCACAGGTTCACCGCCTATAAACACTTCTCTAAGTACATTTCATAAGTTGGGCAACTATTACTCAAAAACTTGTAAAGCCTTCTAAGCCATAATAGTTTTCCTTTTAACTTCATTATATTTACTACTACAACGATTTTTTCGCACTCCCAAAACCAAACATTTAACCCGCAGAGGGGGGAACACTTGACTAACAAAAATTAGCACTTAATAGCTTAATATTTTACAAATGAGGCCCTTAATCACAAAACTTGTTTTCATAAACAATATTTTTTTAAAAACTATCTAACGATACCCCCCACAAGATGGGACACGTGAGAATATAAATTAAGGCTACTCTGAAAAAAATATTTTTCGAGTCACTCTGTTGACGTGACTAATATGTATATTCGTGCCAAAGTACAGCTTTCTAGTAATAAGGATCTCTGAGTAATCGTGCGGACAGACGGGTGGACGGACATAGCGAAACTATAAGGATTCCTAGTTTACTTTGGAACCCTGAAAAGATGCTAAATAATGCCCTTTACAGCCATTGCTGAATAGCATTTTGCTAGTTGATGTGTAATAAAACACTATTAAAAAAAACTGTAAACAAGTTGACCCTGTAATCCATCCCTGAAACTTCCCACTAAATTGAGGTATGTTAAACTCAAAGGAATAAAAATTATAGCACAGATTTTTTCAGTTCAAACATCTAAAAAAGTATCTTCACACCCGTATCCTCAAAGAGGTAGGCAGAGGGACAAGTGCACCCACGATTAGCCTAAGATACTTAGTCCCAAAAAATGTGGCAAGTCAATCATAAACTCAAAAAATCTCTCAAATCAAAAATTACAGTAAAGGAATTTTTGTAAAGCTGTATATTTATTTTGGATGTTCGATTTTGATATTTCAAATGCCATTCAACACAATTTTTATAATGTAAAATGTTGAAGTAATAAACTTTTCCTCATGTTGGTCCCGGGCTCCTTTGAATACTAGGCCAGCTGCCGTTCTGCCAGGCAGGTCATAAAAGGTGACCGATTGGCCAAGTAAGTCACTACCATCTGGCTACTGGCATCAGTGGCTACTAGGTGGTAGAGTTCTGCATTGTCTCGCCCAGGTCTTGTACCACCGCCTTACCTGATCCTGCCACAATAGCGTCAGTGCTTATCACTGTCGTGCTCCAGTTTGGAGGGAAAAGTTAGCCGGCAAACTTATGCATGTGGCATTAGACCTTGCCACAAGATAGCAACGCACCATTAACATCTTTGGTGTCTAAAGGCGATGGGTGACTCTTACCATCAGGAGATCCATCTGCTTGTATGCTAGCTTATGACAAAAAAAAAAGTTTTTTGGAATTTTCGTCATTTATTATTCCCATGTAAATAGATCCAATTTGTGGTATTTGACACAGTTTTTTAAGGAAAAAAGCTGATTACGTGACGACATTTGTAATTTTTATTGAGAGTTTTCTAGTTTGTCATATTTTAACACAGGAACAGTTACAATCAAAAAATGTTTGAAATTTGTCATCTGAGATAAAACAATTATCTAATTATATACATTGATTGATTATTTAGCAGCAATATCCTTTCAGTCATTGTGGTAGTACCCAAAAACTAGGTCTATGTGACCATAATAAATGCTTGAAAACAAAGTAATCAAAAACTACACAGCACTTTAGGTATCTATCTAAGAAGATTTGTCGCCAGAAATGTTTTTAAGTTTTTATGGAGTAATGTATATTTCCTAATATCTAAGTATATTATAATATCTAAATATATTTTCTTAATATCTAAATTCAGTTTTTTGATAAAAACAACATTGCCCGGGATTGGAAAGTGCCCAGTTGGCTATAGGCCTGCCACCTATCACATTGTGGGACCAAGTATCTTCGGCTAATCGTGGGTGCACTTGTTGTGCCTCTGCCTAACTCTTCGGGGATATGGGCGTGAAGATACTTTTTCTAAATATGCTAGCTGACCCGGCAAACGTTGTTTTGACATATAAATAAAAAAATAAAAACAAAAATTTCTAAAAAATAAAAAAAAAATTTAGGGGTGGAGTACCCTTAGCATTTAGGGGTATCAAAAATAGATGTTGGCCGATCCTCAGATCTACTCAATATGCTCACAAAATTTCATGAGAATCGGTCAAGCCGTTTCGGAGGAGTACAGGAACGAACATTGTGACATGAGAATTTTATATATTAGATATAACATGTCGCATTGTTTGTTTTGTCGCTATGGATTCTTAAAGTACTGAACCAATTTCAATGAAATTTATATCTACTGTTTGGTCCAACTTAAAAGATAGGTTAGTTTTTATCACCCCCCCCCCCCCCCCCACTTTCTCAAGTACCCCACCAAAATATTCAACACAAGTAATTTGTATGGGAGAACAATGTTTGCATGGTCAGCTAGTATACTACTATAAAACAATGCGATTTTCATCAACAGACAGATTCAAGAGAAAGGTTTATATATGTAATACATGAATCATCAAAATAATATTACCTAACGTCTTTCTTTATTGTAAGTTTATTAATATATAAAACAATAGTTCTATTTTTTATTTGTCCATTATCCTATAAGTAAATAATCTATAATAATATTATTTGTTCTAGGCGAATCAATAAGATTTCGTGTGACCAATGAATTTTTCGAAGAAAGCTTACCCACAGGTCCACCTGGTACTGAGTGCCCAGTACAAACTATTGCTCCATACAAACTGACTGGCAGCATAAACGAGCCAGGGCTAGGTTTGCTGACGTGGTGGGAAACCCCGGAGCAAGACGAAGATGAAGAAGCAGATGATGACAATGAACAAGACAATGATGAATGAAATTTTTATTGTTAGTCAATACTGTAATTGTAATAAATACCTATTTTGGGACAAATCATACAATTGAATAGACACCAAGTGAGACTTAAAAAACAAATAAATTTAATATGCAATGTGTAAGGGGCGGTCTATCAATAATCGAAGCCATAGATTTGGACCACGATTCTAAAATGAAAACCGTTGGGTTTTTTTAACAATTTTTTTACGTTAACTTTTTATTTTGGTTTATCCTATCTAATTCTTTACAGTGATAATCTAAAAAACTAGTAAAATTTAAGGAAATACATAAAATAAGTAATGTATTGTTACGAATAATCTAGAAGCGTGTAGAATTGGAGCGCGCGCGCTAATTATCTAGAAATAAAAGAAAGAGATAGCTACTCCTATTGACAAACAAATAGTTGACCTGGGCTATGCCATAATGGACTTTGTGGGATATGGCATAAGGTTGAAAGTAGCGTGTACTAGGATTTATGACTCATAACATGTTTACGATAAGAAGTGATTCATTGTTTCCCGATACATTTAGATTTTTCTGGATCCAGCTAGGACTTTCCCCTTCCTATAAATACAGAGATGTTGACAAACACAAGGCAGTTTTTATCAAGCGATCGAGAACGATACATCAAGTGACCAAGTGCGAAGCGAGAAGTGTTTTATTGTGTAGTGTTCTAAGTTCAGTGATAGTACAGCAAGTGACTATTGTGTAAAGGGTATTTTAGTATTACGTTGTGTTGTGTTGGGTAAAATACACGGATTTAATATAAGTGGTGTTTTCCTACAATTGCGAACCCGAGTACGTAACAGTATTATGCGCCACATGCCGAGCAAAATAAACGGCGGTTGTAACGAGTCGAAGCAATTGGCGTGAAAATAGTGACTAAAACATTAAAAATGCATCTTTTCTTAAAGTTTTGGTACACCGTCCCTTACATGCTGTATAAATTTTTGTGATCATCACAAAGATATATTAATTCTAAACGTCAGAAGTCAAATCAGAGTCCATTCTTACAAATTTTATAATCAACATAAAATTGACCGCCCCATTGGTCAAGTGATTAGCACCCCTAACAATGCAATCAATGGGCCTCGGGCTGGATTTCTGACAGAGACTGGCTTTTGTATGGTATACATAGAAGTTTGCATTTCTGGGTTTGGGTATTACTACACATACATACACATACTAGCGATCGCTCTGGGTTTGAAATTCGACCACAGAGTAAACAATAAAATCTCTAAGTTTGTGAACACATTTTTGCCGTAAAGAAAATTGTATACATGTCACATTAATGTAGTTTTATTGATTATTAATTGTATACACTAATTATTTACACATAAAAATTAATATATTTATCTTCACGCCCGTATCCCCCAAAAAGATGTAGGCAGAGGTACAACTAGTGCAACCACGATTAACCGAAGATACTTAGTCCCACAATGTGATAAGTGGCAAGCCTATCGCCAACCGGGCACTTATCCCATGCAATGTTGTTTGTACCAGAAAAACTGAAAAAAAATATTTAATTGCACGACTCAGGAATCGAACCCGGGATATCATGTGGTCAACAGAGGGTTAATGTATTTATAATACATACACTCACCGGCACGGAATCTTGGCCAAACACAAAATTTACGATAATATGAATTTGCTTCATTTTAAATTATTTTTTTAGAGATATTCTATAAACCTTTCTCTAATATCTTATGTGCTTTAAAAAAATTGCGATGAATATTGAACATAAACAAAAAAATTCAAAAAGGCGAATTTGTTGCTAAAACAATGTTGTTCTTTCTAATGATACAATTCAAAAGTTTAAGCTTATTTTTTATTGTTACTTAATTTTAATATTGAGTGTTGTCTCCCCTAGCTCTAATCATATCCTGCATTTGATCTGGCATGAACTGAATAGATTTCTGATGTCCACTTGACTAATTTCATTTCACGCCTTCAGTGCCGTGTTTCTCAGCATCGCAAGAGTTTGTGGAAGGTTTAAGCTGGGTCTAATCTTTCTTTTCAGCATGTGCTAGATGTGTTTAATTGGATTTAAATGCGGTGACTGAGCTGGCTAGTCTAGTTTCTGCATACCGACATCCTGTAGGTAGTCATTCACACAACGAGCAATGTGAGTGCGCGCGTTATCGTGCATTAGCAAAAACTCTGCTCGTCCGATAAACTTTGAATAAGGCATAATTCTGAAGGATCTCCTAAATGTATCGAATAGCATTGAAGCGGTTGTCAACGATGATTAACCCTGTATGAGCGTCAGAATTTGTCACGCCCTACACCACTATGGACCCTCCATGAAAATTCAGTTTGTGTTGTGGTTATGGGCAACTACCGTTCTCCTTGCCTTCTCTATACTCATACTCGACCATCTGGGACTCGTAATGCTACTCACACTTATCGGAGAACAAAACCTAGGCCCATTGCTCATGGGTCCAGTTAGAGTGTTTTCGTGCGAAGAGATACTCGGTGCTGTCTGGGAAGTTCAGGGCCTCGAGTAGATTTTAAAGTCACTTCCTCCATTCGCCTTCTTATCGTGCGCTTGCTTACGTTAAAACTTCTTGCGTTTTGGAGCCGCTGTCTTATCTCAACTGCTGTAAGGCACTGATTCCTTAAAATTTCCAACACCATAAATCTGTCATCGTGTGTATCGTACTTCACCAGTTCCTGGTCTGTGTGTATAGTGGCTGGTCACCTGGTAACATCTGAATGCCATATTGCATTCCTGAACGCGGTATATTAAGAACTTTAGAGACATCAGGCTAGGTCAGCCCTTCGCTGATAAAAACTACAGCTTGTGCAACTTTCCGTGCCATTTAGTGTATTATTTAAAAAATATTAGATTTTGGCAGTCCTTTGCAACGTAAATTTTAACTGTGCCAAATATCATACTCTACCGTTAAATACCTAATTGTCCTAAAAAGAGGTACAAAATTTTAGTTATTTAAGTACCTTTTCAAGTATGTATTCCTATATCTTATATATTAATATTGTTGACTAACACCCATATCACAAGCAAATAATTTATAATACTTTAGAGTTTGATCAATTCATTTTATACGTCCAGCGATATTATTATTAATGTAATGTTGGGTTGTAATGTATAAACCTCACACAAAAAATTGTTAACAATTCGAAAATATGGTAAGTAATAAAAATTTCACTGAATCATTAATTTGTTTAGCAACGAATGTATCTCATTTCCATGGTATAATTTGTTGCACAAAATAATTTGTTATATTTGAAAAGCAAATAATACCTAAATAAAATAATGTCCCACTCATATCCTCGTAGAGGTAGGCAAAAGTGCATGTTATGATAGTGAGCGCAAGATATCATGTTATTATTTGTAAATTAACACATTTGTGTTATTTGCATTAATTGTTTGTCTAAAAATAACTAGCTAAAGTTTAAATAACATTAATGAAAATGATGTAAAACATTTTAAAATTGTGAGTGTTCAAAGGTTATCACAAGTTTGATGTTTTAATTGTGTTTGAATTTTGAACATCAAATTAAAGGTTAGACTCCAAGGTCTATCAAAGAAGTGATTTTGGGAGTAATTTACTCACTTGTAACACATACAATTGTTTGTACATAAAATTATATTGTATAATTATTATTTTTTCAAAAAAGTAGTTTTATTAAGTATCTACACTAAATTGCATGAATAACATCCGAGGATCACAATACATATTTAGATTAAAGTTTAAAAACATTGCACACTATATTACTGAATTCGTAAAAGAGTAATATAGAAAACAGCGTAATGTTCCCCAATTGTGGGTACGCGTATCCCAGGGGGTATTACATAAAGGGGTACGCGCGCGCGCGGTTATATTATATTGAATCAGTAAAGACATATCTTCACAGCTGATCTTTTACGGGGTAGGCAGAGAAAACAGTGTGCCACATGTCACGAATCATGATCCTTACAAATTTACCTTTGCTTCCTCCATAATCTTCGTAGAAACGCACCAGTTGCGAAGACTTCGGGCAGCACACGAATAACCTGATTATGGTATGAAAGTTATGGTCTTCCTCGGTACCTACAGGATATTGGTACAACTTTAATAAGCCTACCATCAGTAAAGACGGTTCAAAGGTCCAATTGGGAAACTTCAAAAATGATGTACATTGGCCTGGAGCCTGAACCAACCGTTTGCGTATATGTTGTTCGTAGCTTATAAGCTACGCGAGTTCGAATTAAAATTAAGTGGTTCGCAATCAAGACTTTCCACTTAGAACAGTGAAATTAATGTACCACGTACTAGAGCAGCCATGCTAAGTAGAAGTTCTATTTCGTCTCCGGCCTAAAACGAAATGTAGTACGTTAGTACAGAGAAGTCTTTGTGTGGAAGCCCATGTTGGTACTTGGTCCGGGCTCCTTTGAAGAGTGAACCAACTACCGTTCTGCCAGGCAGTTCGTAAAAGGCGACCGATTGGCTATACGTGTCATTACCATTGTAACTACTAGGTGATAGAGATCTGCAACTTCCCGCGCGGGTATTTGATATCACCACCTTACCTATTCCCGCCACAATAGCGTTAATGCTTGTCATTGTCGTGTTCCGATTTGGAGGGTAAGACAGCCGGTAGATTTATGCACGTGGCACTGCAATCCCGCCACATGAATAGCAACATCTTTTATGTTTTATTTGTATATTAAATAATACATGCATATCTTCTACACATATAATAAAATCGTAGGAAAGTCAAAACTGTACATTGAATATTTTTTTAAAAGAATACTTGGGGCGTGATCTACAATTGATATCGAAGCCAAAAATATAGTTTTTAGAATTTTTGTCTGTTTGTATGTATGTCCAGGGTAAACTCAAAAAGTACTGCATGGATTTACTTCAAATTTTGCATGAATATTACTAACAGGTCGGGTCAACATATAGGCTACATATTATCAGTAGTTTTGTTATTAAAAATTGTTAAAAAAAAACTACATATTATCACGCTATCACCTAGCGGCCAGGTGATGTGCGGAGTAAACGAAGTCCGCGCGGACGAAGTCGCTGGCAACAGCTAGTAGATTATATATTAATAATTTTGAAATAATAATGAAATATAAATTAAATTTAAACAAATAATTAAATGTAACGTAGTATTTAGTTATAAGAAATAAGATTTGCCCACATTAAAAGGTAGAATAAGTAGAACTACATTATAATGTATCTGATGACCTTGAATACCCTATTCTGGCAAATAAATTATTATTATTATGTCTATATGCGATGATTTCTCTTTCCATCAGAAGAGCCATCTGCTTGTTTGCTACCTTAAATGATTTAAAAAACCACGATTCATGGTCCACGGAATAAAGCAACAAACTAGTTAATTTTGCAAAATTATTTTAGTTGAGTTTTATGATCCACTATGAATATTCAAATAAAATTGTTACATCATTATATAATATGCTATGCAAAGAAGCAGTTGGCTTTCCTGATGGATGACAATTGCCTATAGACACCAAAGATGTTAATGGCGCGTTGCTATCCTTGTGGCAAGGTGTTTATATCACGTTTATAAATTTACCTGCTACCTTCCAAACTGAAACCTTATATATTTCTCAATTATATTTCAACTAGGTTTATTTTCGTGTTGACCCGGGCTCATTTTGCGAGGCTTTTATATTTATCATGTAGGATGGAAAGCCGTTTTTCTCAAACATTGGTTTCAATCAATCTCAAGCTTGAGAAAAACTGATTTGTATTTTAATTGTAACAATGTGATGTTGACATCTTTTATTTTGCTTTCTTTGATCTACTTACAAAATATAATGTTACTTTTTAATGGCTGTGAAATTAATGTCACTGAACCCAGAATGGGTAAAAAGATGACAGAACAGTAGATAAACTGCCTACCTAAAAGGCAGTTCGTAAAATAGGAACGACGAGGCGGCGGCGTCTATACAACCATAAATTCTGTGCTTGCCGCTGTCGTATTCCTTTTATGCTGCGGCCGCACTTGCGTCTATCGTCGCAAAGCTTCGTGCAATGACACAATACATGCAGATGTGACCAGCTATTATTGGCTATAGTCGCAAACATCTGGACTGCGTGTGCCTTAGTGCGCTAATATCTTCGGGGCGATAAACGCAGATGCCGCCGAAGGGTTTGATTGTAAAACACGGATTAAACTGGATACGCCTTTCAATGCAATTCATTAGTTTATCAGTATAGCTTGTATTTAAATAGAGAAATACAAAGTTATTTACCCTGTGTTGGTCCGGCCAGGCTGTTCTTAAAAGGCGTACGATCGGCTATACTGCTACAGAATTAACACCGCACTACACGAATAGCAACGCATTATCAACATCTTTGATGTTTTTAGACGATGGTTATCTCTTTCCACCAGGAGAGCCATCAGCTATCTGCTTGTTTGCTACCTTATCCATACTAATGTTACAAATGCGACAGTAACTCTGTCTGTCTGTCTCTTCATTACGCCTAAACCAAGGAACCGGTTTGGATGAAATTTGGTACAAAGTTAGTTTGAGACCCGATAAAGGACATAGGATAGTTTTGAACCCGGAAATCCCACGTGATCGGGACTTATCGAGTAAAACTCTGGGACTATCTATCTTTTAAACATTTTTCTACGCGAACGAATCACAGCTAGTGATATATAAAAAACTTACCGATGAAATATAACATCTTTTTAACAAAAAAAAATAATTAAACCGACGAAAAGTTATACTATATATATATATATATATATATATATATATATATATATATATATATATATATATATATATATATATATATATATATATATATATATATATATATATATATTTTGACTGAATATTTAATCATATTCTGTTTTCGTACCCTTTTGGCCGCGGCGGAAGTAGTAACAGTCTTTAATATAAGCTAGAGTTGATTTACCGCCTTACCTTCCTGCTGCTTCTCCTGTTCCGGTTTAATGATATAAATATACATTTCTATTCAAACTTTTACTCAAGCAGATGGAATTAACTCTAAATCCGGTATCAATGTTCTAGGATTATGCAACAGCTGCGTCTTGGGTGTCAAAAGATTAATCTGCTTGTTAACTGTCCTATGATTTAAATAAAAGCGGGTTGCAATATAACTTAATCATCTCACCCATATAATATTATGTATGTGAAAAAAGGCTGAGGCATACCCAAATATAAACATATTCTTAGTTTTAGGGGAAACTTTATTGTTTATTAGCCACCTTTGTAGTTTAGTGGTCCGGTGTCAGTATTAACTACGTGAGATCCCGGCTTTAATTCCCAGATCGTTGTTTTTTACTTTTCTGATAACGTTGCCCGGGATCGGATAAGTACCCGGTTGGCGATAGGTCTGCCACTTATCGCATTGTGGGATTAAGTATTTTCGGCTAATCGTGGGTGATCTGTTTGTACCTCTGACTATTTCTTCAGGGATACGGGCGTGAAGATACTCTATTGTGTTGATATAACTATTAGCACAAAAACGAGAATTGCTTGCAGTATTTATATAATTTATTCATAACAATATTTAATTTAACTTTAACATGATTAACTACGCAGATACAATTGATCAAGATAACTAATTACAGAAATATAAATCGTTGAATATTTGTAATATTTTGGAAAATATCTAAGCATGGATAGGCAGACAAATCGAATGTATGTAAATTAATCTAAAGTTAAGATTTTAATTCGTATAACAATGGCAATGTTGATTTACGTTTACATGCGGAGGGCGAGTATGTGTACATGTAGCGATCTATTATGTTTTCTAAATTCTGATTTGAACTTCCAAATCTACTACTCTGTGTTCAAGTTCAAGAAGATTAATTATTGTAAAGGCAAGTGCAACAAATCTAAGTTTACTTATAAGAAGGAATTGAAATGTGAATTTATAAAGTAATTTAAGATCATCATCAATAGACAGTATGTACCTATACAAAACAAACTTATAAAAACCGTACAATCTACAACCTTCAAATTTAGTTTTAAGATTCCTCAAGCTCGTGAGCAAGTGAATTAAGGGCCAAAACTCTATTTTAGACTGTTTACAATTTCGATTGATATTACGTTTTGCAACAATTTGTACATTTTACAGCGTGTTCTAACGATCACTAAAATTATAACTAATTACAACTAAATGTAAATAATTTCGAAAAAGTAAACTATGACTCGAATGGGCTAAGGCCTATATTCCATAACTTACATTTAAACAGAGACTGTTTTTTACTCAAAACGTTTTAAAATTTAATTTTAAAACTAGAGTAATGGCATGAAATTCGTTTTGGAATGCAGGTCTTAATCTCTAAATTTGAAATATATTGACTATTTAATAACTGGATATGGATATGCTTAGTGTATATAAACGATATTGTTAAAATATAAAATTGTGATAGATTATAAATATCACAAATAAATCACAATGAAACTTGATCAGTGCGTAATCTTAAAAATAAATAACTACCCGCAAGTTGATAATGCTAAAGAAGCATGCATAACTACCCGCAAGTTGATAAGGCTATACAAGCTATACCATGGCATAGGCTATACCATGAAGTATAGAAGGAGGACAAACTGTGAATAGCTATCAAATAGTAATCGTGCCACCGTCGAGTAAGAATTTTTTGAAAGAAAGCTGTAAAAGCTCTTTTAAATATGCTGCCAGTTTACTGTTAAAACGGTACCACAAGCGTTGGTAGATAAATACTCATGCTCAGCACACTTCACTCCATCTACACAGCTATGTTCATATCATAGTTTACTACGCTAGCGCCTTTCTGGTAGATATTTTTTAGAAAACTGCTGGAAAATTTTCCCGTATGTAAGTTGGCCCTTCTCACCTCTATACTCCATGCATGACACTTTATGTGGATGTGACGTTAGTCAAAATTTGAATAGGATAAAATATGTAATATGTATTATGAAGCCCATTACCATAGATTATAAAATATAATAGTTACTATTGTGACCATCACAGACTAGTGTATATATTATACTATAAAAGTTTTTGATGAATCCCGCGGAATCACCTAATTTTTCCGGGATGGAAAGTAGCCTATGTGCTATTCCAGGCCATCATCTACCTGTATACCAAATTTCATTCAAATATGTTCAGTATTTTTTGTGTGATTGAGTAACAAACATCCATCCATCCAAACTTTCGCATTTATAATATTAATATAGATTAATCGGAACCATTACTGTGGTTGACAGACGTGCATAACTAGCCAGTTGCTTTAAAGAAAAAAAATTGAAATATCATAGGTATTCACTTTTTCGTTTTAAAAATATTATTATTTATCAATATTACAAGCCTCATAAGCAGAGCGTTGAGGTAGTGCTGTACACTCAACATGTCAAGGTCAAGCATTTTTTCTAAACTTAAACGGT
Organism: Apodemia mormo; assembly: GCA_036924255.1. Classification (NCBI taxonomy): domain Eukaryota; kingdom Metazoa; phylum Arthropoda; class Insecta; order Lepidoptera; family Riodinidae; genus Apodemia; species Apodemia mormo. Next base: position 20,612,723 of record JAUPFN010000015.1, on the reverse strand, counting down.
ATCGATTGTATGAATCTTATTTCATCAATACAATAATATAACCCTTTTATACACAAAAATACTTAAGAAAAATATTTGTCAAGTGTAATATATAAAAAAACTAATTTAAAAAATATCGTGGACGTCCGGATGTCTGATGAGTAGTGCCACGATTACGCTCGAAATACTCAACGTATCGGTACCATTATTTTGTTAACCGTTTAATTTGGTGTCGCTGAATATTTTTTAAATTAAACGAGCGTTATGAGGCATGCACATTTGGATTTGAGCTTGAATTTCTGTGAGATTTTGACTTCTATGACGACTTATCAACTTGCGCAGATACTATTAATGAATGTGTTCTAAACACTATGTAAAATGACCACAAATTGAGATCATTAAAATCTACATTATGAATCTCTTTTATACAAAGCTTATTTTCGGATTTTATAATAAATGCTAATATACTAGATGCAACGATAAAATGTTATTTTACAAACAACAATATTTAACTTAATAAGCACCAACAGTTTATATCCATTAGAAATTTTGGAAAAAATTTTAAACTATAATTTGTATTCCTTATTATTATGAAAAGCAGAATTATTCCTCAATAATTCTGCTTTTCATAATTATAGTAATAAAAATTCAATTATTAAGTATTTTTTAAATGCCCATTGCATTGAATGATATAATTTTCAAACTACCTTTAAAGTTATTGTTTTTAATTACATGTAATTCAAATTTTTGCCATTTGATATCGCTTCTCAGCCGTATTATACATTCGCGTTTTATGAAACACCCTTTTTTTAACCGACTTTAAAGGAGGAGGTTCTCAGTTCGTTGGTTTTTTTGGTTGGTTGGTTGGTATTTTCTCCAGTTACCCAAAAACGGCTAGTTCGATCAAAAACATTTCAGGTGTTCTTACAGTTATCAGGCATTGACAACCTACATTAGACTGATAATGATTGATTTCTTGTGGATTTCTTGCATTAAATTTATTCTGTCAATACCATGAGGCGCGGGGAAAAGGAAGACAGTGTTTTGATTGGCTATTTCAAAATTGTTATTTTGTCGCACGCGTTTACCACTATATAGGTCGGTACAATATTTTTGGTTTATTATAAGATCTATTAGTTTAATGTGTTGACAGAACAATTATTGGTCTGTTTAGTTGGTCTCTAGTCTGTTTATTCAATGTTATCAGGCCATGATTTGGTTATGGAATTTTGGAGAAACCGAGAGAACTCTTAAATATTATAGGCAACGTGAAGTCGGTTGTTGCAGTTTTACTGCTTTTAAATCAATTATTATTAACCATTAATTTGGCATCTATATATTGTTATAAGTATTTCACAAGTACTTACGTACCATAATCAAACATCAATATATTAATATGTAAGCATAAATACATATTATGTCATATTACATGAATTACATATTACATGAAAATAGATATCTGTAAATTTACACATTTAATGTGAATCATGCCTTTCTTATTCCCCAAACTTTACTTACCATAATCTTATAAGTAAATATGAATCAGCTAAGAGTTCGAGCACCATAGCAATTTAAAAACTATTGGGTAAATTAACGTAATGTGCTAATTAACTTAATAACCGTACAGTTTGTATATAAGCTAGATGATTGTTTGCAACACATAAATAATATTTAGTACACACAGTTAATATATTTTAATACATATAGACTCTAGACTTCTAGAGGATATAATTTGTTCCAATAGTATACGGTTGCTTATAAGAATTACACAGTATACACGATACATATCACCTTCATATTATGATAATACCAATATGCACGTAAATATATATAGATTAATATACATTTGTATAGATATCTAGAGAGCGATCTGTGATAACTGATAAATTATATGACACAAAATGAATAACTGACCTGATATTATTATGGAGGCAATATGGAAGGCGTGTTTTTCTTTATGTTGGTCCGGGATCCACTGAAGACTATACCATCGGCCTCTCTGCCAGGCAGTTCGTAAGATGCGAACTATTAGCTATATCACAAGTCACTACCATCGTGGCTACAAGGTCAAGGGTCTGGTACCACCGCCTTACTTATTCCTGCCGCAATAGTATCAGTGCTTGGCACTTTCATGTTCCGGTTTGGAGGGTAAGGTAGCCGGTAAACTTATGCATGTGGTATTAAGACCCCGCCACAAAGATTATTAACGTCTTTGGTTTTTTTTTTTTTATATCGTAAGATAGCAAACAAGCAGATGGGTCTCCTGATGGAAAGAGTCAGCCATCGCCTATAGACACCAAAGATATTAATGGTGCGTTGCTATCATGTTTACCGGCTACCTTACCCTCCAAACCGGAACGCGACAGCGACAAGCGCTGACGCTATTGCGGCAGGAATAGGTAAGGCGGTGGTACCAGACCCGGGCGAGACAATGCAGAACTCTACCACCTAGTAGCCACGATGGTAGTGACTCGATAGCCAATAGGTCGCCTTTTACGACCTGCCTGGCAGAACGGCAGTTGGCCTATTCTACAAAGGAGGCCGGGACCAACATGGCCTCTGTATGTGATGGTTGTCGCTTTCCATAAGAGCCAAAGGCAATATTAATATTGTGTAAATCATTATTTGGAAATTACTTTTAATATTTTTTCAAGCATTTTTGGCTTATCAAATGAGTTTTGACAGACTTCAAGTTTATTGCATTAGTAGCTCTTTAGTTGGTGCAATGTGCACGTTCATGTAAAAAAAAAACATCAGCCACTAAAAAGTCTCTAGTTTACGGGACTCTAATAAACAGCAAGTTCGAGAATTTTTTTATCGATTAAAAATAACCTAAAAATTATAAATAAAAACTTACATAATTAAAACGTAACACCCGTATGTTTCAAAATAATAAACTTTTATTAGCCTTCCTAATTTGAGACAAACAGAGATTAATGCCACTTAAAGCTTACAACTAAATAGGCAAGAAGATTTCAGCTAAACATCTCATTAGACCAACTGCATTATGTACGCACGAATATGTCTGGGGCATCATCGAATTACATGTAGACATATAAAGATAAGCATTTTGCGTAATATCTTAGAACCGATCGCGATCCAATTTTTATGATAAAATTATTTTTTCCACAAAAGATCATTAAATTTCCGATGAGTTTTTGGTCCCAAAAAATATTTAGTGGTAAATTCAGTAAACAATGCACTCATACATTTTTTATGTTTGCTTTGTTTAAATATTATGTTACAAAATAAACTGTAAGTTAAAATTATATATCGTTGGTTGACAGGTAAACCTAATTACAGATTTGGGTGAAAGAGTTATTGATACAATGTTATCTTGACCTAGAAAGAGTCACTATGTCTTTAAACACATTTTCAAATAAGATATAAAGAGAAAAAACTCATTTATTACATTTCAGATTAATTATTTATTTGAAAATTTATTATAGTGAAATGGTAACTCATATAAAAAGCAGACAGAGCCAGACAGGCATGGGAAATCTTTTTCCGTTTTACACGTAAAAAAGTCCAATATCTCAAACGATTAAGTAACAAACCAATTACGAACCTAGTCTTTGTTAGGGCCTAAGTAGCTCTGTAGACAATCTTTTAATTTCCATAACTCTAAAAAATCACTTGTTATCCCAACATATTAAGTACCAGCATAATGCCGCATGAAGATAAAAAAATATAACTTATTTTTAAAAAACCTTCCACTTTAAGCCCTGGACTTTACTAACGTTAATATCACTCGACTAAGAAAGATAAAGATGTCTACTTTTATAATTTTAGAAGATGCACAACGACAATAGTAATTAGCGTACGCACAGAATTGCATTCGCACCGGGAAACTAATCTATCACTAATTTATGCAAGACTACATATTATTATTAATAAATAAAACTCATACTAAGTTGTACTTATCTGTAAATACAGATCATAATAATCATTATATGTTAGACATTCTTTGGGCTAATGGCACGGCAAGTAACGAAATGAGTTTAATTTCAGTATATTTTTTATAAGTAACAGTGCTTATGCTTATGATTAAATTATACTAAATGCCTAACAATATATCTATAGAAATGTATATTTTAGAATAAACGATGTACCATTTTGAATGCCTTGTCTTTTGATATACATAAGTACCTACTTCTTAATATTCGTCACTTAGACTATAAAGGTTCTATTTAAACCTATTTGAGCATGTGTTTTCGTTATAATGAGATGAGCGCTTATTCTATTGCATTGACTCGTAGTTAGTGCTATATAATGGGCGCTCATCTCAAAGATACTCAATAAAGAACGAGATAGAATGAGCACTAACACACATGATCGAATTTGTTTGTTAACAAGATCGTAAGTGTGCTAACAACAATTAGGTGTACATATCTTATAAATAATTTGTATTTTATATTTTCAACAGGTTAAAATTTATTACGATGAAAAATTATTTTGGACTGACGGTTTTACTTGCACTAATTTGTTAGTGAAAAATAATTAAAACAGTCAAGTTGAAATTGATAAGTGACTTCAAAAACTCACCTTCTCTATCGTACAATTTAATACGGCTTTATATATAAGGAGTAAACTCCGATGTTTCATGGTTGGATTGCATTGAAATATATTTAGTCACCCTCATAAAGATGAGGTGAGCGGTGTCACGTCTAAAGGAAGGTGTAAAGCAGCGGCGAGTCGGAGAAGTGGTGCGAGCGTGTGACATGTGCGATGAGGCGGCCGTCCAGCAGGTGGCGCGCGTACTGCTCGGCGGCCGCCGCGTCCGCCGCCAGCCCGCACTGCACCAGCCAGCGCACCAGGCACGAGCCGCGGAACACGCCGCGGTACGTGCGCATGCGCCACCTACACACACCACGCGCATTACGCGGACCGTGCACGCACCGTCACAGAATACTGCAGACTAACCTCAGCCAACAAGAAATATTCAAGCAACGCACACATAGACACCTCTCACGGACGCGATATCTCGGAATGGCTCGGGACAATTTGTTCCGAGATATCTCGTCCGTGAGAGGTGTATATGTGTGCTATGCTCGAATATTACTTGTATGTAACGTTGACTTCTATTAATCTCTAGTATTCTGTGCTACGGTGTACGGGACAAGTTTACCTGTGCAGTTTAATTGTACAGTTTTTTTTTTACACTTTTTATCGTGGCCACTTGATGAAAATTTGTAATTTTGTTAATAAGGCACATTCAGGGCTACGAGACTTTTCTTTTTAAAGTCTCGTAGCCCTGAAGATACCGTAAAAGGCGAAACCGATTGGCGATATTAATTAAATTTAAAGTGATTTGTGAAATAGTACAAGTATATTAACAAAATTACAAATTATTAACTGTACAGCCCCCGAATTCATTTAATTGCATCAATGCGCTTAGGGCTCTCACAAACATAAACACGATAGAACGTCGAGACGTGCTACGACGCGACAAAATATTTAAAAAAATGTGTAAGTCTTAAATGCTTCGACTCGATTGCCGTTTAATTAGGTAAATTAGGCCCCAGGTAATCTTGAGCTTAGTTGAGAACAAAACCTGCACAGTTGTGTAACATACACACTCCGGTTTACCTGTACAGTTATACTGTGCACTCAAACTTATCAGGTATCTAAACTTTGTAAAATGTCAATATTTTAATTAAACAAAAATTAATTTTGTAATTCATAGAAATAAGTTGTGATGTCAATTAATGTGTGTAATTGTATCATGTAACTATAATTAAAAAAAAAAAAAAAAACAAGCCCGCTGAGTTTCTTCCGCCGGATCTTCTCAGTGTGTGGCCGCGTTCCGATCCGGTAGTAATTGTAAAAATCGACTCACAACATTTTTAGTTTAATGATAAATAATTATAATTTTAAAATATTTGCACACCATATCATGGTAGAATATGTTGGTAACTTAATCAAATTTTAATAACTTGTAACTCCCATATTCTGGCAAATAAATGATTTCTTTCTTTCTTTCTTTCAATTACTCATTCATTCGTTTTACAATTCGTTCATTATTGCCCGTCTCTATCAATTTCATAAATAATCTGATATTATAATGACAAGTTCATATGGTATTTTTCAACTGTGCAAATAAATTTGTTTTGTAATAAGTTTTCACTAAGTAAATGTGATAAAATAATGTATTAGAAACAGTTTTTAGTGCTAAACAAACCGTTTAAAATGAGTGAATATGATACGAGGGTGGATTGAAAAGTATTCGGCCTAACCAAGAAAATAAACACATACTAATTCAGTTATATTTTTATTTTTTTACATAATCAACATCAAGTTCGATGTACTTTTGCCATCTCCCATTTAAAGCATTTAGACCGTTGAAAAAAAATTATCCTTAGAGTCAAAATATGCGTCTACTGCTGTTTCGACTTTATTGTTTGTCGAAAATCTTTGACCTCATATCAATATCAATCAATCATAATCACACCCTTCGAGTCCCAGAATACTGAAGCTATTACCTTATTTGCCGACAAAAGCGCCTTAGCGTTTTTGTGGGGTGGTGAACCAGGTTTTCTCCACTGTTTTAATTGTTGTTTTGTTTATGACGTACAGTGATGAACCCATGTTTCGTCCATTGTAACAAAACGATTCAAAAAATCATCTGCATCGGCTTCAAATAACTCCAAACAGTCACGTGAAATAGTCAATCGCGTCCTTTTTTGTTCAGCTGAAAGCGCTCGCGGAACTCACCTCCCAGACACTTTGTGGTTACCCAATTCATTGACTATGATATTTTGAGTTCGTTCATAAGAGATGTCTATAATCTCGGCTTTAGATAGGATTTAATCTGCGGTCTCCCATAATTAAATCAAGTACTTTTTTAATATTTTCGTCAGTAGTGGACGTCGAAGGCCTTCCAGATTGGGGTTCTTCTTCCACACTCTCTCTGCCACGCTTGAATTCTGCTATCCATTTTTTGACGGATGAATAAGAGCAGAATCCCCTAATGTATTGAGAATATCATGGATGGCTTTCGGTGATAGCCCCTTCTTATGGAGGTACTTAATGACGGCACGCTGCTCGATTTGCCCCATTTGCAGAAAGTATGTCCGATTGCTTTGTTAAAAAATTTATAAAATCACAACAAATTATTGCAAACCTTTCGAACTTCACACAATTAACTACTCTGAACTGAGCTAAATAATGTGGGTGGATTTGATTTTTATAATTGAATGGATCTGTGTTAGGCCGAGTATTTTCAATCCACCCTCGCATTTAATTTAATGCATGTGATTGATGTGAAACTTTGGTGTTTTTATAAAAAGTGGAGTTTGTTGACAACTTAAGACAAGTTAAAAAAAATGAACTGTAGTAATGAACTGCCGCCCTTCAAAGCGAAGCTAACTTGGGCGAGTGACATTTAATATATAAAAAAAATATTTCATTAAAAAATGTGGTGAACCGCAAATTCTATAATGTAGACGTTTGGCTTACTCTGCCTATGCATAGATACTATAAAAATATTTTTCCTTACCTTGTGTCCTTAGCAATAGCTTTTTTGCATCTTTCAAGATGATGCGTGATGAACTGGTCACAAACATGTTTCGTTTCAAAACTTAAATCTTCCACTGCAGGTAATATTACTGTATCAGCGCCATGCCTACAAATACAAAAAAAACTAAAAATTAATATACGAACGAAAAACTTTTTTTGTAATCCAAAACGAAACCAGTATTAATAAAAACATAAGTCTATATCGAATTTTACTCAAAATTACACCTTCCGAAATACTCCACATATTCTACTAAATAGGATACCATAGAGACAGTTTTACCTTTTCCCGTGTTGGTCCCGGGCTCCTTTGAAGAATAGGCCACCTGGCGTTCTGCCAGGCAGGTCGTCAAAGGCGATCGATTGGCTATGCGAGTCACTACTATCGTGTCTACTAGGTGGTAGAGTTCTGCATTGTTTCGTCCGGGTCTGGTACCACCGCCTTACTTATTCCTGCCGCAATATCGTCAGTGCTAGTCGATGTCGTGTTCCAATTTGGAGGGTAACGTAGCCGGTAAACTTTTGCATGTGGCATTAGACCTCGCCACAAGATAGCAACGCACCATTAACATCTTTGGTGTCTATAGGCGATGGTTGGTTCCATCAGGAGACCCATCTGCTTGTTTGCTATCTTATCATATAAAAAAAACTTGGGTTGGTTTGGGCTCCCTTTGAAGAATAGACCAACTGTCGTTCTGCCTGCAGGTCGAAAAATACGACCGATTGCCTATACGTGTCGACAGTCATGATGGCACGTCGTTCGTGACTACTAGGTAGTAGGGTTCTGTAACGTCTCGCACGGTATACCCGGTACCACCGCGTTACTTATTCCTAACGCAATAGCGTCAATGCTTATCATTTTCGTGTTTCGGTTTGGAGGGTAAAGTAGCCAATAGACTAATGCATGTGGCATTGCCATCCCGCCACACGGATAGCAACATACCAATAATATCCTCGATTACACCAGGAGAATCATTGGTTTGTTTGCTATCGAATGATATAAATAAGACTTGTCCGGAAGCGGTGGTACGTTATTGCATATTACTGCCGCCATAGAGTTTGTATCAGAAGTACAAACTAATATAAGTATGTCATTACCGCGCGAAAAGAATTAATTACATCTATGGTCTTTTTATGCGGCGGTTATATCTTACCCTCTGAACATTGATATGATAAAACCCAAGATGCTCAGTCCCGAACAAAACTGACACTCAAAACAGTTCCTAATTTAATTGAAATAGTTAAAGATATGGCAAAAACATACGTTTTAGCATATCCAACCTTAAGCGCAAGATTTATAGTTGTTTTTACAAAGCAATGTACAAAAAGTAATAAAATTGACAGTGTCGCGACCGACGCGATTCTATTTGAAATAAGCGCACAATTTAAAGTTGTGCGCTCATTTGCGGAGGACGTTTTTGAGACACTAATTGTGTATCTTGGGTTTTTTATATCAATGCCTCTGAAGATCCGTCTGTTTATATGTACATAATCTGGCCAAAAATACTGTTACAATTAAAAATAAACAAAATATTACAATTGAATTTGGAATCTGTCATTTTTATATGATTGTTAATTGTGTTATTTCATTTTCGCGCAAACGGTTTTATGATATTAAAATGGAATGGGGTGATGATAAAGAGAACCAAATCGCTGTGATTGCATTACACATGTATTGAAATGGAAGGACGTTATGTAGCGAATTAAAATATATATTTTTTTTATATTTCTACTAGCTGATCCGGCAAACGTTGTTTTGCTATACAAATTACTTGTATTCAATATTTTGATGGGGCATTTGAGAAGGGGAGGGATTCGATTGAGATAAAAATTATCCTACCTTTTAAGTTGGAGCAAACAGTACGTATCTACACAATTTCATTGAAATCGGTTCAGTAGTTTAGGATTACATAGCGGACAAACCATGGTACATAGAACAAGGGAAGTGAAGAGTGGGCGTGCCGCGTGCGTCACTATTATGCGCTTTTACTCTAAATTGCCTTAGTGATACTTACCATATCATTAGGAGATAGTCGTCGTGCGAAAATCTATTATACACTGAATTATGCCGTATTGTGCCATCCTTGAATGCAGAAATGATAGTAGAATACAGATGATTAAGAATGGAGATATTTCATATCATCCGAAAGTACAATTTTCATTTCATTTTAATTAAATTCCTGATTTAATATAATCTCTAATGATATAATAGAAAGTCAAGCTAAAATCAGCCGTACACCTTACATATAAAGTTCATTTTAGGTTGACCTAATTTTTCTAGAAAGATATACGTAATGACAGTCATTACGTGTATCGTTCTAGAAAGTTCTCTACTCAAATATGATCAACTGAAAACTACGGAAAAATCAATGCTGCCATCTATTGTAGAATAGCGAAACTATTACGATCTTAAGTTTCACTATTGTACAAATAGATGAGTCTATTTTGAATAGACTACAAAAGGACGTAAATACTCTTTTTTTTGTAGCAAAATAAAATTTATTGTAACGCAGTTTGGTATATTTTTAAATGTTCTGTTTGTGTGTTTCGGATTATTGTTGTTTAAAATGAAAACGACCAATGAAACAATGTTTGCATTAGTAGTTTATGTGCAATAATGCTTATTTTATGTGTGAGTATGGCGATCACGATCTTGATACAAATGTTTGTACTTGCCAATTCCCTTGTTCTATGTTCCATGGGACAAACTATGTGACACGTAATTTATATAATAATATATTATTAAGAACTATATTATAATAACTTAGTTATAAGGTGGCAAAAAGTTCTTTAGTTACAAAATGTTGATAGAACAATAATAATTTAAAATCTGACCACCATTGTCATGACAGTCACAGTTTACAACGACACATTACAGATATAATGTTACTTTAAAATGAATTACAAAAAAACACTTTTGGTTTGAAAATTATGAGTAAAGAAATCGTAACTAAGTAACAACGAACCAAATTCAGTTATACATAAAAGTAAAATTAATAAATCAATCAGTCTACAGAAAGATTCAACAATAAAATATTGTCACAAAATTAAGTTGTCGAGATGAATCGATATGCGCATGTATTTACATAAAAATTTAAGAATCTTGTTCTCCTTATAAATAACTTTTAAACAGATGCAAGCAGGAATACGTTAAATTTGCTTAATGTATACTGTAGGCCCTGAAAAATCAAACAGATTACCTTGCTTTTACTTTACGCTGTTAAAATATAACTCCTTTAATGCGTTAATATAATGCCAGTTTTAAAGAAGGATATTAACTAACTACCATATTTACCTTAGCATTACAATTTTTTATATATGCTTATATAACTTTTTTAAATATTATAATCCTTTAAATATTTTTATAAGTTAATACATACCATTTCTTTTTAAAGAATCTAATGGCCGGAATGATGACTTCTGAAGGATCTAATCCAAACAGAATAAACATGATCAATGCCTGGCCGCTGCTCGCCGCTGTGTCCAAGAACTGAATTTCAATGAACACTCCTGCTTCGTCTTTTCGTAATACCTTCCATGTTGTGTATGTTAAGCCCTAAAACAAAAGTAAACAATAATGATGTCATCACATAATATTGTCCAAACACTTGTCTTCCGCATTATACACTAGTCGTATAAGGAAGTTTCTGTGTCTAAACACAGGTGCTTTCAATTGAGAGATTTATATTCAAACTAGCTATGTCCCGCAGGCAACTGCTTGATTTTTTAGGAGTATAAATATGTGTTTTAGTGATAAAGAATAGCCTACGTGTAAAGACTAGACAAAGATAACCCGTATATTATATTTCATGCAAATATGTCCAATTATTGACCGTGAATGAGAAATATCAATCAAACGCGCATGCAGGTGCGCGCACGCACACACAGTAACATGCAAAGTAAAGACTAGACAAATATAAATCGCATATTATAATATTTCATGCAAATATATCCAACTATTGACCGTAAATGAGAAAAATCAATCAAACATGCATGCATTGCTGTATGCATGTGCGCGCACGCACACACATTAACCTGCAAAGTAAAGACTAGATAGACAAAGATAACCCGTATATTATATTTCATGAAATATGTCCAATTATTGAGCGTGAATGAGAAAAATCAATAAAATACGCATGCATGTGCGCATGTGTGTACGTGACACACATTAGCCGGCAAACCGGTGAATTGTGCGTTAACTGGTAAACAGGTCTAAGAACATTCGGTTAAATCTCATGAGATAACTGGTGTAATATTTATTTAAATTTTTAACTTAGTTTGAACTAACTATAATACAAAAATTGTAAGGCAAAGCTGTAATTGCTCAATGTAATGTAATAAAGTTCTATTCTAATGTCAAACGTGAAACATCAAAAAACGTGAACCCCTGTGTTGGTCCGGGCCGTCTCCGAAGCATTTACCATTCTGCTATTTGTAATCAGTTCGTAAAAGGTGTACGATTGACTATACGTGTCGTGACTGCTAGGTGGTAGGGTTCCGTAATGGATATTATCGCCTCGTCTCTCGTCTTAACAATTCCTGCCACAATAGTATTAAAGCTTGTCATGTTGTGTATTAATAATAATTAAGGCTTGGAGATTAATGTATTCGATGTATTTACGCATGTGGCATTGCCATACCACCACACGAACAGCAACACACCATTTACATCTTTTATGTCTATAGACGATGGTTTCTTTTCCATCAAGATAGCCTTCTTCTTGTTTGCTATCTAATAGTTTAAAAAAATATATACGATTTTTTGTTAATTATTTGGACTAAGTTTATCATTATCTTATTAATAATTTTTCAAATATGCAATTTTTTTAAGTGAAAACTTATTTAAGCGTTTGGGCACTTTTTTAGACGGGAATTAAACCACTAAATTGTCGACATGTTACCGGAAGCGTCAATTGACATCTCTGTATATATTTAATATTTATTTTTTTATTATGTACTAGCTGTTGCCAGCGACTTCGTCCGCGCGGACATCGTTTACTCCGCACTGCTCCTCCCCTGTAGGTGATAGCGTGATAATATGTAGCCTATATGTTGACCCGAACTGTAATATTTATGCAAAATTTGAAGTAAATCCATGCAGTACTTTTTGAGTTTACCCCGGACATACATACAGACAAACAGACAAAAAATCTAAAAACTATATTTTTGGCTTTGATATCGATTGTAGATCACGCCCCAAGTATTCTTTTTAAAAAATATTCAATGTACAGTTTTGACTTTCCTACGATTTTTTATATGTATAGATTTGTTTTTTTTTAATATTTGTTTTGTACGTTTTAACATAATTAGAAATATGTTTAAAAAAACGTTAAAAAGGTAGGCCGAAGGTGTGGGAAAGGTAAGGGGAAGGTGGAGGGTAGAGACGGGAAGTAATGTGAAGGAAGCGGAATATGTGTCCCAATCGAAGTAAATGCAATGGTGAATTGTTCAAGTTTTCACTGTTACAGTAATCTAAGATAAGTGTTAATACGAGTAAGAATGTAACCAGTATATTAAGTTATTGTGGGAATCGGAAACAAGTAAATTCTTATAAACTATTATAAAATGAATATAATTTGTAAATATTGCATGTCATTGGAATTCTAGATAATAATAATAATGGTTCATTTCGTTATTTAAGTACGTGCTTACATTTTACATTGTGGCTGGGGCACTCCTTTTAAGCATGAGATGCCTGTATTAAGTGACCCCGCTCTTCAATACATAACATATATTATAGATATATACATTATATTTATAGTAAATTAATAGAAATTAATACATTGAAATGCAAGATCTCATTTTACTATTAGATTTACAGAATTTTATATTCTTAATTAACGTTTTTAATTAAAAATATTTACGCATTTTATGACTGTGTGGTACGTGTACGCGTGTGTGTGTGTGTGAGTGTGCAGTATGTATATGTGTGCGTGTGTAGATGCGTGCATTTGATAATGCTATAATGTGTTTGTGCTTGTTTTCTGTGCAGAAGTTTAGTAAGGGATAGTTTAGTGATACAATATATTTTTATACCAAAATCTTTCTGTTGTAACAGTATTCTAAGCAACAAAATTAATTTCATTTAAGAAAACTTAACGTTTAAATATGATGCAGAGACGTACAATAAACATGATGAGGCTGTATGCGAGTATGAGCACGGTGTGCTTGAGCGTCTGCGAGCCGCGGCCGCGCGCCTGCTCGGGCGGCAGCAGCGCCAGCCCGCTGGCGGCGCGCTCCAGCTCCGACAGGTACGGGCACGACTCCGCGTCGCCGCACCGACTCTTGCTCGACGCCGGGCAACCGCACTCCCTAACATACATGACAACACTGCATAATTCACGTTTTTATGAACACTCTTTTACTGTTTTAGCTGCTAAGCTATGGAATAAACTTCCTGCTAACATTAGACTTGCAAAATCGTTAAATATTTTGAAAAAATTAGTTAAAACGCATTATTTAAATTCTTGTTTTACAGATTAGATAATATATTTCTCTAAAGTTCATTTTCTGTGCATTTCTTTGGTATATATTGTTACGTGCTTCGGATTCGTAATTGTAAGAAAACGCCACTTATATTAAACCCGTGTATTTGCCAACGCAAGTACACAAACAACAAAATGTAATACGTAAATACACTATACACACTAGTCACCTCGCTGCACTAGCACTAAACTTAACCAACTACGTTTAAAGAAAACAATTCTCGTATTCACTTAAACTGGCACTTTGCTTCGCAATGGTCGCTTGTACTATCGCTTTCGATCACTGTATAATACTGCCTTCTATTTGTCAACATATTTCTATTTGTACCCTAGGTAAAGTTCGACAACAATCGCGAATGTTCGGCAATCATCTCGTACACAATAACAATTATTGTAAACAACTTATGATAAACAAACAAGTCCTAGTACACGTTATTTTCAACCTTATGCCCTATACCACAGTCCATTATGGCATAGCTATTCGGTTAACAGTCAACTATTTGTTTGTCAATAGGAATAGCTATCTCTTTCTTTTATTTCTAGATCTCTCCAGCGTTCCAACTCTTCACGTTTCTAGATTATTCGTAACAATATTTTTTTAAGTTTCCTGTGTTATATTTTTAAATCGTAACAATATTTTTATGCTTTTTGTTTTGTTTATGTGTGACAGCAGAATTGCTATGTATAGATATAGCATATGTGTACAGTCTTAAGTTATTTTAAGTGTAATAGTACATATTTTATTGATATCCTACTCTAGTTTAAAATATTGTTCTTATCAACAAAGGTTGTCTGGTAGAGATCGCTCTTTGACGATAAGACTGCCTTTGTGTACTATGAGTCTTTAAACTGTTTGTACTAAGCATGTATTTTTACTGTAAGTTTGTGCACAATAAATTTAAAATTTGAATTAATTGTTTTAACAAAAAGTTCCGAAATCACAACAACACATAAGCTAAAATAACGTCATCTATATTGTGTGTGTGTAGTTATTTTGACAGTGAGCATGACGAAAGCTTCAAAATTTCAAGAATAAGTATTTACTTTTGCATAACTTTTTAACCAGTAATAAATTATATCAATCATAATGATATTGAGACATACTATATATAGATTATTTTATTTAAATATTTTTTTACGGAATTTACTACTTTATTTAAATTTACTTACATTATTTAGCAGTAGTTTAAAATAATGTAAGCTCATCTTTATTGCTTTTCGGATAAAATTTATCCCAAGAAACCATTAGATTAAAACATCGGTATACTTACTTATTAACGTGAGCTATGTCCTCGATGTCATGCGAATGGCTGCTTAAAAATCCGTTATCACAATTAGGGTCGTTAGAGCAGCAATTATTTTTGTTTGGTGACGGTGTTGCAGTTATAGCGCCATAACAACCTGTTGTTAAATAATTCGTAGAATTAGACGGCTATTTTTGATAATCCATAACTTAAAAAAATGCTTTTTATTATATCACAAAATAGCAAACAAGCACATGAGACTCCTGATGGAAAGAGACCACCACCACCTATAGACGTCAGAGCTGTTAACAGCGGTGGATTTACCCATAGGCCCGAAAGATCCAGGCCTAGGGCGGCATAGTTCTAGGGGCAGCAAAATTTTCAAAATGACAAAATTTAAAAAGGCGAAAAAGTCAAGAGCAATACACGTGAGCAATATCTAGTATTAAATTATAAATTAACTAATAATATTTTTTTGATATTTTATTTATAAAATCTTTATCTATATTTTATGTTCGTAAATTATATGCATAATTTCAATAATCTCACCCTTATAACGACAAAAAAGCAGCATATCAGTCGGGGCCTAGGGCGGCATCAAGCGCAAATCCGCCTCTGGCTGTTAATGGAGAACGTTCGTGGCGGGGTCTTAATACCACGTGCATAAGTTTACTTTACCGTCCAAACCGGAACACAACAGTGACAAGCATTGACGCTATTGCGGCAGAAATAGGTAAGGCGGTGTTACCAGATCCGGGCAATACAATGCAGAACTCTACTACCTAGTAGCCACGATGGTAGTAACTCCCATAGCCAATCGTTCGTCTTTTACGAACTGCCTGGCAGAACAGCAGATGGTCTATTCTTTAAAATCTTTAAGTGGAGCTTGGACCAACATAGAATCACAGACTACTTAAATTGTTATAATCTACGAAAGTATGTTGTAACTGTGGTATTTTGAAGGTTGGCATCGCAAATGCAGGATCTCTAGTGTAGTAGATGTATTTTTGTATATGGGAGACGATTTTTGTAACTTCCCGTTAAGTTAGTAGTAACAGAATGTTACTGATTTTTCTCTGATTTTTAAAAATCCGGTTTTTACTAGATCTCGAGGTTTTGAGGTACTAGAACCTTTTACAACTATTTTCACAAAGACGTCAGTATGTCAGTATGCATGTGTGTGTATGTGTCTCATAACTTTTAAACGGATTTACCGATCGAAACACCGTTGATGGCATTCGATTGAGTTCCGCTAAGCATAGACAACCTGAAAATCTGAACCGATTCAGCTAAGGAGATTTTGGTAAATTTTGAAAAAACTAAAAAAAGTTTTACGAAACTATATTTTTTAATAAATCCAGATAGATGTACAACAAAACCTACGTCCGATGCCCTAAATTTCATTAAAATCGGTTTATCCGTTCAGGAATTGGTTCCGATCAAATAAATGGTTGACAAAAAAATTTAAGTGTTTTTTCGACATAGCTTCGAGATTTTACAACCAATCGATTTTTGACCTTCTAGAATCTTTTAATACTTAAAAATATGCGTCGAATGCTATTTTAAAAATCAAAACGGTATCAAATTTTCAAAATTTCAAATATTAAAATTATGCTGATATTTTGTTTACAACAAACTTTGGACTAACATACCGATTAATTTAAAAATTTAATCAGGTCTTCTATTTAAAAAATTACGTCAAATATCGTAAATCGGATCAACATCGATTGATTTGATCGGGATTTAAAAAAATTGATATATCTTCAACAATTTTCAACTGCTACCTTTATTCTTGCCGCAACAGCGTCAATGCTTGTCGCTGTCATATTCGGGTTTGGATTTTGCCGTAATATATTGCTATATTCAAGCTGACGAAACTTTAATGTTAAACAATAAGTATGTTATCAGTTATTGAAGGAATTTACCTGGATCCTCCATTGCTGTGTAGCACCGAAAAAGTGAATAAATTAATAAATAAAATATGAATACATAATTATAATACGTATCCTAAATTTTTAACAGTTGTATTCAAAGTTCTTTAAAGTAACCTATCTAAATGAAAACATTTAAATAGGTTACTTAAGAATCCAGACTATAAGTTTACTACTTTACCAATTTATTTACGCGTTACAGAAAAAAGTATTAAATCAACATTGATATGGATGCTTGTTTTGATACAAGTGCTTAAAAGTCCAACTTAAAATTAAGCTATATTTCCAAAATTCGAAAAAAGATCTCAATAAAATTCGATCCTTGGGTTGGCCAAAATGCCCGGCCTGAGGAACAAAACGAGTCCACATTATTTGTGCCGAATAGGCTAAGCCCTAAACCACCAGGCAGTCAATAATAGACAATATAGTTTTTTTTTAAATAAATAAAAGGTTTTTTTTTTCATAAGATAGCAAACAAGCAGATGGGTCTCCTGATGGAGTCAACCATCGCCAATAGACACCAAAGATGTTAATATCTGTTAAGATGTTAATATAAGTTTACCGGCTACCTTACTCTCCAAACAGTAACACGACAGTGACAAGCACTGACGCTATTGTGGCAGGAATAGGTAAGGCGATGGTACCAGACCCAGGCGAGACAATGCAGTACTCTACCACCTAGTAGTCACGATGGTAGTGACTCGCATAGCCAATCAGTCACCTTTTACGACTTGCCTGGCATCCTTTTGGTATCACATCACTTATAAAAAAAAAGTAGTATAAGTTTACTTTTTGTTACTTGTTATATTTTTTAATTTGTTCTTTTATCCTTACAAACTAATAAATATTGTATATTGTATATTGTCTACTATAAAATATTATGTGAAAATGTGGTACCAATAAATACTATCTTATCTTATCTTATCTTCAAAGGAGCCTGGGACTAACACGGGGAAAACACAGTAACACTTTTTGGCCGGTCATGGAATTCAACTATGGTCTTCATGATCTTAACCTAGTACACAAAGAGACAGTCATTTGGTATACAATCCCAAAATAGAGCATTATCACTATTCTTGCTCCCCCGTGTTGGTCCCGGGCTCCTTTGAAGAATAGGCCAACTGCCGTTCTGCCAGGCAGGTCGTAAAAGGCGACTGAGTGGCTATTTGCGTCACTACCATCGTGACTACTCGGTGGTAGAGTTCTGCATCGGCTCGACCGGGTCTGGTACCACCGCCTTACCTATTCCTGCCGCAATAGCGTCCGTGCTGGTCACTGTCGTGTTCCGGTTTGGAGGGTAAGGTAGCCGGTAAACTTATGCATGTGGCATTAGACCTCGCCACAAGATAGCAACGCACCATTAACATCTTTGGTGTCTATAGGCGATGTTTGACTCTTTCCATCAGGAGACCCATCTGCTTGTTTGCTATCTTATGATATAAAAAAAAAACTCTGCATGCAACATTATCATGAACAAAAACATATTTATGTAAGATAGGAATACGTACCAAAATTTGATATTGATTGTGTGTGAGATGTTGGCTCGGCGTTGTCTACGAGACTAGTCGATTCGTTCGGCGGAGAAGTTTCCACTACCTCGTCGGGAGATGGCGTCACTAATTGCGGGTTACGACGTCGGAATCTTATGTAGACTATTAAACATCCTGTGGTCACTGGAACATTAACAATTTACATGTTAAACAAATATACCTTAATAATATGTAATGGTAGTAAATTAAATCCACCATTAAAAATGTATATTCAACGCACGCTCTTGTTCTCAAGAATAAATTGTAAATTTGCTCCAAATCTCCTTACTAAAAACTAGTCAAATAAAATCTAAATCAAATTCTGTTTCTGAAGTGATTCTTATTTTAACGTGTTAGGGAGAAAATTATGAGTGAATTTTTAATTATACATATATTAAGAATTACATACATATCTTCACGCCAGATCACTTCCGCGGTAGGCAGAGAGAACTGAGTGCCATACATCACGATCCATGCAGGCTTGTCTCGCTTCCTCCAACATTCATCACTCTCTTCATACACACACTCCGGTTGCAAAGACTCTTGACACCACCTACGGAGCCTTCGTCCACGTTGGTAACTAAAATTACTTAACTAGTTACAAGAAAAGATTTTTCTTCCACTGTTTTGTAACTAGTTATGACAGAAGAATTCTTTTTCCATTTTCGTAGATCCAAATTATTTCCTTTTTGTAACCCGTGAAAAAAAGCAGTTATGAATAAATAAATAAAAAACCCAATCGTCAAACCCCGCTGACAAACTGGTTAATTAAATTGATTTTCCACCCTCCTAACCCGTGTAACTACTACTACTATTTATATAAGCAGTCAGGGTTTCCGAAATTATCTTGGTAAACAAAGCTCTTAAAATTATCTATGCATAATCGTTACCTTTAATTTTTTAATTCTTTAATTTTGGAAACCCTGACTGCTTATATAAATTTAATATGAAAAAATGATTAGTAAGATATTTTCAGCACCATGTGTACTTATAACAATATGATGATTCGAACTGCTTATATCAAATTGCTTTTAAATTTTTCACATTATTTTAACTCTAGAATAGTTAAAATAATGTGAAAAATTTAAAAGCAAAGTTCATATCAATTTAAAGCTGACTGTACTACCAGATATGATAGTAGTACTATGGACAAATAAATAATAGCCCTAGTACGACTGGTAGTAACACGGGTAGGGAAGAGCGGAAAAACAATTTAGTTAACCAGTTTGTCAGCGGGGTTTGACGATTGGGTTTTTTTATTTGGGAAAAAAGTAGTTATGAATAAATAAATAAAAAAAACCAATCGTCAAACCCCGCTGACAAACTGGTTAACTAAATTGTTTTTCCGCCCTTCCTTACCCGTGTTACTACTACTATATATATATATATATATATATATATATATATATATATATATATATATATATATACTATTTATATTATATATACACTAAAAATGTTGATGATGCACTTCTATCCGTGTAGCGTGTAGTTAAAATAATGTGAAAAATTTAAAAGCAAAGTTCATATCAATTTAAAGCTGACTGTACTACCAGATATGATAGTAGTACTATGGACAAATAAATAATAGCCCTAGTACGACTGGTAGTAACACGGGTAGGGAAGAGCGGAAAAACAATTTAGTTAACCAGTTTGTCAGCGGGGTTTGACGATTGGGTTTTTTTATTTGGGAAAAAAGTAGTTATGAATAAATAAATAAAAAAAAACCAATCGTCAAACCCCGCTGACAAACTGGTTAACTAAATTGTTTTTCCGCCCTTCCTTACCCGTGTTACTACTACTACTATATATATATATATATATATATATATATATATATATATATATATATATATATATATATATATATATATATATATATATATATATATATATATATATATATATATATATATATACATATATACTATTTATATTATATATACACTAAAAATGTAAAAATGTTGATGATGCACTGCTATCCGTGTAGCGGGATCCCCACGATATGCACAGCGATCGATTACTTAATATCTATAGTGTCTAGAGTTGATTGGTATTTTTTTCCATCGGAAAAACCACCTCCTTATTTGCTATCCAATGTTCAAACAACGCCACTTCGAGGTAATGGCTGTATCCGCCGTTGTTTGCTATCTTATGATATAAAAAAACAATATCTTTAATACAATATTTATTTAAATAGGATTGAATAAAACACCGATTAAAAAAAGAACACGATGTAGTTGTATTTAAGTATCAAATACATTAATTAAACAGTACGTACCGGTGCAATGATTCATTTGGCGATTATTCGTTTTACATCCTATAATGCTGCAATTAGACATCATCTTTTTTCACATTTATATTTAAGGTACACACCACAATTATGGAAAACTACAATTAGTTAATTTAAATCGGTAAATATTTATGAACTAAATATTACTTGACGTTTTATATATATTGACAGCGTGCAACAGTAATGGCGAATCGGCTGCAAGCTGTTTAAGACTGACACTTTAAGAAGAGCACTGACAAAATTTTTGTAGCTTTGTCTATTATGAAAATTCGAACTTTTTAAACACATATAAAGCTATTTTTATATATTCAGCGTTGGCTATTACGCTTGCTTTCACGCCTAAACCACTAAAACAATTTGGATGAAATTTGGCAAGGAGATAGTTGAAGAGACGGGGTCAAATTTAGGCTACTTTTTTTCCAAACAAAGCAAACTTGTTTCCTGGCTCCGGGCAGCCTTGTGATCTTAAGCACCATCTCGATCGTCACTTTTTCTGTTCACTATATGCCTAGAATGTTTCGAAGATAACGCACATAGAAGGAATTCAACCGCCTTTTCTGCCTGGTATACGATGTCCAGGTTTCCATTCCAGGTAGACGCACGTTAAGTACACCATAGCCTTGGTCCTAGCCGTTAGATGTGCACCCAACGTATACGTATATAACAAAAGATATGTATACAACCAACGCGGTAGTATATATGTTTCGGCCACACTTTTAAATAAATACATACCTGTTATACAGAAAAAAAGTACGCATAATCTAATGACATCAGCGGCCTCAGGGTTAATGGGCTCAAATCCCTTAGTAGCCAACAAAGCGCCAACCATCACAGCAGGAGCACCCCACGCAACAAATGCCAACACTGGCCACAGGGTTACTACGAAGCAAGGACCTCGACTCTAAAACATTTATATGCTATCAGTAAATTAATTAATAACTAATCGATACATTATACATTTATAAAATTAATCGATACATTATACATACAATAAAATATATAAAAATATATAATATGTTCAATAAACGCCCAGAACCAGTTAAACAAACATGTTTGCTAATTACACAAAATCTTATCGGGAATCGAAAGTATCCCCAAAAAAGTAGGCAGAGGTACGTACAAGCAGTCCACCTACGATAAGCCAACGATACTCAGGGAATCGAAACTGAATGAAAAGGCTATGAATCTCAAACGATAAGCTATAAATATATTATCTCTAAGCCACAAAATCACAGTTAACAACTCTGACATAAGACGGCGAATACTTTATGCTACAATAAAAGTAATTTAAAAATTTAAATCGACTTCAAATATCATCTATACTCATATCTCAAAAGCTACTACCTATTTTGATAAAACTTTAAATGTTTCCTAAGTTGGAATATACTTGATTTAAATGAAAAAAATTATCTCAGTATGCCTTTTAGTTTCCGAAAAAATCGTGGAGAAATAAACACGTTCAAAATTTGGTAATGATTGGTTGAAAAATTTCGAAGTTATGTCGAAAAAACACTTTTTTTTAATTTTTCGTGAACTATTTTAAACCAATTTTGATGCAATTAATACATTAGATGTAGTTTTTTGAGGAATAGAGCTGATTAGTTTTTATACTCAATCGGTACATTCATCTGGAAGATATGTGAAAAAATACTGTTTCGCCAAAATTATTTTTGGGGTTTTTTCAAAATTTCTCAAAATATCCTATGCTGACTTGGTTCAAATTGCCAGAAAGTCTAAGTTGAGCAGAATCCAATCGAATGCCATCAACCGCGTTTCGATCGGTCCAGCCATTCAAAACTTATAAGACGTTTACATACACACACAGATACATACATACAGACATACTGACGTCATCGCGAAAATAGTCGGAAAAGATTCCTACCTCAAAACGTGGAGATCCGGTGAATACTCGATTTTCGAAACTCGGGGCAAATTCAGTAACTTCCTGTCTACATACATTACGTACTTCCTACGTAAATTACGTACTACGTAGTGGGAAGTTAAAAAGGAGATTGCTCCAATCCGTCAAACTATCGGCCGATAGCCATAACCTCCTTGTTCTCCAAAATTATGGAGACAATCATCAACTCTCAGCTCCTCAAGTATTTAGAAGTGCACCAGCTGATTAGCGACCGTCAGTACGGTTTCCGTCGCGACCGCTCAGCTGGTGACCTTCTAGTATACCTAACTCATCGGTGGGCCGAAGCAGTTGAGACCAAGAGGGAGGCATTGGCAGTTAGTTTGGACATAGCGAAGGCCTATGATCTGGTTTGGCACAAAGCGCTTCTCGCGAAGCTGCCTTCCTACGGGCTTCCCGAGAAATTATGCAAGTGGATCACCAGTTTTTTGGCTGACCGGAGCATCAAGGTCGTCGTCGACGGTGCGTGCTCCGACCTTAAATCTGTCAATGCTGGTGTTCTCCAAGGCTGCGTGCTATCACCGACAGTGTTCCTTCTGCATATCAATGACATGATGCGAATTCGCAACATACATTGCTATGCGGATGACAGTATTGGTGATGCTACATACTCCGCCGAAGCGGTATTTCTCGGGAACACATCGAAGAGTGCCGAAAAAAGCTTGTGTCTGAAGTCGAGAATCGACTTACCGATGTCGCTGAATGGGGTCGTCAAAATCTGGTCACTTTTAACTCCAAGAAAGCACAGCTTTGCGTGTTCAGCGCTAAAAAGACACCCTTTGTCGTATCACCTCGATTTGAGGATACTCTTCTGACAGCCTCAGCTAGTGTCGAATCCTGGCAGTCGACATATCGAATTACGTTCAGTTTCGCGGTCATTTGGAAGGCAAGGCTAAACTAGCCTCCAAAAAGCTCGGTGTGCTCAGCAGAGCGAGACAGTACTTTTGACCGGCCCATCGCCTTCAACTTTATAAGGCACAGATTCGGCCTCACATGGAGTAATGCTCTCATCTCTGGGTCGGAGCTCCCCAGTACCAGCTTCTTCCTCTTGATCGCATTCAGCGTAGACCGGTTAGAATCGTTGACGACCAGGCTATTTCGAAACAGCTTGACTCTTTGGCATTGCGCAGAGATTTGGCTCTCTCTGCGTCTTCTATCGTATATCGGGGAGTGTTCCGACGAGTTTTTTGGATTAATTCCTGCCGCCGAATTCTACCATCGGACATCGCGTCAAAATTTGAAGTTCCATCCTCATCATCTCGATGTCTGGAAATCCACAACTGTGCGATTCTCCCGACACCTTTTGCCTTGCACTACTCTGTTGTGGAATCAATTAGCGGCAGGGGTATTTCCGAACGGATACGACATAGGGATCTTCAAGAAAATAGCTTTCTTTCTTAAAAGGCCGGCAACGCAACTGCGAGACCTCTGGTATTGCGGATGTCCATGGGCGGCGGTGATCACTTACCATCAGGTGCACCTCTTGCTCGTTTGCCCCCTCTTCTATATAAAAAAACAGGACTTAGATCTGAATTAAACTTACCTCAAGCATAAGCAATCCAACAGAAAGCATAGCCGTCCAAAGGACACAGGAATATGTACAAAAATACTGCAATGCCTCTTGCAGTGTGCCTTGCCATGAAAATACGGTGTAATTCACTGGGCCACCCCATAAAGTCACAATTGCTAACATTATCTGGAATAAATATTTTATTGTTTTTAAATATGACTATAACTTCATATGCTTCATACAAGTTGTAAATATATACAGTGTGTAAAAAAACCCATTAAGTTACCAACATATTCTACCATGATATGGTGTGCAAATATTTTAAAATTATAATTATTAAACTAAAAACGTTGTGAGTCGATTTTTTTACAATTAGAACCGGATCGGAATGCGGCCACACACTGAAATGATCCGGCGGAAGAAACTCAGCGGGCTTGTGTTTTTTTTTTCAATTATAGTTACATAATACAAATTACAAACATTATTTCACATCGCAACACTTATATTTCTATAATTTACAAACTTCATTTTTTGTTAAATTAAAATGTTGACATTTTACAATGTTTAAAGACAAAAGAAAGATAATAGATAATTTTGTAACAATTTAGTTGGGTGTTACAAGTTGTGTAATTTAATGTATATTTATCAACATGTTCTACCCACAGACCACATGGATACTAATAGACATGGTGGTTGGCAATAAAAGTGTAGCCATATGAGCAAACGCTCATATCACTGTCAAAAGTATGTAATGTCAAAATTATTGACTCCGTTAACGCTACAGTATTGACGTACATTGCTTACTAATAACTGGAGTCATGCATGGCATTGCGCGTGTGACGTGCAATGATAGATATGCACTTTTCTCATCGATTATTGGTATAAGTGAAATTTTACGGGATTCATAGGGCATGTATAGATAATTTGTACTTGTCGATAATTTGACAAGCTACGCTTATAATTTAAATTTTTCTGTGTCTCATATTTTAATATGTTTTAATTTTATATTATTATACATATTCTTTGATTAGGTTTGTGTAACTCGAATCGTTTAAAAAAGTTGAAAAACCATCATATGTAGACTTTTGCAAATTCGAAAAGCGTAAAACAATAGGTAAATGTACAGTCCATTTCTTCTAAATTGTCCAAAAATGACAACAAAGTCCACCTTTTATAAAAACATTAAAGTTTCACATCAATCATATACACTGAATTAAATATTATTAGATTATTGTATTCATTAATTTTAAACGGTTTGTTTGGCACTAAAAACTGTATCTAATATATTGTTACGTACTCGGGTTCGCAATTGTAGGAAAACACCACTTATATTAAATCCGTGTATTTACACAACACAACACAACGTAATACTAAAATACACTTTACACAATAGTCACTTGCTATACTATCACTGAACTTAGAACACTACGCAATAAACACTTCTCGCTTCGCACTAGTCACTTGATGTATCGCTCTCGATCGCTAGATAAAAACTGCCTTGTGTTTGTCAACATCTCTGTATTTATAGGCAGGGGAAAGTCCTAGCTGGATCCAGAAAAATCTAATTGTATCGGGAAACAATGAATCACTTCTTATCGTAAACATGTTATGAGTCGTAAATCCTAGTACACGCTACTTTCAACCTTATGCCATATCCCACAAAGTCCATTATGGCATAGCCCCGGTCAACTATTTGTTTGTCAACAGGAGTTTTCTAGATAGTTAGCGCGCCCGCGCTCCAACTCTACACGCTTCTAGATTATTCGTAACACTACCCCCCTCTTAGTTATGTTCGTCCCGAATGACCCTGAAGTTAGCGGACAGCAGACAAAATAAAATTTCAGATAGGGATATCTACAAGCGAAATTAAGTTTTTCGAGTTTACCAAATTATAAATGGTTTGTCGTTGACTTACCTACAGATGATAATAAGCAATTTTTTTTTGCTAATAAAAAATTTTTTACGTTAAAAATTAAATTTTGGGAAACTCTCACCGTGTTTCCTATCGTTTCATAAATATGAAATTTTCAAATTTAGTTTATTTTTAGATCCAAAAAAGATGATTTCAGTTAGTTTTTTAAATTTTGGCTTAGGTCATTCTGGGACGTATATCTGCGAGTAAAATGATTATTATTAAAAAAAAAAGTCACCTTTTCGTCTTTGAAAAATCTAAAGATGATATTTTTTTGATTTTAAATTTGTTAGTCGGATCGATAGATATCCTTAATTTTTTATTTTTTTGAAAATTTTGGTGCCGGATATCAAAGTAAAAAATAATCAAAATCAAAATTAAAAAACTGTCATGTTTTCATTTTTCACGAATCTAAAGATGATTGATCTCGGATTTTTTATTTTCTTATTTATTTCTTGAATATTCTTATTTTTTGATTTTTTTTTAAATTTTGGTCCGGAATATTAAAATCAAAAATGATGCGAAACACAAAAAAAAAGTTTTTCATTTTCATTTTTAAAAAATCTGAAGATGATTCTTTTCAGATCTTTTTTTTTTCATTTGTTCATTAAATATTTATATTTTTCAATTTTTTACAATTATTTTGACGGAGAATATCAGGTAAAGGATGAATAATTTTTTTTTTTTAATTTTAAAAATATTAAGTACGGGGCGTGTTTAAATGTCGCGCCAAAAAATTTTCTTTCTGACAGGTGGCGTTATTTTTTCTTTTGAATTATTTAAACAACGAATCAGAAAACATAAATATTTTTTAGTTGTAAATACGTAACTATGTTCAAGTTTTTTTTTTGTGTTTCTCATCATTTTTGATTTTAATATTCCGGACCAAAATTTAAAAAAAAAAATCAAAAAATAAGAATATTCAAGAAATAAACAAGAAAATAAATAATCCGAGATTAATCATCTTTAGATTCGTGAAAAATGAAAACATGACAGTTTTTTAATTTTGATTTTGATTATTTTTTACTTTGATATCCGGCACCAAAATTTTCAAAAAAATAAAAAATTAAGGATATCTAACGATCCGACTAACAAATTTAAAATCAAAAAAATATCATCTTTAGATTTTTCAAAGACGAAAAGGTGACTTTTATTTTTTTTTAATAATAATCATCTTACTCGCAGATATACGTCCCAGAATGACCTAAGCCAAAATTTAAAAAACTAACTGAAATCATCTTTTTTGGATCTAAAAATAAATTAAATTTGAAAATTTCATATTTATGAAACGATAGGAAACACGGTGAGAGTTTCCCAAAATTTAATTTTTAATGTAAAAAATTTTTTATTAGCAAAAAAAAAATTGCTTATTATCATCTGTAGGTAAGTCAACGACAAACCATTTATAATTTGGTAAACTCGAAAAACTTAATTTCGCTTGTAGATATCCCTATCTGAAATTTTATTTTGTCTGCTGTCCGCTAACTTCAGGGTCATTCGTCCCGAACATCATTACTTCCATTGTAGATAGCTAATCGATCAACATGAACAATATTCATGGTCCCTCTTGGTTGCTTCTGCACTCGGTAGGTTACGTCATTGATCCGTGTGATTACTTTGTATGGCCCATCCCAACGTCGCTGTAACTTAGGTGATTTTCCTTTTCGTCGAACCGGATTATGTAGCCAAACAAGAGATCCTTCCTGAAAACCTCGATGATTGGCGTTTCGGTCGTATCTGGTCTTCATCCGCTGGCTTGATTCCAATGCGTTTTCACTTATTAACGAGTGTATATCGCGTAACCTCTCACGAATGTCTTCAACATGTTCCGGTATACTTAATTGGGTCTCTGCATTCGGTGGCGGGCCTCCAGTCATTAAGTCTGCTGGTATACGTAACTGTCTGCCGAAGTTGGCATAGGCTGGCGTCACTTTTATGCTTTCATGTTCCGCTGTTCGGTAAGCCAGTAAGAACAGAGGTATGTATTTATCCCAGTCCTTTTGGTGATCATCTACTAGCTTGGCTAAGTGTCTTTCCAAAGTTTGGTTAAATCGTTCGACCATTCCATCAGACTGTGGGTGATAAGGTGTGGTTCTTGTTTTGTATACACCTAATAATTTACACATTTCCTGGAATACATTAGATTCAAAGTTTCTGCCTTGGTCTGAATGAATCTCCAGCGGAACGCCAAATCTGCATATCACCTCATTGACTAATTTCTCAGCAACCGTCGTGGCTTCCTGATTAGGGATTGCGAACACCTCCGGCCATTTCGTGAAGTAATCCATCACGACCATAAAATACTTGTTTCCGTTATCTGTCTTAGGAAATGGTCCAGCCACGTCAATCGCTATACTTTCCCAGGGGGCTCCCACGTTGTATAGTCTAAGGTTGCCTCGGCTTCTAACCTGCGGACCTTTCACTGCTGAGCATGACGTACATTTTCGGCACCAATTCTCGACATCTTCTCGGCAATTCAACCAGTAAAAACGCTCTCGTACCTTTACCAATGTTCGTCGTACTCCAAGATGTCCCCGAGAAACCCCATCATGCGACTCACGTAGTACGTCCTTGATAAGTTTTCTTGGCACGACCAACTGTAGATGATGTTCTCTTCCTGAAGGTTTTTCCCATTTGCGGTACAGTAAGCCGTTTTGCAACACAAGGCTTTCCCACTGCGCCCAATAACTTTTCGTAATGGCGCTGAAGGGAGCCAGCTCCTGCCGTTCGGGCTTTTCCGTGTCTTGCTTCTTCCAATCTATTAGAGGCCGCAAATCTCTATCTTCGTACTGGGCCTCACGCATCTCATCGGTTTCCCACCTGTCATCTGTAGGCTTAGCTCGCAAGACTTGAATACTTTCCTTCGTCTCCATCCTTACACAAGGTTTGCCGTCATCCGTACATGGTCGTCGTGATAATACATTTGAGTGAGACTTTCCACTAAGCTGTACTGTATTCCTCGATCTCAGGTTACCATTGCTAGCCACTTCTGATCGTACTACAGTTCCTGTGGCTCCGGTGTCCCGCGTTGAGCTGCAGTTCTTGCCATTAACCAATCCTTTAATGGATAAACTGTTGCGTTCGCTCACCTGAGGTACGACAGCTTTTGGGGTTGTTTCTCGTCCAGCCAGCACCTGCCGTTTGCTCCTGGCTGTTACTCGCTTCTCTGCTGGTTCAACAGGCTGTTTGACGTGCCTGCTCTCTTCAGCTGCTGAGTTTCCTCCCGCTTGCTGTCGCCAATTCATTGAACCTGTAGGCATAGGTTTGGCTGGGCAGCTAACTCTAATATGCCCACGTTCACCGCAGGAGTAGCACATGGGGCCCAGCCTCCTAGGTTCCGCTGCCTTTACTCGAGCCACAACTTCTGTAACCTCACGTACTTTATGTGCTCGAGGTTCGTGGCGAACAGCTTCTACCTCCAGCGCATGAGCCAAAGCCTCCTTCATTGTCACGTGGTGCTGAAGGCGAACAGCAGCACGCACTTCCAGGTCTCGAATTCCATCAATAAACGCCTGGACAATAGTATTGTTCACTGTGTTAGCGTCGGCCGAAGGATACGCCTTCCTCACAAGCTTCTCAATTTCCACGGTTCATTGTTGAAGTCCCTCGCCGCTCCTCTGTACACGGTCCTTTAATTGGGCACGGAACACATGCTCCAAGTGACGCTCACCGTAGCGAGCTTCCAATGCCTCCATCAAATCAGCGAACTGATACTCTTTAGGCATTGCATCCAACACAGAGAGCGCCTGTCCCCGTAACGCCGTACTCAAGGCCGTTAGGCAATGTTCATCTGTCCAACCACTGGCCTTCGCTGCTATTTCAAACTGGGTCCGGTAGGCACTCCATGATGTAAGACCATCATAAGTGGGTACCTTTACCCGAGGACCCACCTGGTGAGAGCAGCTTGTAATGGTAGCACCCGACTTAACTCCCGTGATCTTCATTTTCATGACCTCCCTTTCCAGTTGGTCCACGTTTTCAGTTATTTTGTCGCAGCTGGCCTCCAAGTGGTCAACCCTCTTCTCAACACCCCTCATGTCGCGCTTGACGAGGCCCACATCGCTTTTAAGCTGGTCTTGTTGCGACAGGATAACTGTCAATTTATCATCAAAGCCAGATAAATGTTCCTTGATCTGTTCCCGTAGCTTCTGTTGTTGCTGTTCCTGTTCCTGTCGCTGTTGCTGAATAGTTTCCCGTAGCTCTTGTTGTTGCTGAATTTGTTGTTGAATAGCTGCCAGTATGACAGAAAGATCAGTAGGCACTGCACTCGACGATAGTGACGTGCTGGCATCACTTGCAGGTTCATCACCCGCACGCACCTCTATGTCCTCTGACACCCTCTGAGTCTCAGCCTGAGACCTGGTGGTAACACCTTCCTTCGGAATAAGTGGCGTTTCACAATTTCACTTCCGACACCAGTTGTTACGTACTCGGGTTCGCAATTGTAGGAAAACACCACTTATATTAAATCCGTGTATTTACACAACACAACACAACGTAATACTAAAATACACTTTACACAATAGTCACTTGCTATACTATCACTGAACTTAGAACACTACGCAATAAACACTTCTCGCTTCGCACTAGTCACTTGATGTATCGCTCTCGATCGCTAGATAAAAACTGCCTTGTGTTTGTCAACATCTCTGTATTTATAGGCAGGGGAAAGTCCTAGCTGGATCCAGAAAAATCTAAATGTATCGGGAAACAATGAATCACTTCTTATCATAAACATGTTATGAGTCATAAATCCTAGTACACGCAACTTTCAACCTTATGCCATATCCCACAAAGTCCATTATGGCATAGCCCCGGTCAACTATTTGTTTGTCAACAGGAGTTTTCTAGATAGTTAGCGCGCCCGCGCTCCAACTCTACACGCTTCTAGATTATTCGTAACAATATCATTTTATCACATTTAATTTACGAAAACTTACTAGAAATTAAAATTTATTTGTACAGTTAAAAAATACCATATGAAGTTGACACATACAACATGAACTTCTCTATGAAATTAATATACGCGGGCAATAATGAACAAATTGTTAAACGAACGAATGAGTAATGGAATGATTCTTTATCAAAGACAAACATTCATAGAATATGATAAATACCTTGTCACAATGTTAAATATTGTTAACTGTTTAAAAGTTAAATATTTATTTGTAGAATATAAAATATACGCTTTATTGAATCATTATTTTTCAAAGATTAACACTTTTAAAGTAATAATATAGTTTTACAATTTGTTAAATGTGATTAATTTTGTAATAGTAAAATAACCTGCTTTTCAAATTCATTTGTCCCATAATACTATAAAATTATTTTAATTATTTAAATCTAATGATACTGCTCCCATCACGCGAAGATTCCTAGTTTTTCATACTTATTTTTCTGAACTAGTATGAAACAACTTTTTTGAGAAAAAAGATAATTGATTACATTTATTTTCTCAAAAAAACGAGATTAATGTTATTTTTAATAGTTATTCTATTTTAATTCATTTATCTTGTAATATTATAAAATTAATAAAATTATTGAGAATGATACGCAAATTCGCCATTTTGCTGGTAGTTTCAATACTTACTATAACAATCATGCTTAATGTTGTATTAAAGGAAGTTTAGTCTTTAAAATTTCGATGGCTCATTAGATGAAGGGTGTAGCCGGGATACGTTAAGTACGCCAAATCAGACGGGCATTTTCTCTCTCCAGGTAGAAATAGACAGCAGCGAGATTAGAATGTAAACCTCTGATGTTGGTGAGGTCTACTTTCATCGAGAGAGAGTGCTGCCGCTGTATAACATTATTCCTGTACCTTGTCCTTTTCACTAAATAGAATGAGTGAAGTAGGTGTGAAGACGACAGTGAATCGAGGCTCTATACTTCCGGACCTGAGACACACATCTCGAAGTTACACTGTTGGGGACTAGTCTGGAGACTGCGGGGACGCCCGAGCCCCCCCAAGAATGTCCATAGGGCCCTCTCATCCGGTCGCCAACCAGTACTATGGCGCATTTTGGGATTTTTCGCTAGTTGGCGGGGCAGCCTTTCACATATGGCTAGCACGCTACTTGGGCCCTCTACTCACTAGCGGTCGGCCAGCGGTGCACCGTGCCTCGGATCTCGCTACCCTCCATGACTAGTCTCCAGATACATCAACTTCAGTGTGTATCAGATCGTCCAGATTGTATAGGCGCAACTGATTCGACCCGTCTCACTAAAGCTACATCAGCGTCAAAGTGACGGAAAACGGACGCTTGGCGCCACGACTTCAGCTGATAGGTGGTCCTTATAGCCGTGACATATGTCTCCCACCATATCACCTGATTAGCACCACCCAGGGGCCACGTGTAGGGATAGAGAATTCCGGGTGTTCTCCTACGGACGAAGGTGATTCAGCCCCCAAATTGTGTTTAGTGGATTTCGATTTCTCTAGAGCATACTAACCTTGGGATTAAAATAAGAAATGGCAGAAAGGTCAATGCCTTTATTGACAAAAAAAAAACTGTGGCGTCTACCAGCAGAGGTAATTTTTTTATTGCGTAGTGCTAACAAGTTAAACTAGGTCATACCTAAGTAACGTTCATAGTGTTTCTTCGTCTTCTATACAAAATAGTGCAAAATAATATAATACTAGCTATCGCCTGTAGACGAAATTCCACCATGGACTAAATTAAAATCTATTTTAAGTTTTACAACTGACTTTAGCCGTAAAGAAAATAAATAAACCTTAGTATACAATACAACATTTTTTAAATGTTGTATAGAATATTTCATATTCAGATCGTATGTTTTTGTTTGCGATCTTAGATATCAACACTAAAATTTACAAAAATAAATAATAATAGGTACCAACATATCCAGAGCGCTGGTAGCATCAATAAGGTCGTTGAAGGAAATTTATTATTATTAACGCTTTATTTTATTATTATTAACGCTTTTCAACACAATTATTATCTAAACTCCTAGATCTTGAACTAATCTTGATTATAATTAAAGTTTACTTTTTGATTAATACGCCAAAACACTTTTAAATTAACCTGTATCTTAAACGCAACCAACACAGAGCAGGCACCACGGATTAATGCCGGTCTAATTTCTTTTATGTATCCCTAAGAGCATGCTTGAAAAAAGAGTGCCAACTTGATGTTATTTTGTACGATGTTTCGTTCAGAAATGAATGAAAATCATAGAGTACTGTATTGAAAATGGTAAAGAGCGAAAATATTCTTTTTTTTTTTTTCGATGAAAACCCTAGAAGTTAGTGGTGGTGCCTATAGAGATTATAGCGTAGATACGTAATTTCTTAGTGGTATCGTTAGTTACTGTGGTGTCGTAAGGGCATTTTAATTTCTTTCTCGATTAGATTAGAAATATCGATTTTTCTTGAGATCCTGGCATTAAAATCAGACAGAAAGTTCGATGCCTTTATTGACAAAGGAAAATCCTGTGGCGTCTACCAGCATATTCTTTTTAAATAGCACAGTGCAAACAAGTTAAATTAGATCATACCAAAAGTAAACTACCGAACACAATTAATATGATTCATTCAATTTAATTTGTCATACTTGTTCAACAGATCTTTCGTTTTTTTTCCAACCATATAAATTGTCTATGACCAATTTGAGTTACTGGTCCGCCATTATTGTTTACTAAAATGGACAAGGAAAAAGAAATGGACTGTAGGTAATTATTTTATTTACTACCGGATCGGAACGCGGCCACATACAGAGATCCGGGGGAAGAAACTAGCACAAGTCCGAGTTTACTGGCTAAATTGACATTTTTTTTTGTATCATAAGATAGCAAACAAGCATATAGGTCTCCTGATGGAAAGAGTCAACCATCGCCTACAGAGACCAAAGATGTTAATGGAGCGTTGCTATCTTGTGGCAAGATCTAATGCCACATGCGAAAGTTTACCGGCAACCTTACCCTCCAAACCGGAATACGACAGTGACAAGCACTGACGCTATTGCGGCAGGAATAGTTAAGGCAGTGGTACCAGACCCGGGCGACAAGTTGCAGAACCCTGCCACCTAGTAGTCACAATGTTAGTGACACATATATCTAATCGGTCACCTTTTACGACCTGCCTGGTAGAATGGCAGATGGTCTATTCTTCAAAAGGGATTCTTCAATGAATAAAATGACTAGTTTTATAGAACTTAAATGGAACAAAATTAAATGGAACCACATTCGAAATGTGCACGCACCGCATTCGAACTGCATACGATACTATCAAAGATGAGCTACATGTAATAGTTAAAAGTTAGTGATAATAACGATACCATCAATGTTATTTTATTTTGAAACGTTTATAGTATCCATTTTACCAGTTCTATTAATGGTTTATGATTTGTATATACCAAATTTTACAATAATATCGATAGTATTGTAGTGTGTCAATAGTATTGTGACATTTACATGTAACAATAGTATTGAAACTATCGATAGGATTATTGACAGTATAAATTATCGTCAATGTCGATTAATACGTTATTTAGTACTTAATACCGCAAATTAGACTATCAATATTCGAGCATCGACGGTCAACTCCAATTAAA
Source organism: Apodemia mormo (assembly GCA_036924255.1). Lineage (NCBI taxonomy): Eukaryota > Metazoa > Arthropoda > Insecta > Lepidoptera > Riodinidae > Apodemia > Apodemia mormo. Next base: position 20,577,834 of record JAUPFN010000015.1, on the reverse strand, counting down.
TTTAAATTTTTATTTTTGGCGTTCTAATTAAATTTGAATTTTACACTCACAAAAATACGTCAATGTATGTACATATACATTGACGTATTACGCTCGATGTCTAAGAAACGTCACGAGAAGGCGCCTCCATTTACTCCGTGGTTCTACCATATATGGAGCATAAATTACATTTTTTTAACTTGTAATTTAAAAAGAGTAATTTCTAATTCATATTAGTTTAAATTTATTAATTACAACGTTTTTTTTAATTATACAATAAAAGAGTTATTATTAGATTAATATTTAATTTTATCAGCAAAAAATTCATTTACATTATAATAAGATTTGTCTAGTAGTAAATCAAATAGTTGTTTGCGGAATTTATTAAGGAGGTAAGGATTTAAGACTATTAGGAATATGATTATATGTATTAATTGCCATACAATAGGCATTTCTTTTAAAAATTTGGAGTCTTTGTCTGACACGTGTAGTTTTTCATTATTCCTAAAATATGTGTTACCTAATACTTCAGTATTTGTTTTAAACAAATGTTGATGTTTTTTACAAAATACGCATACCGCCAGAATATAAAGACAAGGCAATGTTAGTATTTTAAGGTTTTTGAAAAGTGGTTTACAAGAATAAAGTTGATTCACATTACATATTGCACGTATATATTTCTTTTGTATTCTAAATATTTTGATCAAATCCACTGAGTTTCCCCAAAGCTAGCTTAATACAAACATATCTGTGTCATTATTTTATGAATATTGATGGATAAATTTTCGAAATATTTGCTTGATTTGAGGGGAAGTTCTTCAAGTTTAATAATACAATGAGGCACTTTAAAATACGATATTATTTTTATTTTGATAGCAATTTTTTTTTTTCTGGTAATGTCATTGACTTACCTTTTTCCGATCAGCCAGGGTTTTTTTTACACCCTGTATAGCTATGATATATAGCATTAAAAAAAAGACTAGGGTATAATGTAACTTGTTAATTGTTTAGGTCCAAGTCTCTGATGACACTTTAATTGGCAAAACAGGTAAGGTGTACAAAGGAGTTTTTTATAGCGAGATTATAGAGAGAAAACAAGCTGATGACCACTATCACATATAAGCACCAGAAATGTTAATAATGCGTTGCTATCCTTGCGACGGGGTCTTAATGCTACATGCATTAGTTTACCACCTACCTTACCGTTCAAACCAGAACACGACATTAACAAAAGCACTGACGCTATTGCAGGAGTATGTAAGGCGGTATACCAGCCAAGACAATACAGAACTCTACCACCTAGTAGCCACGATGGTAGTGACTCGCATAGCCAAACGTTCGCCTCTTACACACTGCCTGGTAGAACGTCAGATGGCTATTCTTCAAAAGGGGCTCGGATCAACACGGATGTTTTAAAACCATGTTCTATTTTTTTATCTTTGACTTAGTAGTTCGTGATTTTATTTGAATAATCTTAATGTTATTTTTATCAAATTCCGACGATGGAAAGTATCCAACTTAGTGCAAGTAAGGTTTTCCCGGGTTTATCCTCAAAAATCAAAATATTAGTAACAGCCTGATGATGACTGATGGTTTGTTAACAATAAAAAATATATATTTGTAAGACAAACTCAAAAACAACTATACCCACATTAGAATTGCAATCACCTACATATAGCTACAATATCCGCGACTGATATCTAGGTTACATTATCCCATTACCTATTACAATATAATAAAAAATCATAAGAATAAATTACCTGAGTCACATTGAGACACAAAGTCAATTTATGAGGCATCCTTTTATATTTTTTGGTAAAAGTAAAAACAAAGCACACCCAAAGCGCGCATATTAATGCTACTATAGAAAGGTCAAAACCGAATTTCTTTATTTGCACTGCGTAATCTGCGTTTATAGATATTACTTGTGCTGACAAGAATGTTATTGGCGCTGATAGAAATGTGCAAAACACCATAGATGACGCGATCTGTGGAAAAAAATATATATGTTGCAGTCAAAACTCTTAACCGGTCAAAATTACTTTTGACTGGAAAAAATAGTCAAAAGTAGTTTTGGCTGGACAGGTTGGTCAAAAGTACTTTTGACTGAAATTGCAGTCGAAACTTGTTTTGCCCAAAGGAGCTGGTCAAAAGTACTTTTGACTGTCTGAAACAGTCAGAAATAGTTTTGACCTATATTTATCAGTTAAAACTCTTAAAAAATTTAAGGTAGTACACTAAAATAGCAAACGAATTCATTTATAATCTTTTATAAAACATGCTATTGTGTTATAAGTACACAATATTTAAAAAAAATGAGTGACCTAGAAAAGAAAGAGCTTTTTTACGAGCGTACAAATAATTTTAACTATAGAAGATATGAAAGATAGTCATTTTAATGTGATGAGTAGAGAAAATTTTGAAAAATTTGCAACGGACGTGGAAGATGCAAAGTTTATATAAAAGAAAATACCGCTGCAGTACGGCAGGCTTAAACGTTTTAACGTCATTGAAATATGTGGCTTAAAAAATTAGTTACGAATACGGACCCCACAAAATACTTTTTGTCGGCTGAAGAAATTTACGACATAATTGACGCTGCTCATATTTCTATTGGACATGGCGGCCGCGACAGACTTAAGAACGAACTAACATTACAAAAGAGATGATCAACATATATGTACTATGTACGAGGTGTTCAAAAAGAAGAAGAGCAAGAAAAAGGGGGAACTGGTATCTAAACCGATCCTGTATAGTGAAATGAATAGCCAGTGTCAGGTCGACCTAATAGATATGCAGTCACAAGAAGATCGTGGATATAAGTTCATAATGGTATACCAAGACTATTTAACTAAATTTGTAATTTTACGAGCTTTAACATCAAAAGGAGCCGCAGAAGTTGCATATCAATTACTGGATATTTTTTGACCTTGAATACCTGACCTTTGTGAGCTTCCAGATAATGGAAAGGTATATGTGAATTCTATAATTAAAGAACTAGTAGTATCATTGGCCGGAGATAAAACTTGTTACTGGAAAACCACGTCACAGTCAAAGTCAAGGTTCAGTAGTAAAGGCTAATCAGGACATCGAAAAAATATTAGTATTTTGGATGCAAGATAATAAAACCACTAACTGGTCCAATGGTCTCAAATTTATTCAATTTATGAAAAATAGAGCATTACACTCCGGCATAAAGCAGTCTCCATACTGAGCAATGTTTGGTATTGACCCCAAAGTTGGACTAACAACATCTAATATTCCTTTGGAGATATTTGGATAAAATAAATGGATTAAATAATGAAGAAGATTTGCAAGTTGCAATCACAGGAATGGATGAAAATTTTACTGTCAACGAAGAGGCAAAGATGAAAAGAATAAGAATGAATCTGTAGAAGTTAGCAAAAATAAAGATGTACAAGATGAATTTATTAATCATGACAATGGTGATTCAATGATTTTGGAAGTGAGGGAAAAGCCCATTCCAATAATAGTTTTGACCGCTACTTTGGCAGTCAAAAGTGGTTTTGACTAACAATGATAGTCAAAACCACTTTTGACCCTTAATTTTCAGTCAAAACTATTATTGACCAATAATTTTCAGTCAAAACTACTTTTGCCCAACCTTTCCAGTCAAAACTACTTTCGACTGATTTTTTCAGTCAAAAGTACTTTTGACCGGTTAAGAGTTTTGACTGCAACATATATAAATCAACTGTAAGGAACGAATGGTAACTTTTTTTATATAAAAAAATTTCAGAACCAGGGCTTGTCAACCGGTTAATTTTCAAATATAAATCAGCGCAAGTACATAAAGAGCATTTTGATAACCTCTCTCTCTACCTTAACCTCAAAAATACCGATTTCTTTGTGGAGCAAAATTATATAGATTTTGAATCAATAAATCGGTTTACAGAGGTTTTTTAAAAATGTTTCTTTAATATACACCGTCCCCAATTTTTGTACGCAATCTGCATGACGTACGATTCCACAGTTTTGGCTGAAATCGGTTTATACAGGTATATGATGCGCCCCAATCTCAGATACGTTCCGAGCAAACCTTTTATAAAAACCGATAAATACCTGTATTAATCTGTATTTTTAAACCGTCAACTGGCGTTAAGTATTTTTAAAACAGTTCAAGCCCTAATTAGTACACATACTGCTTAGTAAAAATAATTTAAAAAATAGTAGTAGGTACACAAAGGCGGACTGACCACCATAAAGTGATCTCTGTCCAATAGAGATCACTTTTATGGTGATCGGTCTTTTTTTTCAATTTTCTTATCAAAAATTCAATATACACAAATAAAACATTTTACAATGCTATAAACATAAAGCAAAAAGTAATTAAAAAAATTAAACCCACTTCAAATATCTGACTCGTTACCACTGTCAATGTAAACATTAAAAACTAAAAGGAAAATCACGCATTTTTGACCAATTTTAATTTTAAGAAAGAAAAAACATATCTTCACGCTAATCCATTACGGGATAGGCAGAAATAATTGACTGTCATAGAGTCCAGACTTGGTCCAGTTTCATTTTGTCAGTTTGTTTTAGTTCTTTTTTAGAGGTATTTTGTTGTATTCCCTTTTTTTGTATAGAAATTGTTTTTTTTTAAATTATAATCAACTGTTGTCACAAAATTTTATAATATCGTGCTATATTAAATTTTTATGTACATTTGCTATATTAGATTTGTAACTAAACTTTGCCATTTTTGTTGTCTTATATTGATCACGGTTGATAGCAGTAGCTACCTGTCAGCCAGGGTACTTTTGGCTTTCTTGAGAAATATAATTGACTTAAGACAGAATATTTGCCCAATTTATTAATAGATTAGTCATCTATCCTTAACTGTAATCAGTTGAATGTTGACTAATCATGAATGCAATACTTTCGTGGATAGTGGCGTAACGCTACTTATTTAATATTACGTATTTTATGGAGCGTTCCTTACATTAAGTATACTGAGAAATGTAACCCAAACCATACGAACGTGAATTAATTAAAGAATCCTTTATTTTTTTAGACTCATAAGTAATTAAAAAGCTACGGCCGTATTAAATCCATTTTAAACAAATTGGTTCGACACGTAAGCGTATAATGAGAAAAAGAAAGTTTTAAAAGTAACCTAGGGGAGAAAAACAGATCGCAATAAAATGACATAACAAATATAGCACGGCAAATAGAGCGGAATGTACTGGTAATATCGGTATGCAAAGTCATATCTATTTCAAGATTATTATATCTTTAAATGTTCATATTAACCGAAATATTACCGCCATTGGTCGAGTGGTATTTGAGTTATGTATTTGAGTATTTATATATGTATTTCTATGTATTCGTATCGTTGAATGACTCCCATATTATAAGCATATAATTTGCTTACTTTGAGGTTAGATCAATTCGTGTAATTGTCTAGCGATATTTATTTATGTATTTCCTACGATTTTATTTTATGTATAGATAATTTAGGGCAATTATCATGTAATGTTCGGTTGCGTCACGTAGCTACATATAATGCAGTATAACAATTATTCAATTAATAATAGTAGGGGAGCCCAAAATGCTAAATGGGGCGCTACTCGAGCGTTGTAGGGATCTATTGGATTTTGTAGCTTAAATTATAGGAATAATTAAAGGTTATATAATGTTTTTCATGTCAATGATGGGGAATAAATCTACAGATAAAAAAAAATAGTGACATAAAAACACTGAAACACGTCAGATTAGAGTATAGTGGGTTAATAACTAGCTAAAATTTAGAAAATCTGACGATTCAAGTATAGCGTAAGGGAGTGGGAAGGTCACAAATTTGCAAAGAAAACATTGTCTTGATATTCTCGAACGCGTCTTAATTGTCTTTTATTATGGAGGAAATTACGTAATAGCGAAAAAAATAAAATCTATTTCCACAAGCCGAAGTTATCTTATTTTATTTTTTTTACCCTAGTTAACCCCTCCACCCCCCCCCCTTCTATATTTGGTAAAGCGCCTCAACAGTATGCGAGGTACACCCTATGTTAATCTAACACGTTCGAGTAAATCCCAAAATAAAGATGTACTTACCAAATCTATTTCTATATTATATAGGTTCGAAAAAACAAACACAGCTGGTGCAGTCGGTATAGTTCCGTATAAGAACGCGTATGTTGATAGAGATTGTGTTTCAGTTTCGTTACTTCCGGCTTGCAGGGCACTGACACATTCTCTCATTACGACGGGCAACACTATTCTAAAAAATATAACTTTATATTATGTTTTAGCACTAATTTTTTGATAGGAAAAACTTTCAATCTTTTAAAAACACTGAAAGTTTTTAACATGGCAGCGATTAAAACAGCGACAATCTCATCTTTAGGCCAGGCAACGCTCTTCCAGCCAAATTACGCACTAACGATCTAATATGGCGAAATTCTTCTTTGCCTTATGATGGTTTCGTTGATTGCACTGATCGCCACTTAAATATCCCACGTTGTTTAAAAAAAATTGACTCACTGTGAACACACCATAATCAACAGTGAAGTATAAGTATAGTGTACAATAAATTTGGTAGTGAACCGAACCTAGCAAAAATCTATAAATAAACGCAGTTTTTAATAATCTATAAATAAACACAGTTTTTAATAAATTGAAATGAATTGAAACATGAGCCAACCAATGGTACATCACGCACACTGTTTATTAATAATTAAGAGATCATTACGATTCAATCAAGTTTGCCGCTCATTAGTAGTTAGTGCATATAACTCTAATTAGTAATTACACAAATACTAGCGACCGAAGCTCGGTTGCCTAGGTACTTATTAGTTTCTTTTTATATCATAAGATGTTTGATATAAAAAGATAATTAGGTAATAGAGAGTATCATTAATATTTTTAGTGTCTATAGGCGATTGTTATCTCTATTCATCAAGAGATCAATCTGCTTGTTGGCTATTTTATGAAAAAAAATAATTAAGTAGGGCTTCTATACAGTGTATAGAGTTATCTCTGCGTACGATGTGTAAAAAAACTCTGTCCGGTCGTCAAAGGTTCTGTTTAGCCTAATACAATACTATAAATGCCATTATTTTGCGCATACAGGCAGACAATGAAGAATGTTAACTAATTTTGATTATTAGCACTCCATATTCTCTGTGAAAAATAAAAAATACTAGTGAAAGAATTACTTCGATACGTCAATTAGTTTCCGATTTAGAAGTAAAATAAGTTGAACCGCACGACGCTGGCTGCCGTTGACGCTGTGACGTCATCTCACAACACGCTCAGTCTAGTTCGCTCGGCGGCCGGCGCTCGCGGTCGCGCGCCCGTGCCGTCGAAATTACACCTCAATACTTTTCCAAAAAAAATGTCCAATCCAAATACTAGGAAATCATGAGTTGTGCCTACTGAACGGATCTGGACGAAGTCTGGAATAACTCACGGCTCCTTTTAATTCTGGGAAAATGTACAGTTCCCGAGGGTTTTTTTTTTCGGAATGTCTCAATTGCTGTTAGCCTTATGGGCTGTTACAGCTTCACCGGTCGCGGGGGCGAGCAGAGTGCTCAGCCAGAATTTAAAGGTGTAGGGCTGTACGCCCTCCGCCCTAAGGGTGTCTCCTGTGAGACCGAACCTCGGCTTAGGGTGGGGTCGTGATTTGCGATGAGAGGGCTAGCGGCATTGTTTTGTCCGTCCGCCGAACCTTGCCCTTGGGCTCGGTTCGCCGAAGGGCGAAACAGGGGTCCTCGTCCCCGCCGGCGGCGACGGTGTCGCGAATGTAGGTGTGTAGTGTTATCGTGTAAACCGTTGGCCAGAGTTATCGGGTCATCGGGATCGGTAAGAACGTGGCGGGGCCTACGTAGTTTGGGATCGGGATTAGGGTATGGGATGTAGTCAGCCGCGGCTACCACTAGTGGGTTCGGATGCGAGATGGCACGATCGAAGTATCTTTCGGAGATGTCTTTGAAATGCTTTGCTAAGCTCGGCAATTCAAGATCGTTATGGAGGTCTACGTTGCGCATATACCACGGTGCTCCCGTGGCAATACGCAGGAATTTATTTTGATGAGCAAACGCTACGCAAGCGTATGAAAGGATGGAGTTCCCGAGGTATTTATTTAAATTAAGAAGAACGGTAGGTACCTACCGTACCACGTACATATACCTACGTCCTACGTACCTACCTATAGCTACAAAACTAATACATATTTGTTGTCTTTAACGTAAAAATTTAATGGTAGGTAGGTCCTTCTATTATTTGAGTTGCATTCTTTCATTACGACATTAGTTGGGTATTTTGTTTTGATAAAATAATTTAGAACAGATAAACTATTAAGCATAAGTAGTAGCAAGGAAAGTTTTCTTACCTTTGCATTTTTCTTCCTCGCATTTCGGCGCCAACGAAATGACCGCCCCGTTGGTCGAGTGGTTAGCGACCCTGACTACGCAATCAACGGGGTTCGGGTTCGATCCCCGACGGGGACAAGCATTTGTGTGATGAGCATAAATGTTTGTATTTCCGGGTTTGGGTGTTTATTATATATATTCTGCTATTTATATATGTATTTCTATATATTAGTATCGTTGACTAACACCCATAACACAAGCAAATATTTGCTTACTTTGGGGTTAGATCAGTAAGTGTAATTTGTCCCGTGAATATTTATTTATTTATTTATTTAATCACTATTTGTTGATAAATAATGCGCAACCATTAATCCATCTATTTTAGGTGAAATATCCGATTGCCCTTTTTCGAATCCTTCATTCATTTTATTAATCGAATAATATTTACTATTAATAGACTATTAAAGTAATACGCTGACGAAAACAACAAAATACTGCGCAAGCTATTACACCTTACTATACTATAACCGCTGGAGACTTGATTTGATACTAAGCAAAGAATATAATACTCTCTACGAGAGATACTAAGCAAGGCGCGGCGCGTTGTGTCATGACGTCACAAGCGGTCACGTGGCTGTTAGCGAGACTTGATATTTTTCGAAACTTTGAATGCCTATAAAATCAAAACTACTAGGTATTTTTTACTACAACAAAAACTAGTGTATTTGTATACATACAGGCTTTACTGAGACAAAATTGCAAGTGATTTGGCATACCTAGTAACATTCTTCATTATTCGGTCACCGATAAAAATTAATATTCTTGAGGGACATTTCAATTATTACTATGGCAAAACTGAACATAAAATGCCGGACAAAAATGGCGACAGACACCGACGTAACTACGAAGCCGCTCCTGCTTTTTTGGCGGAGAATTATGCATTTTGAAATATTCGCAAAATTTTAGCGTAATTAAAGATCAAATACGAGGATTTCAAAATACCACAATATTTTTATTTATATAAAACAACCATTTCATCATTATTTTTATTAATGTCATCTTATATACCCCTCTCGGGTTGGATATGTTTTTTTATGCGAGTATACTAGTTAAATGAGTTTATCGTTGCAGATTAAACTCAGGTTTATAAATTGATGATCTATACTGTCATATTTCTAACTATGTACGTGTTTTTGGCATCTTCCTAGCATGGCACTGATGCCGTGCTGGGGAAGACTGAAAATCTTTTTTAAGCAAAGCAATTTTTTTTTGACACGAATCGGATTGATCCAGTAACCGTCTAATACGCCGTAGGCCAAGCAACGCTCTTCCAACTGAGTTACGTGTCGATAGTTAAATGTGACGAATGCTTTGTTTTTTTTTTTGCTTAAAAAGGCTTAACATTACATTGAATTAACTCCTGACTTTATCATTAGACCAACTTTCAATTTGTTTGCAAAGGACCAAACTCTTTATAATTTATCATTTTGTTGGGTCAATATGTAATTTTGGATCTCCTGCCCACTTAGGATATGTGCACGAGAGAAGAGGTATTTATCGATATCAATAAACATGACGGTGTTGGTCCGGATTCTCTTTGAAGAATTGACCATCTGCCAGTAAGCTAAATAGCTCGTGAAAGGCGAACGATTAGCCTAACATGTCGTTAACATCGTGACTACTAGATGATAAGAGTATTACAACGTCTCGTCCGGGTTCGGAACCACCGTCTTACACATTCTTGCCACAGTAACGCCAATTCTTATCAATGTCGTGTCCCGATTATGAGGGTAAGTTAGCCGTTAAACTTACACATGCCAAGGTACTTACCATATGGCATTAAAATTCCGATCGAATGCAATGCACCATTAACACCTTTTCTGTCTATAGGCAATGGTTGTCTTTCCACCAGGAGAACCATCTGCGTTTTTGCTGTTTCATGATATAAAAAATAGCTCAGCGTTTAAGAGAAACGTATATGAAAGTGATTTGGTTGCGAAGTGAAACATTCTTTGATTGCATATATTGTTGTTTTGTGCCTTGGAATGGAAAGTGTGGTGGACGGAAAAGATAATTGTGCCGGTGGCCGGTAGGGTGTTCTTTATTTTTCGGACCTATGATTATACCCTGTACAAGTTAGCTTGATCTTTTTGACAGACGGGCTAGTAATGAAAAACAGAAAATATTAATACTCCAAAAAATAACGTTTTAAAATACTTGTAACTGTGACGAGATGGTGTGGTTGTATTATGTGTGAATTAGACATATAAACATTGGGTAGATAAGCGACGGTGGGTCAACATTCATAATAAGTAACTATTTAATATTACAGGGTTATTTTTGGACCTCCCGCCAAATTTAAATAGGTGGTTCAGACCATGAAAGTAAACAACTTTCCCAAAGAAACACGGGTCGTAAAGTGAAAAAAAATTCAGACTTTCCATACGAAATTGACCACGTGATCGAACAGTTTTCTATATGAGGGTCGTACTCCGTGTTTAGGTATCGTGGTGTATGTCTTAAATAAACAATATCTAATCTATTCTTCAAATAGATGTATGGGAGACAGTAAGAGTTGTGCAATTTACCCCTTTTCTTTTAATTTAAAAATTTAACAATAACAATAAATTAAATAGTAGTAAGTACTTACAATTTTATCACAATTAAAACACAAGGAAGAACCAGTGCTGGACCTTTAAGTCGTGCTATCTGTCCAACCATTCGTAATCCCAAAAGAAATAATGCCGCCGCAGTAAAAGATTGTCCGAAAACCTTTAAAAATCAAAATACTTTATTAATTTTAATTACCTCCGTTGTTTTTGTGGTTTTCGGAAGTAGATCACGATTTCCCTGGTGAAATAACGGGTCGTACAATAAATGTTAATCGGATTTTTTTTAAATAAAAGCCTTTTGTCTGCTTGTAGTATTTTAAAATACAGATCCACATAATGTTGTTAGAGCAGGTTTTCGCAAGTAATAGGCAATTCCGGAGCCTTTCGTCCACTAATTGTTTGTGTTTATGGGCGCTGGCTGTTTTTTTCCCCCAGAAGAGCCATCTGCTTGTTTGTTATCCTATGATACAATAAAACTAGTCTTTGTAAAATAATTAGGGCTTCACCAAATGTCAACAAAATCAATATAATAGCTCAACTATTATCTATATATTAATACGTGAAGGCAAAACTTTGAACCCCTTTTTAAGACAGTTGCGAAAAGCGTGGAATATAAAATTTGGCACAGTTTACATTACGGAGGACTGCAGAAACCTAATATTTTTAAATAAAATGTATAAGAAATACATTAAATTGCTAAAAATAAACATTACTAAAGCCCCATTTTCACTTTGATTAGTGAAAGTGTGAGTGTTTAATGTAGGTGATAAGTATTAAGCAAAAAATACGTGAAGACAGCAGTTGATCAGTGCGAGTGATTAATAATCAGCGTCTATTCACTTTTACTACGCTGAATACTAATCACTCGCACTGATCAACGGCTGACTTTACGTATTTTTAACTTAATACTAAGCACCTGCATTACACAATCGCACTCACACTAATCAAAGTGAAAACGGGGCTTTACAGTATGTTCATGGGACATACATACATACATACCAACACTCGCCGTGTTGGTCCCGGCCTCCTTTGAAGAATAGGCCAACTGCCGTTCTGCCAGGCAGGTCGTAAAAGGCGACCGATTGGCTATCGAGTCACTACCATCGTGGCTACTAGGTGGTAGAGTTCTGCATTGTCTCGCCCGGGTCTGGTACCACCGCCTTACCTATTCCTGCCGCAATAGCGTCAGTGCTTGTCGCTGTCGTGTTCCGGTTTGGAGGGTAAGGTAGCCGGTAAACTTATGCATGTGGCATTAGACCTCGCCACAAGATAGCAACGCACCATTAACATCTTTGGAGCCTATAGGCGATGGTTGACTCTTTCCATCAGGAGACCTATCTGCTTGTTTGCTATCTTATAATATTAAAAAAAAAATACATGATATTATACACATATGTACATCCTATTTTCTTTACGGCTAAAGTCGGATTTGATTTACGTAGTTACGGATTTGATTGTTTAGTCTATGGTCGAATTTCGCCCATAGGAGATCGCTAGTTATTGGTAAAATCGCCATATGGGCCAGTTTTCTGACTACCCTAACTTTCAAGCCCCAATATGACAATAATGACAAACACTGACATTATTGCTGGATTATAGGATACAGATGCTAAATTTAGAATTAATCAAGTAAGTTGTTAGTTCAAGTATCGAAAACTTTAAAGGGCCACTTATTTTATAATTAAAATTATATTTATTTTCTTTTAAAGATAAACACGGCTGTACTCACTGCCACATTGTTTTCCAAAGACAATGGATTTAATTCACAAGTTCCCCTGTAGAGTTCTTTGTTTCTTAAATCACTAAAAATATCATGACGCAATTGGCTTGTAATAAAAAAATACACCACTTTCTCACCACAAGGAAAAGATAAAAATACTCACATTTAATAATCCTTCAATGTATATTGACAGTTGATGTTTACAAATAATATTTCCAAGTATCCCAAGTACTGTCATAACCAAGACGGGGTTGTATACAATTCCTTTCAAAAGTTGAAGTAACATTTTTGCCTTATAGCAGTTTCTTTGTTCATCTGATGTGCTAATTTCACAATTTTCTTTTTGTTTATGTATTTCCATTAAAACAAATGCTATAGGATTTAACACAGCAAGTGATATGGGAGCCATTAAATACAAATACAATGCGTACTCTGGATGTGTTTTTTCATATATCGCATTAACTGAAAATAAAATCAATACTAAAAGCTATCAGGAATACAATTTTTTTAAATAATAATTGCACAATGCTTTTACAAAAATTAAAATTTTTGTTGAGTCATTTAAGTCATGTCAAGCTGCTTTATTTAATTTTCTTATCTTGTTAAAAAGTTGGAAGGAGAAACTATTTTTGTAATTTTAGAAATGAATATCTAAGGGATTTTTTATTTCATTTGAAAAATTTGTCTGCTAAAGCTTTTTGCCATGTTGTTTTGGAAACTTCATGTAAGATAGACTATTTGTTTTCTTGCCAAACAGTTCATAGTGGGATGAGCGAAGGCTTAGATTATCACTACCACTAGATGATTTAAAGTTGTACCTTTACCACCTTCAAGCCTGGAAATCAACAACCGTGCGATTTTCGAGGCGTTTTGCTTTGTGAAAATCTATTACACCCTTACGAACTGACATGACTTATGAGGCTTCAAAAAAATAACTTAATCATTCTTGAGAGAATGGCAATGCCATTGCAAAACCTCTGGCGTTGCGGATGCTCATGAGCGGTGGTGATGTCACAAGCCATTGGGTTGAGCGACCTCATTGTTTATCCCTTCTTATATAAAAAAGGTTCTTCGACAACCCGACGGGTGTCACCGCCATAAATGTTTAGAAGTGTGTATCTCAGTATATGTTTACTTACTTGGGGCGTGATCTACAATCGATATCGAAGCCAAAAATATAGTTTTTAGAATTGTTGTCTGTTTGTCTGTTTATCTTTTTGTCTGTTTGTCTGTATGTATGTCCGGGGTAAACTAAAAAAGTACTGCATGGATTTACTTCAAATTTTGCATGAATATTACTAACAGGTCGGTTCAACATATAGGCTACATATTATCATGCTATCACCTAGCGGCCAGGTGTTGTGCGGAGTAAACGAAGTCCGCGTGGACGAAGTCGCTGGCAACAGCTAGCTGTTGCCAGCGACTTCGTCCGCGCGGACTTCGTTTACTCCGCACTGCTCCTCCCCCGTAGGTGATAACGTGATAATATGTAGCCTATATGTTGAACCGACCTGTTAGTAATATTCATGCAAAATTTGAAGTAAATCCATGCAGTACTTTTTGCTAGCCGACCCGGCAAACGTTTTTCTGCCTTTGTAACTACTCTTGTTTTTTTTCTATATTTTCTCACCTTTTAAAGCTTCCCTGGACTTCAACAATTAATTCAAAACCAAAATTAGCCAAATCGGTTCAGCCGTTCTCGAGTTTTAGCGAGACTAACGAACAGCAACTGATTTATATATATATATATATATATATATATATATATATATATATATATATATATATATATATACACAGAAATACATATATAAATACTCAAATAGATTTAATAAGCACCCAAACCCAGAAATACAAACATTTATGCTTATCACATAAATGTTTGTCCCTGTCGGGAATTGAGCCCAAGCCCCATTGATGCAGTCAGGTTTGCTAACCACTAGACTAACGGGGCGGTCAGATGAAGTGAATAAATACAAAAATACTTACTTATGGGATATCCTAATGCAAAATCATTGCTTTGTGTGCAGAATATTGCAAATATGCCCGCCTGTCCTAAATTCATAGGTTTTGAAATTAAAACAGTAACTAAAATGACTCCAAAAAATATGAGTGCCTTTGCTATTAAAATAGAAAAAAGGAAAAGCCAGTTTACTATTTCAAAATCTAGCTGGGCCAGTGACAGAAATATTAATGACGGTAAGGCAAAAGTACCAACAAAAGTAGCAATGCCTTTTGATTCCAATTTTGAAACAATATTAAGTCGTCCAGCAATATATCTGAAAACATAAAATTATAACATTATTGTTTCTTAAAACGTGAATATTTTTATGCATTTTTATGTACATATTTTTTTCCAGCTCAAAATAATACCTTCTCCCGTGATGGTACCCCGACCAGTTTGAAGAATAGACTAACTGCCGTTCTGCCACGCAGGTCATAAATGGCGACCGAGTATTTGGTACCACCGTTTTATCTATTCCTTCAACAATAGCGTCACTGCTTTTCATTGTGGTGTTTCAGTTTGGAGGGTAAAGTAGCCATCCCGCTATACGGATAGCAACGCACCAGTAACATCTTCAGTGTTTTTAGCCTATGGTTTCTCTTTCCATCAAGAGAGCTCTATGCTGGTTTGCTATCTTATGATATACAATAGCAAATTTTTATTTATTAACTATAATAAAATTTTAGGCAACACTTTTGTGTGTATCGTAGTTTTCGATATATCTGACTTCAATTAATAAAACTATAACTTAAATAGATAAGCTACGCCTGTACAATGTACAGTATTCATAGATAATTTAAAAAAAAATTGCAAGGGGTCTTAGATAATGCAAGACAACCCAAAACAATTGTTTTTAGATTTATTGTATGTATCTCTATATGTTTATTCGTTCACACATCAAGCAGAACATGTTCTATTAAAATAACACGTGGTCTTTATGTTTTGATTTTATTATTTATTAATTGGTATATTTTTACCACTCTACATTATCTACAACCATACACACAAACTTTATCAGGTTTTTGTTTTGTTATCATACATAATAATATAAATAAAATATACTGTTTGTCCATGAAATTGCAATATTAAATAAGCAGTTTTTAAAAAGATATTAGCAAGTGCTTTAAAGCGGAAACGATAAAAGTTATTGCTTCTTGAGACCCGGTGCTATAACATTGTCTTCTAAGAGGAATGTGAACAGTAGTAGCGCCGCCATGCGCAACTATTGGGGGTTATGTCAATTAATGACACAGGTGTTTATTTTCTATTAAATAAAATAAATAAAAAGTACAAAGAAAGGCAATTATTAGTTTATTTGTTTGTTGAAGCTAAAAATCTAAAGTTGTGATAACTTTTCAGTAAGTAGTACCACAAAAGTGAATACTTCATTAAACGATTATTCCGATCGTACTTTCAACATTAAAGGTTAGCACCAAATACTGAACATATTCAAAGAAAGATTCTTTTCCATTTTTCAGCGACGTATTTTCAAAAAAAAAGTCTTCACGCCTGTATCCCTAAAAAGGTAAGCAGAGGTACATTAAGTGTACCCACATTTACCAAAGATACTTAGTACCACAATGTGATGATGGGTGGCAAGCCTAGCACTAACTGGACATTTATCCAATCCCGGGCAATGTTGTATTTATCAAAAAACTGAAAAAAAAAAACATATTTTGAATTGCCCGACCCGAGAACCGAACCCGGGAACTCATGTGGTCAACACCGATATCGGACCACAACACTAGACCACCTAAGCAATCTGTGATGTACATTACAAAAAGTGTGATTTCTTCTACGTCCAATCCTAAAGATATAAACGAACTGACTGTCGACTCTCAACATGGCGTACTTCAGATAGCATAAATAGTCTTATTTACAAAACAATGGATATTATTAATAAAATCTGGTTTGAAAGCATAATACACTAGATATAAGTTGTAAACTTCAAATTATATTGAAAAAAAAATAGTTTTAGCACAACATAAGAAATAGGTATTGAAGAGCTACGAAACAGCAATAGCTATTTGATACAACTTCACACAATTCGTCAAACCCCGGTAATATTAAGGCCCTTTAAAACAAGTTTAAACATTAGTATGCTCATATCTTTAACTTATACAATGAAGTATAATTTATTTTATTTTAGTTTAGAGTAGAGTAAAACCGCACCATGCACTTCGCACATAACAATAAATGATATGCTGCAAGATATCAATGTTCAATGCTATGGAGACGACAGAACGGCCGATGACATCAACACAGAATAAAATAAACTATTGCGCAACAGTGGACAGGTTACAGGTGGACGGGAGCAGAAAGAGACTCAAATCAGAAATTAAAACATATCTGGTATGGGTTTTAGAGAGAGGCAAGCAAAACTCACGGACTTAAGCATGTGCATTATCCTACAAAAAAGTTCTTTTTTAAAGCTTCTCTATTCCAGAAGATCCTCTCACCATCTAGATAGTATTCATATTCTGAGAGTGGAAAAAATAAGTGGATAATTTGGAGAACAAGTAAACTATAAATAACTGGTAAATGCTAAGTTAGCTTTAAATAACTATGCAAAACGGTACTTCTCGTCAGACCATACACTTTTCTGCAATATCGTCAAGTAGAGAATCATAGTCTTGGAAGCTCTACTCTTGAAAGATTAACTATGGTCTGAACCTAAAACATTTATAATTTTGCTAAATGTCACATTTTCGGCCTTCAAAATACCTTCAACCACAATCACAGATGGAGTGTTCCTTGGCCCTGACCTTGATTGATCCGTTAAGGTGGACTAGTACATGAGTGGCCCGACCTTAAATGACATACCTTAGAAATAACTTGTCTATGAAGATTTTTCTACTGATAAAACCATGGTTTTGATGCGGATTACGTGTGTTTACACTTAAGCCAAATAAGAGGGAACTGGTGATGTTCACAGACAAATGTACCCAACGTAACACTCTAGGTATACCCTAGGTATGCACTGCACAGATAAGCAAACATTGAATTTTAGCTATTGGCCTAAGTGTTCTTAAGTTTTTTAGTTCCATCATAGAACCATGGCATTACGAAATGTTAGGCGGTGCATTTCCTTGGTCGCCGGAAACAATGAGCCCAGAAAATCGGCCTTCTTCTTTGCGGTATGGGCCAGAGATTCATCGTCTCCGTACAAGGATGGAAGAGAGCTGTGAGAAATTCCCTAAGACTGCCTTGGGAAGAGACCAGAACGTACGAGTACCCGAAGGAAGCTGAACTAATATCTTACGTATTCTGCCAGTGTCCTGATTTTATCTTGGCGATATCTCTTTTAAAGAACCTCGAGACGGAATTGTACTCCTTTCGTAGCATTGCGCTAGTTTTTACATCAAGGGTAACGGGCCGGATGAGATCAGCAGAAGGTCCAAAAGTGAAGACGAATGACTAAAAACATCCGAAACTTGGGCAAAATCATGAGCCATTCAACATGGTGGGCATTAAAATCACTTAAGATCACGATCTTAGCGGAGGGGCATGTACAAACGGCTGTAGATTCCGTATTATAACATGTTCATGCTCAACAATCCGGTCAACTTCAGTATTCCCAATATGGAACCTGTGTAGGTATGTGGATGGTTGTTGCAAACTACGTGCAGCCAGTGAATTAGTCCCGACTCTCGTTTGCCGAGGCGCCAATAAACGAAGCCTTTTCTGACGTAGACGCACACACCAGCCCAAGGTACAAAGAAATGTTTCAATTTGTACCTAGGGTAAGAGAGGTAAAAAGTATCAGCCGAAGAAATTATCTGTGTCTCGGTTGAAAAAAACAAGGCTGGCTTCGCCGTCTCGAGATGGTAGTGGACTGCTTTAAGGCGGAGTGAAGTCCCCTGATATTGCAAAAATCCAAAAGTGAGCGTGGAATGGGCCATGGGGTGCCATGAATTTCTTGCTCTTATAGCCCCATACAAGATTGTGTATGAGGGCAGCCTGATTATCCGTGATCTAGCTGTTTAAAGAATCCAGAGCACTGATTGCTGAGAGACGGACTCGCCACCACTAGTGCAAGTGTTTAATCCTGGGGTAAAATACGAGGATGGATTGAAAAGTACTCGGCCTAACACAGATCTATTCAGTTCTATAAATCAAATCTACCCACATTATTTAGTTCAGTTCAGAGTAGTTAATCGTGTGAAGTTCGAAACGTGTGCAATAATTTTTGTGATTTTATAATTTTTTTAACGAAGGAATCAGACATACTTTCTGTAAATGGAGCAAATCGAGCAGCGTGCCGTCATTAAGTACCTCCATAAGAAGGGGCTACACCGAAATACATCCATGATGATATGGTCAGCAGGTACATTAGGAGATTCTGCTCTGTCTTATTCATCCGTCAAGAAATGGATAGCAGAATCCAAGCGTGGCAGAGAATGTGAAAGATGAACCCCGATCTGGAAGGGCTTCGACATCCACTACTGACGAAAATATGAAAAAGTACTTGATTTAATTATGGGAGACCGCAGATTAAAAATAAGAGAGATAGCTGAGATTATAAGCATCTCTTATGAACGAATTCAAAATATCATAGCCAACGAATTAGGTTTCCACAGTGTCTGTGAGGTGGGTTCCGCGACTGCTTTCAGTTGAACAAAAAAGGACGCGATTGACTATTTCACGTGAATGTTTGGAGTTATGTGAAGCCGATGCAGATGATTTTTTGAATCGTTTTGTTATAATGGACGAAACATGGGTTCATTACTGTACGCCAAAAACAAAACAACAATCAAAACAGTGGATAAGACCTGGTTCACCACCCCCCAAAAAGGCTAAGGCGCTTTTGTCGGCAAATAAGGTAATGGCTTCAGTATTCTGGGACTCGAAGGGTGTGATTATGATTGATTATCTTGAAAGGAGTAAGACAATAAACTCTGATTACTACTGTGTATTACTATGTCGTTTACGATAGGAAATAAAAGAAAAACGTCCGGGAATGCTCAGAAGAAATCTTGTTTCATCAAGATAACGCCCGTGTTCACACGTCTGTGCAATCAATTACCGCATGAGCCTTAATCACCTGATCTGGGACCGTTAGACTTCTTTCTGTTCGCTAATCTAAAAAAGCACTCGGGAGGTCAGAGATTTTCAACAAACAACGAAGTCAAAACAGCAGTAAACGCATATTTTGACTCTAAGGAAGAATTTTTTTTTTAACGTTTTAAATGCTTTGAATGGGAGATGGCAGAAGTGCATCGAACTTGATGGTGAATATGTAGAAAAATAAAAATATAGTTGATTTAGTATGTGTTTATTTTCTTGATTAGGCCGAATACTTTTCAATCCACACTTGTACCTTTAAATTAGGCCTCCGGGACTCCCCTAAACAACAGACATGTTGCTTAGTCCCCGATTACACTTTGATTAGTGCGAGTACGAGTGTTTAATGCGGGTGCTTAGTATTAACAGCTTGACTCTTTGACATTGCGCAGAGATGTAGGTTCTCTCTGTGTCTTTTACCGTATATATCATGGAGAGTGTTCCGACGAGTTGTTTGGATTAATTCCTGCCGCCGAATTCCACCATCGGACATCGCGTCAAAACTTGAAGTTCCATCCTCACCATCTCGATGTCTGGAAATCCACAACTGTGCGTTTCTCCCGACACTTTTTACCTCGCACTACTCTGTTGTGGAACCAATTACCGGCAGGGGTATTTCCGAACGGATACGACATAGGGATCTTCAAGAAAAGAGCTTACTCATTCTTAAAAGGCCGGCAACGCAACTCTGACCTCTGGTATTGCAGATGTCCATGGGCGGCGGTGATCACTTACCATCAGGTGCACCTCTTGCTCGTTTGCCCCCTCTTCTATAAAAAAAAAATTAAGCAAAAAAAACGCGATTTGATTAGTGCGAGTGATCAGCGTCTATGCACTTTTAGTACGCTGTATACTAATCACTCCTGGGTGTCTACACGTCGTGTTTTTGCCTAATACTAAGCACCTGCATTAAACACTCGAACTCGCACTAATCAAAGCGTAACGTCGGCATTAAGTGAAAGAATGGTGTGTCCCTAGGCGTGTCGGTTTATTCATATTCTGTATTTGCAGTATGGCACTACCACTAATCTGGTTAATTGACTGCACCTATGGAATAATTTTACCACAAAATTATCCCACCAGCGGGCGATGGAGTCGTCACGTACCTACGCCTGCAAATGCTTTTTGATTTCAAATGTGTTGGCATTTGTATTTCAAATATGTGAATCATAAAGGGAAATTTCATGACATTGAATCATTGACACATTGCTCTGTTGGGAAACTTATCTAGCCTATTACGCAAGAAGGTTTATGGTTCAATCCCAGTTGTGTAAAAATTCTTCTTTGTTTAAAACATTTTCAAATTTTTCCTAGCACGTGATCAATGCCAATAGCATAGCTTGTTCGCAATATCACTATATAAAAACAAATCTAGTTATATATGAATAACTCTTATGGGAAAATGTATGCAATATAGTATCATTTTTTATATTATATTACATCAAAAGTTTGATTTGATTGAACAAAATGTTTTAATATAAAAATGTGACAAAAAATACATATACTCACCCACATAAGATAATAGTAAAACATTGGAACAGTGCTGGATATAGCTGTTCTGCTACAGCATCAGTTAACATAGTTTTGACTTCAAATTCCATTGCTTTAATTTCTGTGACCTAAAATGGAAATTATTTATTTTATAATTATTATGCATTAAAATAAGGCTGCATGAATTGAATAGTAGGAGGCAAGAATGGCACTGGATCTCGGCCTAGATAATTCAGCGTCCGCAGTAGCATATACAGAATTGCACATTAAGGTCAGCCAAATGTTTAACTTCAATTTTTTTTTTTGTGGCTTTTAATACAAATCAAGTTCAAGTTGAACTTCAGTTTTCAATACTCTTTTTCAATATTTTTAACTTCCTGCTGAGGGTATTTACTGGTTTCATTCTATTCTCCACCTACTGAGGTCATTAGAAACTTATTTTACTTTTTTCACAAGGACGTCAGTATGTCTTTATGTATGCTGTTACCCGCGGCTTTGCTCGCGCATATTTATTTAAGAAATTATTTAACCTTTCCTTATGAGCTACTTCATTTAAAACTGCTACATAGTCGGGCGGCCCGTTATTACTGTATAAAACAATAATATTTACATATTCATCTTAGTTATTTATCTATACATATAATAAAATCGTAGGAAAGTCAAAACTGTACATTGAATATTTTTTTTAATACTTGAGGCGTGATCTACAATCGATATCGAAGCCAAAAATATAGATTTTAGAATTTTTGTCTGTTTGTCTGTTTACCTGTTTGTCTGTTTGTCTGTATGTATGTCCGGGGTAAACTCAAAAAGTACTGCATGGATTTACTTCAAATTTTGCATGAATATTACTAATAGGTCGGGTCAACATATAGGCTACATATTATCACGAACTAGCTGAATATACCCCGGACATACATACAGACAAAAATTCTAAAAACTATATTTTTGGCTTTGATATCGATTGTAGATCACGCCCCAAGTATTCAAAAAGTATTAAGTATTAAAAAATATTCAATGTACAGTTTTGACTTTCCTACGATTTTATTATATGTATAGATAGATAAGTGCTTGTAATTATATGATACATTTGCAAAATCTACCAAAACCTCGAAGAAAAAGACGCGAATGGATGTGAAATCAATAATCTCGACCTAATCGAATCTTTCGAAATTTCGAATTTTCGACGGATTTAAAATTTCGAAAATCGAATTGGTCGCCTCTGTGGTCTAGCGGTCCAGCGTTGGCGTTAACCACATGAGGTCCCGGGGTGGATTTCCGGGTTGGGCACATTAAAACTAGTGCTTTTTCAGTTTTCTGATAAACACAAAGTTGCCCAGGATTACAAAGTGCCCGGTTGGTGATTGGCTTGCCACATATCACATTTGTGGGACTAAGTATCTTCGGCTAATCGTGGGTGCACTTGTTGTACCTCTGCCTATCGCTTCGGCGATACGGGCGTGAAGATACTCTTAATCCTTCGGTATATTAGGTTGAAGTTTATTTTAAAAATATTAAATAAGTTTGCTGTAAACAACAAAATATATATATTTAAAAAGCTGTAATTTTTGAAAACTACTTGATTTTGAAATTTGAAACTACATTAAATGTACCTAATTCTTAAGTAGGTACTGAAATATTTTAGAACGTCGAAAAATAATAATTTGAAAGATTTCGTTTTTTAACTTCCCACTACGTATGTAGATAAGGAATTTACTGATTTTACCCCAATTTTCGAAAATCGAGTTTTCATCAGATGTCCACATTTTGAGGTCCTAGGAACCTTTTCCGATTATTTTCACGATGACGTCAGTATGTCTGTATGTATGTGTGTGTGTGTATGTGAGTATGTAAACATCTCATTACTTTTGAACGGCTAGACCGATCGAAATGCGGTTGATGGCATTCGATTGGATTCCGCTCAACTTAGACTTCCTGAAAAATTGAACCAATTCGGTACAGGAGATTTTGAGAAGTTTTGAAAAAAACACCAAAAAAAATTTTGGCAAAACAGTATTTTTTTTAATATAACTTCCAGATTTATGTACCGATTGAGTACAAAAACTAATCAACTCTATTCCTCAAAAAACTACGTCTAATACATAAATTGCATCAAAATCGGTTTATCCGTTTGCGAGTTTGTATTGAAAAATATTTATTTAGATTGGCGATTACTTATCAAAAAAAAATAAGTTCAGGAAGCCATATTGTATTACAAAATAATTATTTAGGCAAAGCAAAAAATGTAATACAAATATTTATTATGAAAGGAAGCTGAATTGTATTAAAAATATAGGTTATGAAAGCAAAGCCAAATGTATTAAAAATATAAATTAGCCAAATGCGACATCCTCGTAATATAAATATAAAAAAAAATGTCACTGTATTTATATAAGGAAGGTAAAAATGGTCTGTGTGACGGGTACGAAGGTTTGGTACCTGGTGGATTCTAGGTGTTAACGAGTAACAAGCGCCACACCCAGGAGGCGTCACACAGACTCCTTCCATATAGCCAGATAGCAAAGGGAGGTTGAGACTTTTGATAGCGAGGCGGGTTGTTTGAGCAATCACTTACCAAAAAAAAATAAGTTCAGGATCTGAAAAGCAAAATCGAACAATAAGGCAGGAGATGAAATGAGGAAGGCTGACTCAGATGGATGGTATGTATTGGTCTCTAAGTTTGAGTCGCATTTTATAATAGGTTATGAACTAGAATTATAGTAAGAGATTTCAAAGTTCATAGTCATACACTGCTTCACCAAAATTATCACATAAAAAAAATGAGTTCATACCGGGAATCAGCAAACCTACTATTGCTGACACATGTCTAATCAGCAAAATTAGACATATGTCAGATGGTGTCCATGGATATCTCTCTGATCTGCTTGGTACAATTGGGGCACTCATTCTAGGCGATCTCCAACGACCCCTTTTTCCTTTCCCAAGTATATTTTTCAGATAGGTGTTGAACACGTGTATGAAAAAATATCACATTTTTGATAAATTGGTAATCTCTTGCGATTACACAAAACTTATACGACACGCATTTTGGCAGTTCCGTCTTTCAAGTTTCCGACTAAATTTAGGCGAACTATGTCCATTATCTATACATATAATAAAAATCTATTTTTAAAAGTTTTAAATATTTTAGACAAAACTTAGCTGAATTACATTTTGACAGAAAAGCCAAGTGACAGAATTTGACGCTATGACATAGACAAAGGGTCATATATAAATATGTCATATGTAAATTGTATCTATGCCATTTATGGATGCGTTCGGCGCAACTCATAACTTTACAGTCTCAATTGAATATACTAAATGCAAAGGTTATTTTGTCCGAACATTATAACAAATGTGTGTGTGCGCGTGCGTGTGTGTGTGTGTGTGTGCGTGTGTGTGTGTGTGCGTGTGTGTGTGTGTGTGTGTGTGTGTGTGTGTGTGTGCGTGCGTGTGTGTGCGTGTGCGTGCGCGTGTGTGCGTGCGCGTGTGTGCGTGCGCGTGTGTTTGTGTGTGCATGTGTGTGTGTGTGTGCGTGTGTGTGTGTGTGCGTGTGTGCGTGTGTGTGCGTGCGTGCGTGTGTGTGTGTGTGTGTGTGTGTGTGTGTGTGTGTGTGTGTGTGTGTGTGTGTGTGTGCGCGTGTGTGTGCGTGTGCGTGCGTGTCTGTGTGTGCGTGTGCGTGTGCGTGACTAGCTTTTCAAATACTAAAATTATGTTGTTTACAACAAACTACCAAGGGTCAAACTGAAAGCTTTTAGAACTAACCACTACAGTCTACAACACAATATACAATATAAAAATAAGTTTAAATCTTGAAAATGGAACTGTTTGTCAATATAATTAAGTATGTATTTCATTCATTTGTCATTTGTTCTTTATATCTTTAAAGCTTAAAAGTTGATGACACACTCCATTGCTTTCGAAAGCAAGGAAGTTATTGCAATAGGCCTGTAATTGGAGAGATCTGACTGGTCACTTTTTGTGGAATAGGGTGGATTTGACCAATTTAAGATGATAGTACTTAGACATGTAAGTAAGATTGCCTAAATAGATGCGTTGGTACTGGAGTTAGCTCCGGTGCACAAGGCTTAAGCATAACTGCAGAAACAGTCTTAGGTAATTCGACTTGTTGATATCAAGAGAGAAGGATTTTGTCAAGACTTAATTTTAGACCTTCATGTTCAACTGCTGAATTGCGCTCTAAGATTTCTCCTAGCAAATCAGTTTATTCTTTTGCCCTCTGTACCAGGTTGTTATTGGATAAATGCAATGGTAGAAATGAGGATTCACAGAAGTTACCTTTCACCTCTTCAGCAAGTGACCAAAATGTACAACTGAACTGAGCCTTTGCCCTCGAGATCATGTTCTTAAGATCCTTAGAGGCAGCATTAAAATGCTTCTTCAATTTCTGAGATTTTGAATTCACTAATCGCACACTGATACCCAATCTTGGTAGGCAGCCTAAGTATTTAAGAGAGGATGCAAATTTACATAAATGTCCAAGCCAAGGTTTTGTTCAACCTTGAATATGAATCATTGAAATAGGAATGAACCATTCCATACCCTGTAAGGTGACATCAGTACCAAGGTCGGTGCAAGTACTAGTATCGTGGTATGAACAATTCAAAAGGAGCAAACAATTGGTGCAAGTTACTAACAATAACTTGCTATAAATAGGCTAATACCACCGCCTTATATATTAATTCCTATGTAAATATATTCCTTCGCAATAGCGTCAGTGCTTATTACTGTCTTGTTCCGGTTTAGAGGGTAAGGTAGCTGGTAAGTTTATGCATGTGTAACTAAGACCCCACCACATGGATATCAATACACCTTTAACATTGTTGGTGTCTATAGGCGATTGTAGTAATTTTCTATCAGGAGAGCCGTCTCCTTGTTTCCTACCTTACAATAAAAAAATATATTTATATAAAGTAGATGGTACACCTAAAAATTGCAAAATCTGTTTGTTGAGAAAAATTCACTCATTTACCGGTATATAAAAATATGTCTAAATAAAAAGAATGCATTTTTATAAGCTGGGAATAGTAACATTATAAAGTGGAAGCCCACTGTCAAACACCCTAAAAAATTGCTACCCTAAAAAAATTTTTAAAGCTAATTTCGACTTATGATAACTATATGTTTATCATATTATATTTAAAGAGACCTTGACCTTGACAATAACATTCCTTAGTTTGTACCATATAATAAAATTAATTTTTTATGTTTCCCTTTTTAAGAAAAAAGAAAAAAAATTGATACTAGCGGCAGGTGTAAATAAAATAATTTATTATTTTCAGAACAACCTTTACACATATTTTTTACTAAGTGGTAGAGTACTGCATTGTCTCGCTGGGTCTGGTACCCTTCCCTTACCTATTCCTGTCGCAATAGCATCTGCGCCTGACACTGTTGTGTTCTGGTTAGGAAGATAAAGTAGCCGGTAAACTTATGCATTTAAACTTATGCATTTAGGCATTAGACCTCCCCACAAGATAGCAACGTACCATTAACATTTATGGTGTCTATATGCAATGTTTAACTGTTTCCATAAGGAGACCCATCTGCTAGTTTGCTATCTTATAATATAAAAAAATTACCATTTTATTTAGCATTCCGTTTTTATGTTAAAACGTAATATGTATAAAAATTAAAGATTTTGCTTATATAATTAAAGATTATGATTATGCTTATATATTATATATTATTATAAATCAAGTCTATTAGACCAAGTTCCACAATCACAGCTATCATCACTGGGACGCGTCTACAAATTTCTTAAGGAAATAGCGTGACAATATTTGACATAAATATCCTTATAACCAAATTTATAAAACTAAGTAGCTGTTGCCCACGACTTCGTCCGCGCGGACTTCATTTACTCCGCACAGCTCCTCCCCCTTAGGTGATAGCGTGATATGTAGCCTATATGTTGTCCCGACCTGTTAGTAATATTCATGCAAAATTTGAAGTAAATCCATACAGTACATTTTAAGTTTACCCCGGACATAGATACAAACAGACAAGAATTCTAAAAACTATATTTTTGGCTTCGATATTGATTGTAGATCACGCCCCAAGTATTCTTTTAAAAAAACATTCAATGCACAGTTTTGACTTTCCTACGATTTTATTATATGTATAGATTACAATAATATTTTCTTTACCAACCTTATTTAATATTAATTGTTATGTATAATCTCATTTCATTTTACGTTTTCATATCGGTTTGATTTCAATATTACACCATAGTTATTTATACTGTAACCAAAAAATTACGAATTAAATATTTTAATTTTGCAATCGCCAATTGTATTTTGATTTCATTAAAAATTGACATTTGTCAAATGCTGTCAAATCACAGAACATCTACTCAAGGAAGTTACATTCTACCCGGAATGCTTACACGCGCTTCAAATCGTTCCGAAGAGTACCACGACATGAGTGGAGTGTGTCTCTTTCTACTAAATAAAGCGCCAATCGCCGCATATGAATGTGGCCATGCGTAGTTTGCAAATTGCTACTAAGTAATTCTACTAATTTGAGAAACAGTTTTGCATTGCATAAGTAATTACGTAATAATTAAAATAAGCACATTTTGGAACTCATTATGTTAATTACAATACATTTTATGCTAATGTATCTATCGACGTGTATGAATAAAAGGGATTTAACGATTAACGAATATATAAAAATCTACCATCCGAAAGTTTTATTTACACTGGCAATTGCAAGAAAGGGACAACATCCACTCATATCGTTGTCTTGCTCAGAACGTTTTTCCCTCTGTTATCTAAGAAACAAATGTCAACTTTATTCGGAACGAAATAAAGTACATTTTTATATTTCAAATATTGCTCCGTAGTAATTCCAGTTATCGTATATAAGTTCCTTGCATCTACTACTACCGCAGTGTCAAATGCAGTCAAAATCAAAGAGAAAATTAATAGGTATAGATAATACATAGTTAAATGACAAATCACTCAAACATGGTGTCGCTTCACATATTGGGCCAAGGATATTATATACTAGTCTATGGGCCAAGGTGTCAGGTGATAACCAACATATTGGGCCAATATGTAAAAATTAAATTGACTGTACGTCAAAATTCGCGGGCCAAGCTGCAGCCAACTGATTTAAATGAGCTTTCACATCAAATCTAACAGTATTTTTTGAAAATAATGAGATGGCTCAATGAATTTGGCCCCACTTTTTTTGATTTTCAGATTTTTGATATTTTTAATTATTTGTTCGTCGTTCGTTCTTTAATGTTCGATTATAAAAATTGTTTGTTCGTCTTTTATTTATTTATAATTAATTAAACAAATGATCACCCTTAAGTTGGCCCGTCTTACTAGATATCTTTATTTTTATCACTTAGATTAATTAATTTTGATTAATTATCGTTTGTTCGACGACTATTGGTGATTGTTCGATCATAAAAACAATTAAATTCCCAATTATTATTTATTTTATATCTAATATGCAAACCAACACCTCACGCCTACATTGCGCATGCGCCAGCAGTCTAATGGTGACTGAGCGATGCGTAGTGCATGTCATGTAAAAAAAATGACATTATAAATTATAAATAATGCTCCATTTCGAATATCATCAAATTATACGATTTGAATGAAGTATTTATTCAACAGTGTGAGTACCTCGATTAAATATAAAGGTATTTAATTATATTGTATGGAGTTCCGATAGTGGTAAATTTAACACGATACATAAAAAAAAACTGCACATTTTTTGAGGTTAACTAATAGTACATCTAATATATACATCTTTAACAGAATTATAAATAGGCCTATCATTTTAGCAAAGAAACAAATTAAAAACAGTTGTATGATATACATTATACACACCCACACACATATATCATATATAAGAAATTCATATTTAATTAGAGTAATTACTCTTTTTGTTTACTCAACAAACAGCTTTATGTGGCTTTATGAGTTAAGTACATATATTGGACGTAATGCATGTAAATGGACTATATAGACATTAGATGTTTTTCGATGATTATTAATAAATACATAATTTATTAATAATGATTCTTTTACAACTAAACATTCGAAATGGAGCATTATTTATAATGCCATTTTTTTACATGACATGCACTACGCATCGCTCAGTCGCCATTAGACTGCTGGCGCATGCGCAATGTAGGCGTGAGGTAATGGTTTGCATATTAGATATAAAATAAATAATAATTGGGAATTTAATTGTTTTTATGATCGAACAATCACCAATAGTCGTCGAACAAACGATAATTAATCAAAAATAATTAATCTAAGTGATAAAAATAAAGATATCTAGTAAGGGGGGCCAACTTAAGGGTGATCATTTGTTTAATTAATTATAAATAAATAAAAGACGAACAAACAATTTTTACAATTGAACATTAAAGAACGAACGACGAACAAATAATTAAAAATATCAAAAATCTGAAAATCAAAAAAAGTGGGGCCAAATTCATTGAGCCTAATGAGATATATAGCGGACATTTTTGACAAATTACACGAATTAATCTAACCCAAAAGTATTTTCTTTTAAATGATAAAATACATAGAATCACATTTACAGTTATTTTTTGTGCATCATCTATGCTCGTCAAAAAATATTGGTCTCTCTTTATAGTCCAGTAAAAAGTTTAATGAAACCATGATCTGATCAGTTTTGGCGCAATGAGTAAAAATGTATTCATTAATACTTAAATAATGATGTTATGAAAGAAATTTTGATTTAAATTTAGGGGAAAGGGATGAAAAAAATAAAAAAAGGGTTGAAAAATGCCTTTTTTTTAAATAACTTAATAACGGTAGGAAATAGAAAAAAAAGTGTCAAGTAAAAGTTGTAGAGAAAAAAATTTTACACAAAAAAGTTTCTCTTCATTTTTTTGTTATCTGCTTTAGTTTAGCTACAAAAAATAAAAATTAAATTAGTAGTAAAATATGTAAAAATATATAAATATGGGAAAACATATGTAGTAGTGTTAGTACATATTTATGTGATGCGCGCGCTGCATGGTACAGGGCCGTAATAATTCTGGTAAGTTTTTATAATTAATTACAAAGCAAATTTAATTTTTATTTTTTGTAGCTAAACTAAAGCAGATAACAAAAAAATGAAAAGGAACTTTTTTGTGTAGAATTTTTTTCTCTACAACTTTTACTTGAAACTTTTTTTTTATTTCCTACCGTTATTAAGTTATTTAAAAAAAAGGCATTTTTCAACCCTTTTTTTATTTTTTTTCATCCCTTTCCCCTAAATTTAAATCAAAATTTCTTTCATGATATCATTATTTAAGTATTAATGAACACATTTTTACTCATTGCGCCAAAACTGGTCAGATCATGGTTTCATTAAACTTTTTACTGGACTATTAGAATCGAACCCGAGCCCCATCGATTGCAAGGTCAGTATCGCCAATCACTCTACCAACTCATTATTAATAGCATCTAGCTTTCAGCCCGCGACTTCGCCCACATGAACTTTGATTGCTCCGTTTTTTCCAGTTCTAGCGGGATATTTCAAATATCCAAAGTCCAAACCACGTTCATAATCAGACTGCAAAGAAGTACAAAAATGGAATTTGAACTTTACCAGCACTGCAGCACATTTCTGGACTCTCTCCCTAACCATTTAGGGCTTTATAGTATTTTCATTCTACATTTCCATCCTAGAGTGATCATCCATATCAACTTTATAACCTATTTTATTGGTTTATTTTTCCTATACGAATAAGCTTTTACCTGCCGTGGATAGGCACGTTGTTTGGTTTTACTTGCACAATGATTTAGATCATATCTTATAACCCCGCTCTCAAACATTTTAGGGTGTCCTTCTGTTCCTTGTTTCTCGCTACTCTATGTGCGTTTATTGTGTCTGTAGATATTTTAATACGCATGCTTAAGTTATTTTATTCGTTTAATAATAGTACATATCATAGAATAACGTTTCTTAGCAATGGGAGGAGGAAAATTAAGGTGACTTATTAATTAGATGACGCGATTCCAACTCTATTAATAAGTGTTGTTTACGAAAACTCCAAAAAATCTTCTTGTTGAAGTAAACACACGCGTCAAAACGACCACTAGAAAAGTTACGCAGGGTTACAGTCAGTGTTGAATTTCACAAATCTCCAATGCAATAAACTTTGAAAACAGATGGGAAAAGTAGCTCTACTTCTACCAGCTCACATTGATCACAATAAATATGAAGAGAGGATATATCAACAAAGCTCTGTTCTAGTAATTGCCATCATGGTCATGAGATATTGTGCAAAGCTAATATCTAATTGCCATACGTGCTACACAGGGTCATAGCTACTTGTTTGTAAAAAAATTTGGAAAAAGTAACAGATAGATAGTTATGATGAATAATAATTTCTTTTAATTTTATGCATTTTTATTCTTTTGTGAGAAATCTCTTTATAAGGACCCCATTCCCCAATCAAATTTTTATACGCGGCCCTGTTAAGGCACGCTACAACACTGGTGCTACAAGAAATAACTCGACAAAGATATGTTCCGTCTCCTACAATATACATGAGGCACTCACGACGTAGTTTATATAATGTTCTTACCGTCTATACAATTTAAAACCTGTATATCAATTTAATTGCAAAATGTATTGAAAATAGTAAATTTAAACTGTCAGTTATCAAACCAAAACAATGAGATATATATAATTGAAAATTTATAATTTTTATTACTACTAAAGTATCAAATAATGCCACATACGAAACATGCTTCTTCATGTAAAAGTCCGTTGGGACTCACAACTTGGGTACTATATTAGTTTAGAATATTGTGGCTGGTGTATGAAACGCGGTTATACTATATTAGTCACGATGGTAATGACATGTATAGCTAATCGGTCGCCTTTACCTGCTGCAACGACCGCTGCGTTCTTTTCGCGTTAAAGTAGGGACAAGTGCTGGAGGATCGGCACTCATGCGCATATTACGAAAGAAGTCGGAGGTAACGCCGCTCGCGTGACTCGTGTAATCGCTCGCACCCATCAAGCCGTTCGCCGCGATATAAGAACGTGTGTTCGGTGGATTCTCCCGTCGCGTGGACATAGAAACGAAACGTTTAGAGAAGTGCAGTGAAGAGCAGAGCAAGGTGAGCCCTTTTTCAACTTTTACATATTTTCTACGGCGATCAAACATATTCACCCCCAAACTCGCATATACAGTACACTTGCAACATCCCGCGCACTCCAGATTATGAAGTCCCAGTGGACCAACAGTAAGATTACGGAATTATAGAATTATTATAAATAATTGGTAAATCATACTTATCGATGGTATGTATAATAAAATTCCGTTGGAAATATTTTTCAGCCGGCTATGGTTTTTGTTTTCAAGTATAGCGTAATAAGACATATTTTTGTAGTATTTTTTAAATTTATGACAGTAATTGCATGTCTGTCACGGTAATGTTCAAGATCACTATGGGCATCAGTTACATACCTACTTGGTAAACATTCCCTTTTAGATATTGAAAGAAGATACCAATTTTATATTGATGGGTTGGATGATAAAGAAGTTTACACGTCGAAGCGCTATTCAGTGATGAGACTGTAATAAAGTGTGAAGTTGTCGCTCACTCACACAAGATTCAAGAGAGTAAGTGAATGTGCAAACGCGTGTGCGTATTTGGACGTGTTTGTCCTACTCACAATTCTCATGCTAAACAAATGTTTAACACTCAAGTCTTAGTTCGTTTAGTCTTTGTATAAACCGTATTCACTTAAAAAATACGATAAAACTTCATTATGTGTGTACTTTTCATTTGAGGACGACCTCAAGTATGGTGGTACATTTTCACACCTCATTTAGCAAAATGAGTAACTCATACAAACTGATCATTTTGGTTTCTCTTACCCATCACTAGGTCAAGCAACGCAACATAGACAACTCTCACGGACACGGTATCTCAGAATGGTTGGGAATAGCGCAAGTGCGAGTGTCACCCGCTTGAGACACGAGTCAGTGAACTTTTTGTGCAGAAAATTTGTAATAGGTATAACAACAATATTAAAATATTTTAGTTATTACTAGTTTATATTTCCGTTCTTCCTGTTTCATTCTTAACAATAAATCAAACACCTAGATACGAGTACCACTACCAGTTTTTTATGCTTAAGCCAAAGTTGGCAACCTTAGTACTACCGCCGGGCGTAGGTATGAAAAATGAAGTATATGTAAGAAATTGACTTCTGCACCTATTTGTTTTGATATTTTAAGTAAACCGTTATAAATCATAATAAAATGATCCATTATATTCTATCCACAAACCCAAAATAAATAAAATTCATGACAAATTAAACTACACCTACCGAAAACTATTATTGTCTGAATATTTGCACACCAAAAGGTAATACATTAAATAACCTATATTTTAAATATATTTATTTTTTAAATTTCCCGCTGAAAGAATTCTTTCAGGTTTTGATCATCAGATTATTCATTAGTGTTCTTATCAGATCTCTACGTTTTGAGATCTTAGGGAGCAGTATGTAATTTAGATTTAATTATAAATTAAAACCGTTATGGCTACTAAATTTTAAGAAATCACAAAAATATAGCATAAAGTTATAAATTCTGACATTAGATCATTTCCCCGTGTTGGTCTGAGCTGCTTTGAAGAATAGACCGCCTACCATTCTGCCAAGCAGGTCGTTAAAGGCAACTGATTGGATATAAGTGTCACTGATATTACTTGGTGACTACTAGACGGTAGAGTTGCGCAACGTCTCACACGGGTATTTCGTATCACCGCCTGAACTATTCCTGCCGCAATAGCGTGAATGCCCATCATTTTCGTATTCCAGTTTAGAGGATAAAGTATTCGATAGACTTGTGGATGTGGCAGTGCAAAGCACCATTGATATCTTTGATGTCTATAGGCTATGGTTTCTCTTTCCATCAGGAGAGCTACTAGCATATATAATAAAGCATAATATTATGTACTAGTCTATGGCTACTAGCGTGTTTGCTACCCACTTCCTATAAAATCGCGCCATAAACTATTTTAAAACTCACGATCAAATCAAGTGTTCAAAAGTTACAGATTTCCAAAAATGTATACTGTGTTGTTTTCAACAAAGGTACTTTAGATTTTATACATAATAAATTTCAGACTTATGTACCAGTTGATACAGCTCTCTCCCTTTAAAAAAACTACATCGGGTAACGTAAATTAGTTCAAGATTCACTATCGACGAAAATTTTGAAAAATAATTTTGCGACATATCTCTGAGAAAATTCAGCTTGTCAACTTTGTGGCCAAAAAACCATATTATGTTAAAAGTCGTTTGAAAAATAAGAACTGATCATGGCATTACGTCGTGACAGCTTTTCAAAAATTTAAATAGTGTTATTTTCAACACACCTTATATTTTCTAACTTTTTGAGCCTAAAAATCTATTAAATGCGATACGAAAAATAGACAAAAGAAAAACTATGCTTGGAACTGTATATCAACTTTAACAATAGTATGGAATTTTATGAGATTTTCTTTTTTACGCAGGATATCTAAGTAATAATGTATAAATTCTATAGACGTAGCAGGCATGTCGCCATTATTTTCACGTTCTCCATGTTCGCGTGCGAATGTCAAAATGATTCACCCGCGAATGTGTGAAGATTAAGTTCGCGACTGCACTCGTATACGAATGTTTCGTCGAATGTTCGTCGAGTGACGAGGCCAATGGCGAACACAATTGTGTAACGTGTTTACGTGTATTAGAAGTAATTTTTGTGGTAAAAAATAGTAGGTACCTAAGTAAGTTAGTAACCAGTGCTACCAACCTTAAAAATATTTATCCGTAAAGTCCAACTCAAAAGCACTAAAAGTCCCTAAACTCGATATAAAGTAATTAGGGACTAATCGAACAAAAACTTAAAAATAACCGCAAAAAGTTATACAGACAAAAATTTTATGCTTTATATTATATTTTTCATACTCTTTATTTCTTAATTATTGATCAAATCAAATATAACTTCATTTCCATCTGAAGGTTCGGGTTTTTAAAAGTACACGTATTGACATTAAATAAAGGTAATATTTCAAGGGATTGAGTAAGGGTTAATATTTTGTGCAAGTTAATGTTGCTCGGTATAAATGGTTAGTTTAGATTGTGCTTTTGTAATTTGAGTACATTTTTACATTTTGATTGAGTACATCTTTATTGCTTGCAGTAAAAAAAGAAATATATAACATGAAGACTCAAATAAACCCTAAAAATACTCCTAAAAATATTGAAACCCTGACACTTCTTTACCCCCTAAATTTGGGGGAAAACCCTTACTTTGGGTACCCTGGTAATAACTAGAAAATTGGATAGAATGTAATAGACCCTCTTCACATTGGGCCATGATGGCCCAATAAAGGCATACAAAATAGTGTAGAGGGCATAAATGTTTGTGATGGGCCATCATTGCATATGATCGAGCGCAATAATTGCCATGGTGTCGGTACATTAAAAGAATGTTGGCTCATGACTGCGTGCGCGACCACACAATCGCCGTTCAATTAATCAGTATATCCTTGTGTCTGGTACAGTGAAGACATAATATTTCTATCGATTCAAAAATAATGGTTGCGTGGACGAATGACGAAACTTTTTGTTCATAGAGCTATACCAAAAAGAGGCATGCCTGTGGTATCTAATAAATAAGCATCACAAAGATACAATAAAAGTAGCCGTTACTCTTTAACCCAAATTATATCTGTTTTTTTATACATCATAAAATAGCAAACAAGCAGATGGCCTTTCTGATGGAAAAAACGACCATCGTCTATAGACACCTCGGATGTTAACGTTGCTATATTTGTGGCAAGATCTGAATGCCACATTCAGCAGCGGCGTTAGGGCTACTGACACCCCGGGCAAAAATATTTAGGCGCCCACTTAAGGAAATCAATATCTATAGAAAAAAAAACGAATAGAGTGATGTATATTTATTATTATCAGACTAGATACGATGTACTTCGATGTTGCTCGAAGTCTCTCTCTTTCTCTACCTCTCATACTCTC
Organism: Apodemia mormo; assembly: GCA_036924255.1. Classification (NCBI taxonomy): domain Eukaryota; kingdom Metazoa; phylum Arthropoda; class Insecta; order Lepidoptera; family Riodinidae; genus Apodemia; species Apodemia mormo. The sequence goes on along the minus strand of JAUPFN010000015.1, from coordinate 20,541,570 downwards.
ATAAAAAACATAAGAGACATAACAGCTCTCTCGAGACTAACTCTCACGGAGACGGAGACAAAATTCGGAATGGAGCAAGCATATCATATAATAATAATATAATAATATATATATATAGAGTGTGTTTACATATTTCAATTTTCAATTGTATCTTAAATTATAAGGCGTATTTCACATACTCCAACAGTTTAATAATTTCATCTTTCTTTTAACGTTATCCAGAGCCAACGACGTGGACTTAGAAAGTTTTGTAGCTCCTCTTTTTTTTTTGTTTTTTTTTTCTGTTGTTTTTTTAAATATTATTGTTTTTTTTTCAAATTTTTCTTATTATTTTTTATATTTTTTATCACTTTTTATTTTGGTTGAACATTTTGTTAATTTTTTGACTAATGTTCTTAAATTTTTTCAGTAAAACTTACTAATTTTCTTTAGTAAAATTTAACTTTTCGGGCTTTTTTGTCAGCAAAGACACGAATCAAATTAGAAAAATCTAATTGTTCATTTTCAATCGAGAGAGTAGCCAGGTTAGAGAGTCTCGATTGAGAGATTGTTGATCGGAGATACGTTTTTATTAATTTTAATTTGGAAAAACTGCGTTCTCCACTTGCAACTGTAACCGGAATAGTTGCAAAAATCAATAGGAAAAACCTGCAATTGTAGTTAACCTATTACTAGTACTTCTAAAAAATGGCAACGATCGCTAAGAAAACGGTAGAAAAATTCACAATCCTGAAAAAAATATATAGGAATAAAGGATTTGGGATATTTGAAGATCGAAATTCCAAAGTCAGTAAGAAAAAGAATTTGTGCACGTACAACGTACACTCTGTAGCAGTTAAAATATTGTGGACGGTTTTCTCGTTGTGTGATCGAGCAGCGCTCGAGTCGAGAGACCAAGTATACAAATCAGCAACCTTGCGCCACGCTCGAGCACGAGCATAGGACATATAGGACGTTTTGGTATCCCCACCCCCACCATGCACTATGCGTGTAAGGTGTAAGGTTGGTGGTGGGAGCATCTCACCAATCATAAATCATAACATAAGCGCAATCGCAGGGTGGTCGAGGACCGACTGTAACGATATGCGTAGAGTGTAGAGTACAGAGCACAGAGCACAGAGCTTAGAGTCCAGAGTCACACACCAACGCAGAGCATAGGTCCGTCGTCCGTTCACGTTTTCATTGACTTATTCATATTCAGAATAAGTCAATGAAAACGTGGACTTAAGTATGGACTTATATCTAAGAATTCTTAATTCTTAGACGTAAGTCCCGTCAGTTAACCGACTGTGAACTGTGATCTATGAATACGGCACATAGAACACAGTATTGAGGGTACATAGCGCGGAAGGCATAAGGCCGAGGCTCCAGACCTCAGCGCTCCCCAAATTTGGCGCCCCGGGCTGTCACCCCACCGCGCGCCCCCCTAACGCCGGCACTGGCCACATTTCCATAAGTTTACCGGTTACCCTACTCTTCAGACCAAAACACGACAGGGATAGGCACTGACGCTATTGCGGCAGGAATAGGTAAAGCGGTAATACCAGACAAGGGCGAATACGAGGGTAATGACTACCGTGTAGCTAATCACTCGACTCTCAGAAACTACCTGGCAGAGCGGCAGGTGGTCTACCGTCTAATATTCAAAATAAGCTTGAACCAACACAAAACTGTGTTATTTAAGTCGCCCGTTGGTCGAGTAGCCAGCGAAACTAATTACGAATCAATGAGGCTCGTGTTCAATTCCCGACAAGGACAAACATTTGTGCGATGAGCATAGATGTTTGTATTGCTGAGTTTGTGTGATTATTATATATGTTAAAATATTTATGTATGTATTTCTACGTAATAATATCGTCGTTGACTATCACCCATAACACAAGCATACTTTAACAATCCCTTTATCTCGAACATTAAGTAAATAATTATAAGAGCTCCTATGCGTTCCAACTAAGAATAGGACTGTCAGGGTGACGTATTGCTCCTCATTTTGCACAAACTTCATAAGTGATGAGTAAGGTGTGCAAAAAATTTCTAACAAAGAAATACTTTAAAAATATATTTTCATTCTAATTTGTATATTTTTTTATTTAGATTCCCATCAGATCATGTAACGTGTATTAAAATAAAGTGTAAAACAACTAACACGACTTTTATATATACCAATTGTATATAGTTAAATGGCTAGACTGATAAATTTACTGTTATTTTATTGATGAATATTATATTTTAATACTTTTTAGCCTATTCTGGACAAATACAACCCAAACCCACAAAAATCGCAACATAATTGCCCCGTCGTTTTTGACTTAGAAGTGGTGTACAAATACGACTTTCTTACCTTTATATAGATAATCAGACTGATGTTTTTTACTAATTTTTTAATGATGAAAATAATATTAAAACGTTATTTGTTCTTCAATAAATCAGCAATACTTTTTGAACAAATATTTTTATGATGACATTACTAATTTCACTGTTCACACTTGTATGAAGTTGATAGTTGTGGTATGAACGCATAGCACATGAGTAGATAAGTAAAAATATTGCCGCAGCCGCGATCACTTCGCTATACATTTTCGATAGACGTCTTAATATAACAGTAGAATTAGTAAACAAAGAGTTTGTGTTAGTAAATGAGCGTTCACGATCAAAGAGAAAATTAATGGTTCGCGATTGCGTGGAGAGTTGCCCAACATGGCGGCATTGTTAGACCGAGACGATCATTTTGTTGGGCCATCATGGCCCATTGTGAAGAGGAGCCATAATAGAACTTCCTTTTCCGGTCAGTATGGCTAATACTGCCAAACCCTACGAAACTAGCAGGATTTGATCTTCGCTTTCTGTTTACACTGGTGTATTTGGGATTTTGTTAAAATTATTTCGAATTCGAATTCTTGACTTTAAGCTCTATTCATTTACAATGCATCTTTATTGCACTTATTGTATGTAAATACATTTATCGTATATTTCTAGAAGTGACTTAGATTTTTTCCTGTCAATTAATTTCAGTATCGGATATCAAATGAATTTTTTTATATATTGTAAGATAGCAAACAAACAGATGGGTCTTCTGATGGAAAGTGTCAACCATCGCCTATAGACACCAAAGATGTTAATGGTGTGTTGCTATCTTGTGGCGAGGTCTAATGCCACATGCATAAATTTACCGGCTACCTTACCCTCCTAACCAGAACACAACAGTGACAGGCAGGCCGCAATACGGCAGGAATAGGTAAGGAGACGGTACCAGACCCGGGGAGACAATGCAGAACTCTACAACCTAGTAGCCACGATGGTACAGACTCGCGTAGCTATTCGGTCGCCTTTTACGACCTGCATAGCAGAATGACATTTGGCATAATCTTCAAAGCAGCTAGGACTAACACCTGATTTTGAGTGGTTGTTGATGGTCCAACAAGATCACAAAAAAATTAAAATTATACTTTGAAAAAGCGCAGGTAATTGCACCAGTGATGAGGTGTGTTCGGATGTGTACCCCATACCCATATATGCCAGTAAGTGGGAACAAAAAGACTGCCCTACAAAATATGTTGTTCAGGTTGGTGCTTTGATAAAAATCCAAGTTGTGACCTCAATGAGTGACCACTCGAGTCACCACCCTGGATGAACGAGGCTAAAATTTGTTGTTTTGTTTAATATAAAATCTCAACGGTTGATCCTACAAGTACAAATGTTCAATACAAATTCAAAGAGAATTGAACTTTACATATTTTATGTTTCAACATTTCTTATGTTAGCCTCAGATATATATATATATTGAGTTGTAGCAACGTAAGGTGATTTTTTTTTCACAAAATCATCAAATTAATTTTCAACCCGTTTTCTGAAACGGAGGAGATTATAAATTCGGCTATATGTTCTTTTTTTTATTTTTGCTAACTCAGAAGTCGGTCATTTATGAATCGAATTTGAATATCCTTTTTTTGTTTGGAAACCAAATTAAAATGAGACCACACGAGAAGTATACTTACTTCCTATGAGGTAGCAAATAAGCAGATGGGTCTCCTGGTGTAAAGAGTCAACCATCGCCTATAGACACTAAAGATGTTAATGGTGCGTTGCTATCTTGAGGCGAGGTCTAATGCCACATGTATAAATTTACCAGTTACCTTATCCTCGAGATCGAAACAAGACAATGACAAGCACTGACGCTATCGCGGCAGGAATAGGTTTATCACAGTTTTTTCTATCACAGCACCGTACCGAATTATCGCGTTCTCCACCCCTGTGTAGTTTTGTTAGAGCAGCTGCCCCCTAACAAGATTCAGGTTAAAGTCCCTGTGACCTGCCTCCTTCGCCTTTATCGCCGTACAGTTGGATTCCATCTCCGCCGTTAAAACCGTTGAGGATTTCACCCGTAACCCTGGGCAAGGGATTCGCGATATACCCCGCAGAACTGGGTTCCCATCCGAACTCCACCAACCACCAACTTGCTCCGGCCTACTAGAAAAAGCGGTGCCCACCCCTGCAACATGTTCGCGCCTGACGTGAGTTACCTTGGTGGATCTCATGGAAGGTGTCTCTAAGACCCCCAAGGCCGGGTTAATGGTCTCGTTTGTGCGCGAGACCAAAGGCCTTTTGTGGGTTGTAGGTTTTAGTCCCTAAATAATGTTTGATGTACGGATGCTATACTATTATGTATTTATGATGATTTCGAGCAATGGCTTAGATTATGCTTATAAATATTATTATCTAATTGCCATGTCAATATGCAAGGTTTATATTTTGACATTTCAATATTGTAGCAGCCAGCAGGATCTTTTATTTGAGCATGGTAACCTTATTTCCGGTCACCATTATCGAGTTGTTCGTTCGCCGGGTCCGAGAGGTCGTCGAAGTGAATGCTTAAAAATCAATAATTTTATATATTCTCTCAATTGAGAGGTGAGTTGTGTTCAATTGTGTATCTTTCATGTTTTAAATCTTTCCAAAGCCAAATTCAATAATTTTTATGTATAATCCTATACTGTGTTTCATATTTACAGATACCTAATCAAGCGTTACGAACCACGTATCCCAGCTTGCAGCAACTTGGGATAGCATCAGCATCGTGATGCAGTATAACAGCTTTCACAATCAACACCCTATGTAAGAATTTGAATTATTTCGTTTTATGGTTAGGTGTTAGCGAACATGAAAGCAGGTACCTTCAAAAGTAATAGGTACATAAACTCGGCGGCCATTTTGTGAAATGTGATAAATACAGCTGATGGAGGATTTTTGATGAAAATATGTTAGGTTTATTTATTTTCGAGTTTTTGGTTTTATGTGTCTTTTTTTGCAAATGGTTTTATGTGTATTACACTATTTTGTATGATTAAATTTCCTTAATCGAAATTGTCCTCGATTGGGCTTGGCACTTCGCAATATTTAGCACAAAGATGTCCAAGAAGTTCCTTGTTAGGTCTCCTAACCAGGAAGCTTGTTCGTCGTCGGCTTTTCTGAAATAGCCACTAATTCTTTATTATTAAATTAGTTTGATTTTTAAAAAAATATTTGACTGATCAGGCGGAGCCCTTCGAACGGCAATAAAATTCCAGAATTAACCGAAGTCTTATTTGGGTGATGGGTTGGTGATATGATTTTCCCTTTTTTAACTTCCCACTACTTATGTAGATATAGAAGTTATTGATTTTACCCCGATTTTCGAAAATTGATTTCACCAGATGTCCACGTTTTGAGTTCCTAGGAAGTGGGTACCTTTTCCCACTATTTTCACGATGACGTCAGTATGTATGGTATGTATGTGTGTATGTAAAGATTTCATAACTTTTGAACGGCTGGATCGATCGAAACGCAGTTGATGGCGTTCGGTTGAATTTCACTCAACTTAAGACTTCCGAAATTTTAACCGATTCGGTCCTGGAAATTTTGAGAAATTTGGAAAAACACCAAAAAAAATTTTGGCAAAACAGTATTTTTTCAATTTAACTCAGATTTATGTACCGATTTAGTACAAAAACTAATCAGTTCTATTCCTCAAAAAACGTCCAATACATAAATAGCTTCCAAATCGGTTTATCCGTTTGGGAGTTGAATCGTTGACGAAATTTTTTGAAAGAAGTTTTTTTTCGACGTAGCTTTGAAATTTTCCAACCAATCATTTTTTGTTATTCTATGATATTTTAGAACTAACAAGACAAAATTAAAAAATTCAAAAACCCCCGACACATCCTCAGACCGCCATTCCGTTACATATGCATTATTTTAAGAATAAAACTTGAAAATACCTGATGATCTACGAAAGGGGATCTTGCAGCATCAGGTTAAGGTTACCATGGTTTCTTACTCAATGAGCTTGAGTTATTTTATTGCAAAGCTCCCATGGACTCCAGCTCCACTATGTAGTTCTGGAAATCATTTTTAATACAGAGTGTATGTAAAATATAACAAATGAGACCACACTCAATGGACTTCGTTTATATCAGGAGTTCCACGGCCACTTTCTATTTATATTATCAAACCCTGCAAATCTCCTAAGTAATAAAAGCCAATGATATCAGCCCAGTCTTCGATGGCCACCTTTCAGTTCCATCATTATTTTATCTTGAAAAACATCCGGCACCTAAATATTTGCCAATATAAACCGAATTAGCCAACATTCAATGGGTTTATCTAGATTAGCTTAAAAGTTATAATGGACCTCTCCCAGCTTTATTATCAGACACTGGAAAACAGAAAAGAATGATTCAAACGGGATCAAAATCGATGGTGCTTCTCAATTTTCATTCATTTGTTTCGCTTCCATGACCTCTCACTTTATCGTAAGAGCTTGAAAATAATCTAACACCAGATTATTTGTCAAAACAGAAAAAATAAGTTCAAACGTGTTGAGTTTGTCTTGTTTAGTTTAAAAGACCCTATAGCCACCTTCAAGTTACATCATAAAATCAGCACCAAACAGTATACCAAAACAAACCCAATCAACCCATACTCGATGGGTCTGTCTGGTTTAGTGAGATTTCATGGACTTCAGTCGTATCTTGAGAAACTGGAAGTCATTCTGTTCCAAATTCTTTATTAGAGTGAACCAAATGAACCCCAAATCGTCTGCATTATCATAGGACCACAGAAATTATCTAACAGCAGGGTAACTCTCAAAATAGAAGAAATGAGTCTAAACTCAATAGGTTTAACTTGTTTATTTCAAAGGTTCCTATAGCCACCTTCAATTTCCATTATTAAATTCAAAAAATCATCTAGCACCAAAAAATATGCTAAAAGAAACCGAAGCATACACACAATGTGTTTTTCTAAGTTAGCTTAGGATTTCTCATGGACTTCTTCCCACTATCATCTGACACCGGAAGCCATTCTGCTCCAAAGACTTTCTCCTTCCTGCTTCATTATAAGACCCTGGAAAGCATTAAGCTCTTGTTTTTTTTATATCATAAGATAGCAAACAAGCTGATAGGTCTCCTGATGGAAAGAGTCAACCATCGCCTGTAGACACCAAAGATGTAAATTGTGCTTTGCTATCTTGTGGCGAGGTCTAATACCACATGCACGACACGGAATACCACATGGAACACGACAGCTACAAGCACTGACGCTATTGCGGCAGGAATAGGTAAGGCGGTGGTACCAGACCCGGGCGAGACAATGCAGAACTCTACCACCTAGTAGCCACGATGGTAGTGACTCGATAGCCAATTGGTCGCCTTTTACGACCTGCCTGGCATAATGGCAGTTGGCCTATTCTTCAAAGGAGGCCGGGACCAACACGGCGAAAACTTCATAAGTGATGAGCAAGGTGTGCAAAAAAATTCTAACAAATACTTTAAAAAATATATTTTTTCATTCTAATTAGTTTATTTTTGATTTAGATTCCCATCAGATAATGGTATCATGTATTTAAATAAAATGTAAAATAACTAACACGATTTTTATATATACATATATTATATAGATGAACAGCTAGAATGATATATTTTACTGTTTTTATATTTTAATACTTTTTGGCCTATTCTGGACAAAGATCACCTAAACCCACAAAAATCACAATAGTTGGTGTAATTAATACGATATATATATATATATATATATATATATATATATATATATATATATATATATATATATAGATATGTGTGTGTGTGTGTGTGCAGCTAGACTGATGTTTTTACTTGTTTTTTATTGGTGAAAATAATATTATTAAAACGTTATTTGTTCTTCAATAAATCAGCAATATTTTTTCAACAAATATTTTTTTGCTGACATTACTGGTCTGAAGTTGATAACAAGCGTGATCCTATTAGTTGGAACACATAGTACTTAAGAACACTTCAAATATCTATCTTGAATTATTTTGCACTATTTATGAGATGTTAATTTTGTCTAACTTAAAATCATGATAATTATTTGTCATATTTTAAATACCTATTAATAAAATTAATCCCAAAAAATATGGTAACTTTATAAATATATTACACTAGCTGTGTTGCCTGCGACTTCGTCCGCGCGGACTTCGTTTACTCCGCACTGCTCCTCCCGTGTAGGTGATAGCGTGATAATATGTAGCCTATATGTCGAGCCAACCTGTTAGTAATATACATGCAAAATTTGAAGTAAATTCATGCAGTACTTTTTGAGTTTACCCCGGACATACAAACAGACAGACAAAAATTCTAAAAACTATATTATAGGCTTTGATATCGATTGTAGATCACACCCCAAGTATTCTTTAAAAAAAATATTCAATGTACAGTTTTGACTTTCCTACGATTTTATTATATGTATAGATATTGTAGAAAATGGTAAAAATTCTTTCATATTTTTTTATAAATTCATAATACATTTTTTATCTTCATAATTGCAATAAAATAGGTACTACATTTTTCTGAAACAAGATCCGCTGTGCGGGGTTCCTGTTACTGGGTGTGGGATGTAAAGAGAACCTAACTAACCTACTTCAACTGTGGCATTTAATGGATTTTTTTCTAAATCCTTTCTTCTCACATGCGGCCGTGTTATTAAAGAAGCGCCAATTGGCGTTCGCCACACCTGATTATTTTTAGACACCTATCGGCGTTTCCAGCACTCTAATAAGATTTGACAGAATGTTTTGTTTAGTTGGTTAACCTTACAGTTAGCTTGTAAATTGTGGAGATATATGCATATTTTTATAAATTTATATATTTGTCACAAATGAAGTCATAAACTGAAAAACATAAGAAATCAGTGTTGTGGTGAAAACTTAAGGAAGAAAACTGGCTAAAAGTAAAATAATATATTATGAATCATTTTGCGTCAATTGGTCACAATATTTAAATTTAATAAAATTTAATTTTTCTTATTATTTATTGATTTTGCCAGAGTATACCAACCTTCGGTAACTTCTTAGTTATTTAATATATATTTAGCTGCAAAATCATAAAATGTTGTTGTTTTAGTTAGCTAAATTGAAGCATATTTTTATTGTCATCACTGTTTACAAAATACTTTTGATGATTATTATATATTTATATATTTTGATAAATATACAGGTACTCTGAAAAGAATTTTCGTTGTGCTCTAGGAAGTTTTGTTTTGGTTTAATTTGCTATGCGGAACAAACTGTCTTGAGCCATTCTGAGATATTGCATCCGTGAGAGGTGTCTGCGTTGCTCGAATATCACTTGTATGTACATTGACTGCTGTTAGTCTCCAATATTCTGTGCTATTGCTTAGCCAATGTTGAATGTACGTGTTCAGATAATTGAAAGACAAATAGTAGAAATAAGGACTCTAGTAAAGAGCGATTCTTCTACAAAACAAGGAGTAAAAAAGTTTTTTAGGTTCGGAAATTTTGTGGGAGAAAAAATCAAATCGTCCAACTACTTTGTTAGATTTTACAAAGCCTTTTATATCAAAATAACTTTGGCTGGTGATTTTATATTTATACTAGCTGTTGCCAGCTACTTCGTCCGCGCGGATTTCGTTTACTCCGCACAGCACCTCTCCCGTAGATAGCATGATAATATGTAGCCTATATGTTGACCCGACCTGTTAGTAATATTCATGTAAAGTAAATCCATGCAGTACTTTTTGAGTTTACCCTGGACATACATACAGACAAACAAACAAACAGACAAAAATTCTAAAAACTATATTTTTGGCTTCAATATCGATTGTAGATCACGCCCTAAGTATTCTTTTAAAAAATATTCAATGTACAGTTTTGACTTTCCTACGATTTTATTATATGTATAGATAATTTGAGATCTTAATAAACATTTTTTGTCACCTACAGAAAACAAAGTCCGTGCGAACGAAGTCGTGGGTAAAAGCTAGTAATGAACAATCCTGTTGTCATTTAGTACTGACGAAACTGTACAACTCTGCATTAAAATACAAGAGGCCAAATTGTGTTTAGATAAGATATTGCCTTATTATTCTACTATCATCACAAATCACCAATATCTATATATTACACTTTACTGAATCTATACTCCACCAGTATACATGTAAACAATGTTCGCGTGTCTCTAGCGCTATCTCTATCACTCTCGCAATGTGTGCCCATTGCTTGCTTTCTCTTGCCTGGCTGAGTTGTCGTTACGGCAATGATAAATCTGTCGAAACACAAACATTATTATTCATTACCTGTTTATTCTTAAATATGCAAAGTAAGCTTTATTTAAAATGGAGCAAGGCACAGAATCTTAATATAAAATGTTCAACTTATGATAATGACCTACTTTAAATCAATTTGAGCAAATATAAACCTTATTAAAATAATAATAATAATATAGCCCTTTATTCTGAATTACAAGGAAGTAAAAACATTCATTGTTTAGGTAATATTATTTGGTTATAGAATATCCCGTAGTTCAGCGTGCCTTTTGGCATAGGCCTCCTGCAACATTTTCCATTGGTTTCTGACCCTGGCAACCCTTCTCCAGTGAAGTCCAACTGCCAGTTTTAAGTCTTCTTCCCATCTCGTCTGTTGGCATCCTTGACAACATTTGCCATCTCTGGGATACCAGTCTGAGACCGTCTTGCTCCATTTCTCTTGTGGATCTCGCATCATGTGTCCTGTCCATCTCCACTTTTGTTGGTCTATATGAGCAGTTATATCTTTCACTCCAGTTTTTACTCTTAGAGCACTATTGACTTTATCTGACCTTCTTATTCCTATCATGCTCCTTTCCATGGCTCTTTGGCAACATTCCAACTTGGCTCTGTGGTATTTAGTAAGAGACCATGTTTCACAGCCATAGGTTATTACTGGAAGGACACAGGTATTAGACTTTTTTTTTTTAAAGACATGCCCAATTTCTTGGATTTAAAGATTTACCGGCCGGCCCCATCCACTTGTAATTCTTTTGTTGATTTCCTTAGTAAGCTGGTCATTGAGAGAAATTATCTGCCCCAGGTAGCTATATTCTTGGACATATTCAAGTGGGTGGACCTCTATCCTTATCTCTGTTGGTTCAGTTTGTAAATAGTTTTGTTTTCTCCTTGTTTATGGATAGGCCTACTTTTATACTTCTTTAAGTAGTGTCAACATTTCTTTCAGATGTAGTGGATTTACTTCAAACAGAACTATGTTGTCTGCAAATCTAAGATGATTTAGTTTTACTCCGTTCACGTTGAGAACTAATCTACTCATTCCATCCATTCTGCGAAAGATTTTTTCCAGTACGGCTGAAAATAATTTCGTAGCGACTGGGTCCCCCTGCTTTACTCCTCTTTCTACTTTAATTTTTTTTTTTCCTATGGATTCTAGTTGTATTCTTGCTGCACTATTTGAGTAGATTTTTTTTAATAATTTCGATATAGATTGAAGCTATTCCTTGCTCTTTCAGACTTTCCCATATGGACTCATGACTAATGCTGTCAAATGCTTTCGAGTAGTTGATAAATGTCATATACAGATTTTTGTTATACTCCTTGTATTTTTCTAAGATTTGTTTAACAGTGTGAATATGGTCTATTGTGGAAAATTTACATCTAAATCTGACTTGTTCACGTGGTTGATTCTCATCTAGCTTTTTGTTTATTCTACCTAGTGTAGGCAGAACCCTATATTTGGCAATTAAAGTGGTGCATGAGAGAATATAATTTAGTAGCTATGGCAACGGCCAGGTTCCGCCCTTGTATTAAATATTAAGAGATGCCTTAACTAATTGAAACTACGTAATCAATTTATATTACATTTGTATTTTCTTTTCACATTGTTCATAATTCTAATAACGTTATTTTATTCTTTAATTCTACATTCTATTTATCCTTATACTTATACTTACAATATATATAATGAAATATAATTTATCAAATACATTACCTTAAATTATTTATGCACGTTCAAGAATGATATCAATGGAGGCCAACTGTTGGGGACGTCATGCTTCTTCGAGTCTCTATTATAAAGTGAACGTCTGTTAAAAATATTTAACAGACGTTTTTGAAATTTAGGGATGCCAGTGCAAGAAAACAAGTTCGCACATTTATAATATCGGGCAAAATATTACTTTATTAAATGAAAACCTAACACTCGACCATCCTGACCTCGTGCATGTCCTCATGCACGCTCTTTTCCAAAACCTAACACTTGGCCTCCTTATTATTTGCTTATCTACCTAGCAGAGCTATTTGCAAGAATATTAATTACAATGTTTAATACATTTTTATACATATTTGTAAATAAATAATTGCTAGCAACTGAATCCACACATAATCTTAATATATTATAACAAATAATTGGTCCATAATTGCGATTGAACTATATTGTAAAGCGAAAAATATCTTTAAATATACTTACTCAACATTTTTTTCCCACTTTAATACAATACAATGGATATCCAGTTAGCGGAGTTATTTACAAGAATTTTTTCAAGAATTTACAAGATTTACAAAATTTACAAAAATTTACAAGAATTTACAAAATTTGCAATGCAATAATTTTTATCCATATTTATATAGGTACCAATAATTATTAGCCACTAAACCCTAAAACCATACATATAAACCTGATATTTTAAAACAAATAATCAGTAATAACAATTGAACTATAATAACTTTAAGTGAAAAATATCTCAGTATGTCTACACTAAGATCAACATTTTTTCATATTTGCTTACGACTTTAATACAATACAATGAATAACAAGTATCTACTTAGCGGAGCTATTTACAAGAAAGCTAATTACAATGATTTAATGCACTAATTTGATACATATTTGTATACTAATAATTACTAGCGACTAAAACCATACATGCAAACCTAATAAATTATAGCAGTTAAATAATCAATAATTACGATTGATCAATAATTACAATTAAAATATAATGTTATGCGAAAAATATCTAAAATATGTTTACACTTACATTTTTATATTTGCTTACAATGTTTACTTTAATACAATACAATCGATATCCATTTAACAGTGCTATTATGAATTATAACGTTTTAATACTATAAATTTTTATATACTTATATTTTTTTTTTCACAATTCCTTTTATTTCCCTTTCCAAATGAGAAATATTCTTTTAATGAATAAAACCAACACTTGATTAAATAATTTTTTCTAAAGGTTTACTTTTAGGTAGAGCGTTGCTGTATGTCTTTATGTTACAATCTTGTTTGTAGAATGTACCACATTTCCTATTCATACCCATTTCCATAATAATTCATTCAATTAATATATATTATATATTATATTTGTTTACAAATATTGCCTCATGGAAATCTACATGCAGCAGCTGTACATTTAATAATTAAATCAACATAGAATTAAAATAGATATTAAATTTTAAAACAATTTCAATTTTTTTTTCTTTCATGTATTTAATTTAACAAGTATATAATTTTATAACCAAACATATTTTAATTTAATTTCAGATCTTTCAAAACTTATGCTTATATCAATATGATTTATAGTTGTAATACGATATTAATCGTTAATTAAATTAAAAATAATTTTTAATACATATACTCGTACAAAAAATCATTTAACAATGTGATAAAATGTGGAAATAAAGCCAATAAAAATCTATACTATGTCAAATATTTTAATTTATTAAAAAAAGAAATAGTATTTTTTTATATAATTCAAGGTTCTCCTATTCTCTAGTAACAATTTTATGTCACAACAGACTCGATAAACCATGTGAGGGTAATCGAGTTCAAAGTTATAAAGAAACAGTACTTTCAATCACTAAATTATTTGATATTACAAAAGTGGCTTTAAACAACCTCCTTTTTTTAAATTGTTCTGGCATTTTATTGGTATTTTTCGATGTAAAAAAATTTTAAAATAAACTTTAATGCTCATCAAATAAGCAACTCAATAAACAATCCAGAAAGTTTTTTTTTTTTATACTACATAGATCAGAATCTCTTTTGATACATTTGGCAGATTCTAGAATATACATTACTGTCAAGATTAATATTATAATAAAAATAAATATATAGATTCTATCATATATTTATTTTTAATACGAGATTATTCAATACTCTACAAATTATTTCACCCGTGTCTCTTATTCTCATGTTAAACGATCACAATATTTAAATCTTCCCGGCTGAGGCTGAGGGCCTCATAGCTATCAAATAGATGTATCTACTTTACAACATTAACTTATTTTTCTCAAATAAATTAAATAATCATACATTTTAATGATCATTTTTTTTTCATAACCATTCATCATAATATACTGTTGTGACTCTCCCGAACTACAAAGTATATTACGTAATCCTTCGTCTATGTTAGTGGAGCGAGTTTTCCTATCTCACAACCAAAATCATAGTATCATACATATCAATTACATAGGTACATTAAATAAACCATCCCCCATAATACTGTTGCGACACCCGAGTCTTACACCAGTAACCACCGGGTCTTACACCAGTTTTATCATATTAATCGTAATACTCCCGAATCGCGACCATATATCACATTCAAATATTTTTATGTTCACCTTTCCTCATTAAAATCGATTAATTCTTATATTAATTATTTACTGATATGAATTCAAGGAAAGTCATTAAGTACTTCTACACTTTTTATCGTCGGCACTTGGTGAAACTCCATTTTAACACAATATTTGCTAGCTGATCACACTTGTACTGTTTCACAATATAATATTATATTTAATTTCCGACCGGTTTCGCTTACACAAGCATACTCAGGGTATTTCATTAAATACTAATTTTCATTTATTTTACTATTGAAATAAACAATCGTTTTCACTAAATTTATCATAACATAATATTAAGCTTTAACTTGGCATCATTCTGTAATACTTGAAAGAGATCTATGCAAAGTATACAGAACTCCCCCTTTTTAGCCATTGTAGTTGAAAATAGTTTTCATGATTATTTTGACTTCTTTCGCTATAACGAGGAGAAAGGCCCCTATTTCAATTGTAAAGCCCCGTGTGTTTAATCTGATGCATCGAACACTATTGTCTCAGACCTCTTACGTAATAATATTGGGTGACTTATAAAATCTAGCTATTCTCTAATTTTCTTCATATCTGAAGAAAATTAAAAAACGACATCTCGTACAAAAATTGCATTAATTAATAGAATAACGCATCCGAAGAATCCGAATGCCTTTCATCATTACTTTGGCTTTGCACCAAACCAAATTTTAAGTAGTGGGATAGCGAGAGATTAAATCGTTGACTAGCCACAGTAACAAATTTGTAACTGGTCAATACGCGTTGCAGATTTTAATTAAAAACAAATGAAAAGTCATTACTTTAGAAGCAGATTTCATTTTTGTTTTATCCTTTATTGTACGTCGAGGAGTTTCCATCGATATACTACTAAGGATTTAACCTAAAATATAGGCTCCATTGTACTGCAGAAAATTTTTATGTTCTTAATATTTTAAATTTAATATTATTCCTTATTTCATCCAATGAAATTTTCTCTTCCTATACAGCTATATCTCTTTAATGCAATCGTTATATCTAATATAATTAACTTATTTATTGTGCTATCGTCTATTATATAATAGGCTATTATTTATTATTTCTATCTATTCTTATTATTGTCTGTCAAATCTAAAGAAAGTGAGGTTTCACAAATCCTATGCAATTCGAAATGGGGCCAATAACCAATTTTGCTTTTAATGACATAAGTGGTGAAAATTGTCCAAACTACAACGATTACCTATGCTACAGTTAGTATACTGGGTGTCTAGGAGTTCACGCGAGACATTTTTATTTCCGGTTGATATACCACATACAGACATTTGTAACAAGCTTCCATACCATCTTGTTATACGAGAGACAAATTCATATTTGATAAATGTTGAACTCACATAGTGTACTATTATATATTTGTGGGCTTAGTAAAACAAACATCTGCCAACCTTACAAATAAAAACGTATTTATATATATTTTATTCTTATGATAACACTAAAAACTACTAGATGGTATGGTATGGTATGGTATGGCTTTAAATTCACGCAATCTCTGTATCAATACACCATCGTTGCTTAGTTTTCTCCCATCCAAAAGCAGTTCAATTTGTACCGTCGGGTGACAAGGCAATAGTGGTAGCGTAGCTAAATTGTTTTTCAAATACCTAAATGGCTATTCATGCTCGTTACACTATTTATTTATGGCATCCCTTTCCATAATTATTAAAGAGACAAGATAACGAGACCTATAAATAGACCTATAAATACAAACATTGTATGCATTGTAATTTAATTTCATAATAGTTGAATCACGGTTGAAGTTGCTTTTAAGACAAATATTTAAAATGGGGTGCACAGAGTACTTATCGCTGACAGTAATCGAGTTTCATTCCTAAATATTAGAATTATCCCTCAACTGTTCAATCTCACCAGAAATATATACTCTGTAACTATAATTTCAATACTTTGATGAATCAAAAGTAAAAATTTTCCAATATGTCTATTATTTTTAAATTTTGTCTATTCTTTTTAACTATCACCAATTTTATCAAATTTGGAATCTGATTCGTAAAAATAGCTACCCTGACGTAGATATTGTAGAAGATTTACAAGTAATTTAATTAGTAAACTGAACTTTCATACTCTGACCTAAAATCAGTCTTGGCTGTAATAATACCATGTCAAGCCCCGGACTACATGATACATTAGAACTCATAGATCCAAAAATGTACTTGACATTGTTAATCACTTATATACCACTGAGCACCTATGTAGTAAAATGTAGCTAGTATAGAGTGCACGCAAGTCTCTAGGACAGATAAAAAATCTAAAAACCCACAGGTGTGCTTCAATCAGAGTTGCAGTATTAAGAAAATATTAGTTTTTTTTTTTTTTGCCTAACTATACCCTCACTGTAATATGCGTCAAAGCTGTAGACCGATATTCCAATATAAACAAAATTCGATATAGAAACCGAAATAAGGTCCAGCTATCGTAACTCACATTGTTTACATAATATTTTTGTTGTGTGAAGGTAGTTGCTAGAAGTTATTGCGTATGGAATATTTTAACTACCATGTTATAAGTTTTTTTTATTTAAATAGAGAAAACCAAATTAAGTAGAAGTGAAAAGTGAAGTGTTAAATTATATTATAAAACTAAAATAATGTCGTATATAAGAGAGCAATATGTCTGCCGATAAACTGCTAACGGTTCGGCGGAATTGTAAGTTTTTTTTCTTTTATGATGTTATTTTTATTCGCAAACAAAAAAAAGGCACCCGTTACGTCTGTTTTGAAAATCATCTTTTAGCAGCACATTTTAAAATTATGACTAACTATAACTATTGCTCTATAACAAGGTTAAACGGGAAAAACAATAAATCTGATTATTCTGGGTTCAATCAAGGGATTTTCTAGTGGAATAGTTACTAAAAATATATTATTTGTTTCCGTTTCCTATTTTTTTTTAATTATCATAAGACAGCAATTAAACATATTGATTTCCTGATATAACCAGAATCATCGTCTATAAGTACTCTGTCTGAGAAAAACGACACTAACATGTTACACGAGATCTTCATAGTTACTTTACCCTCTAACTAAATTTAAAAGAATTGTCTTTTGTATCAAATTATGCCAATCTACGGAAAGTCTTAATTTTAAACAAAACATTTATTTAATATCCTAATTTGAACGTAATAAAGGCGGCGGTTAGATAAACAGATACTGGTCGGTGACGAATTGCCTACTGACACCGATAGGAGTTTTAATTTATGGAAGTAAAATATCTAAAGGCATTAGTGTCCCTACATGTCACCTCTATTCGCAGTTCGCAGCTTCACAACCACCTTATTGAGAATTCTGACTATGTTTCTTAATGATCCTCCTTGTTAAATCATCAAAGTAAGTTACCTCTCCACTCATGCTCTACTTCATATCCGTAGCAAAAGATGTTCTGCTTACACGAGGAAAACGGACTCTGGTGACAGCAACAGCACTTATTAGGACTGCAACTATTTCTTATTCAACACCTTCATGTTCTTGTGACCACTCCACTGTTACGAGTGATTCATTTCAGAGAACTCATCGATCTTCAACGACGTCGCATTATCTGAAACTTAAAGCGACAAAGCATAGTATATTCTTCGTACCTCCATCCTATCAGCGTCCGTTTTTTTTTCTAGGACCAGTAGAAAAAGGGGAGAAAATAAATTAACTGTTATTGACTTATAAGAAAAAAAATAGTGAATTATATCGTTTTAAAAATAATATTTGGTGCTTTAACAGAATATAGAAAAATAAAATATCTTTCATATAAAACGGTTACGGCGCAAAAATATTATAATATTTACAAAAGTGTTACATATTTCTAAATCACCATACTTCACCGGTAATGCACGTGTGCAAAATATTATAAAACAAAAGTTTTACAGATTTCTAAATCGCCATAGTCTACCGGTAATGCACGCGTGTGCAAAGTTATAATAAGTCTACTTTTTACTAACCAAGAAAAAATGTATAAAAATAAGACTCACTACATACGAGAGAATGTCACATTATATATTATTAGTATTATTACCAATTATTAATATTTACAATTAATTCATTTATAAGCGTGGGGTATGCCACCTCTGAATTGTAGGCAGAACCCTATATTTGGCAATTAAAGTGGTGCATGAGAGAATATAATTTAGTAGCTATGGCAACGGCCAGGTTCCGCCCTTGTATTAAATATTAAGAGATGCCTTAACTAATTGAAACTACGTAATCAATTTATATTACATTTGTATTTTCTTTTCACATTGTTCATAATTCTAATAACGTTATTTTATTCTTTAATTCTACATTCTATTTATCCTTATACTTATACTTACAATATATATAATGAAATATAATTTATCAAATACATTACCTTAAATTATTTATGCACGTTCAAGAATGATATCAATGGAGGCCAACTGTTGGGGACGTCATGCTTCTTCGAGTCTCTATTATAAAGTGAACGTCTGTTAAAAATATTTAACAGACGTTTTTGAAATTTAGGGATGCCAGTGCAAGAAAACAAGTTCGCACATTTATAATATCGGGCAAAATATTACTTTATTAAATGAAAACCTAACACTAGTATGATTTTGGAGAATATCTTATATATGATACCAAGCTTATGGGTCTGTAATTCCCTATGTCTTCTTTTCGTCCTTATAAATCAGGATAATGTGTGATAGTTTCCACTGTGTGGGGGTTTTTCCTGTCGCTAAAATATTGTTTAATATTGAAGTAAGTATAGGTAATAGATCTTCTAGAGTACCTTGAGAAGTTCATTTGTTATTTTGTCTGGGCCTGGCACTTTTTCCATTTTTTGGCTAAATATAGCTTCTTCAACCTCTCTAGGCAATATTTTTGGTTCTTGCTCATTGCTGAACTGCTCAAGAGTTAAGTTTTCAGCTAGCACCTGTTTTGATTTTTGTACTGGGTATGAGTAAAGGTCCTGATAGAAAGATGTGGCTATTTCATTAGTTACCTTTCTATTTGTAATAGTAGTATTCTCCTTTTTATTCAACTTTGGAATCCAGAGTGGAGCCAATAGTATTTCCGAGTTCCTTAAAAGCTTTCTTTACTCCTCCTGTTTCCTTTATACATCTATCCAATGTTTGCAGCCACTTGGACTTTCTATCTTTCCTGATGTTTTCTCTAATTTTCTTACTTAGTTTGGTTACTATTTCAATGTTTTCCTTTCTTGGCTGATTTGTAAGCAAGTTTTTGCGCTTTTCTATTAGTTGCAGTGTAGCGTCGCTTAGTTTAAACTTCTCTTTCTTATTCCTAGTTCTAGCTAGTATTAGTTGCTTTTCAAGGCTTTCGTACTTAGCATGGATATCTTTATCTTTATTTCTTCCCTCATTTGTCATTTCTTTATTCATTTCATTCAAGGATTTTTAAGGTTTCCTTACTGTGAGTGAGGTACCTTATTCTGTGTGTTTTTAAATGTTGTCTAGATTTTTTTTGGAGGATCTACTCTTAATGAACTACTTGCCATTCGGTGATTGGTGTTGAAGTTTAATTTTTTTATCACTGCTGTGTCCGAGAATGATTTAGGATAACTAGTTATTATGTGATCTATCTCATTTTTATATCTGCCGTCAGGTGATATCCAGGTCCACTTATTGTTTTTATTTTTCTTGTATAAACTGTTGAGGAGTGTTAGGTTATGTTCCAGTAGTAATTCCACTAGTAGTTCTCCATTTGGGCTTCTTTTTCCTTGGCCGAAGTTTCCCAAGATGTATTCTTCTTTTCTTTGTCGCGCACCAACTTGAGCATTGAAGTCACCCATTAATATTATGTGGTTGTGAATACTTAGAGTTTGTGTTAAGTCAGTATAGAAAAGTTTGCTTTCGCCCTTGGTTGCTTGCGCTGTCGGGGTGTATATTTGAATAATAGACCATGATTTTCGATATCCTTGTATATCAATGTTAAGTACAGCAATTCGGTCCGAGATTCCGATTATCTCTTGGATGTGTTGTTTCATTGATTGTTTAATTAGAAATCCTACCCCTCTTTGGCCAGCTATTTCACTTTTGTGAAATAAAATAGTCTGCACGTTCTTCTATTTTTTCACCGAGTCTTCGCATCTCACTTATGCCCAAAATATCCCATTTTATTTCTTTTGATGCTACTTCTAGTTCCTTTAGATTTTCTTCTGCTCTAAGGGTTCTCATGTTCAGAGTTGCAATATTGAGTGTTTTGTTTCTTGTTGGAAGGGTGATGGTCTAGATCTCCCATGGGGACCAGCCATGGTGGGAGACGTTCAGTTGTTTGCTGTTTGTTGCATCTATTTGTTGAAATGATATTAGTTCGTTTCCGGTTTTCCGAGGCCTTAATCAATTTTTTGAATTAATTCCTTGAGAGTCAGATTTTGTTTTCTCGACGTAGTTCCAGGTTGCAACCTGGTTCCAAAACCAGGTTGTTCTTTCGTCTTACACTTTCCACCAATTTTAAGTTTGAGCTTGAGTTCTGAGACTTTATTTTTAAGAATTTTATTTTTCTCCATTACGATCTTAATTTTTTCGTCTATCGCTTCCATAGCGTTCTTTGTTACTGACGTCTTAATAAATTCGGCTTCTTTTTCTAATTTTTCATCAAGTTTGCGTAAGAGCACTTCCATATTTAAGTCCATAGTGATTAAATGATAAGGTATATTTCAAGTTTTATTGTGGCAACACTACAGAAAGTATCAATTATTTGAGTGAAAACACGATATAATAAGTGTCTGTAATTTAATTCGTCTCAATATCCTGCTATCAATTAGGATTTTTTTTTTATTTAATTAATATAAATATGTGGCCAAAATACTCGTATCCAGCATCAATTGCGTGTGTAGTCGGCTTTATACTATTTATGTTGGTATTATTACGATTATTGTCTGTGGCATGTGGAACAGCTGTTAGATTTCAGTGTCAATTGTAAATGTTCACTATAGTTTTAACTATTTTGTAATGGTATTTTTCACTGTTTTTCACTGCTTAGTCACTTTAAACCTGATGAAATTTATATATGTTTACACAGTGCACAGTTTAGAATTTGCGTTTTTCACTTTTATATCACTATTCACTTGGTATATTATTTAATTTCGATTAATTTATATGGAGCTCACTTTTACGCGTTCTTTGCCTAAAGCAGCGGAACCGGAAAACCTTATTACAAATTTTTTATTAAAAAATATTAACAAATTAATAAACCTTATTACGTGCCGTTAAAGATTATAAGATACGCAAGATTAGTATTGATAATGTTGTAAATATCGCGCGATGCATATTCTCGTGTCTCTAGCGCTATCTCTATCACTCTCGCAATGTGTACCTATTCCGTGCTTTCTCTTGCCTGGCCGAGTTGTTGTTTCGGCAATGATAACAGCGACAATGAGAACAGGATAATAATTGACATTTCAATATTGGTGTATTCGTTACGCGCAAACAATGCGTTGCCATAACTGTTGGAATAATGACCATTACGACTTAGCGGTTGTCGCTCAGTCCCACCTATCGCGCAAGTTCGGGGTATTATTACTGTATTCAGAATGTGTGTAATCTTTTCTGTTATAAATTTCGCAAAAAGATATTAATTACTAGCTGACCTGGCAAACATCGTTTTGCCACTTTTTTGTCTATTTTTCTTTTCTTTTTCTATATTTTTTCACTTTTTAAACCTAACATGTGAACCCCTATGAATATTTTAAGACCAAAATAAGCCAAATCGGTCCAGCCGTTCTCGAGTTTTAGCGAGACTAACAAACAGCAATTGATTTTTTAATACATATTTGAAATTCGTAATTTTTTGTAAAATCTATCGGTATGGATATTGCAGCCTTTGTTATTAGGTTATTCTAAATAATTGTTAAGAAATATTGGATTTAAAATATTTATTTAAGGATATATATATATATATATATATATATATATATATATATATATATATATATATATATATATATATATATTAGGCTGTATCAAAAAAATCGACTATTTTTTTTTTGAAAAATATAATGAAAATCTTGTTCAGAATACCGAAAAAATACGCCAGTATAACGGACAGCTCTTAATTTTAATATTAAGATGTCCCGCTTCACGATTTTCCATTTCCCGTTTAAATAACATGGGAAAATCTGATTCTTCAAGTTTGGAATTTTGTAGCTCTGCAACGAATTATCAAATTGGTTAAACCATGACATATTCTTATAGGAAATTTAATGCTCTACAAAAAAGGTCTCTTACAAAATTTTGATTAATGTACTCCTTCAAAAGTTATTCAAGGTCAAAGTTGAAACCATTGTAAATTGTAAGAAATTTTCACTTTTTTGGAGCATTTATCATACTTATTACAATATTTTGTCATAAATAAGCTTTTTTAAAACTTTTTGGAGTTCCACGAATTTTCTTCTGTTTATTGATTTATATTAATTATCCTTGATATTAAAATTATTGAGTATAATAATAAAATAACAAAATAACAAAAAAAAATTATTTAGAATCCTGATTTTGATGGCAATTTTGATAATTAATATAAATTAATATAAGTCACTTTTGTGGATTCAAAGAGTATGTTCTTTGAATGAGCTTCGATTTTATTAGTTTGTAGAATTTCCTATCCGGGAGATTAATTATTTCCATAGGAATTTTGTTATAAAAACTTACATTTCCTAAAAATGATTTGTCACTTTTTTTGAACCTAAATCGAGGTACTACTAAACTATTTATTTTTCGAGTACTGTTGTGATGAGGGACATATTTTTCATACTCAATTATTGTTTTCCTTACGTTAACAATATTTACATAGACATATAATTGCCTATAGATACCAAAGATGTTAATGGTGCATTGCTATCTTGTGGCGAGGTCTAATGCCATATGCATAAGTTTACCGGCTACGGTAACACGACAGTGACAAGCACTGACGCTATTGCGGCAGGAATAGGTAAGACGGTGGTACCAGACCCGGGTGAGACAATGCAAAACTCTACCACCTAGTAGTCACGATGGTAGTGACTTGCATAGTCAATCGGTCGCCTTTTAGGTACCTGCCTGGCAGAATGGTAGTTGGTCTATTCTTCAAAGGAGCCCGGAACCAACATGGGGATTTTTATACATACACAGATATTACATATTTAATAGTTAGAGGATATGATATAAATAATAGTTGGGTGTGGACTTTCCAGTGTGGATTTGGGTGTGAAAATCTACAATTTTACTGAGTATGTAGTAAGGTATATTGTGCTCAAAAATGTTATTCTTTTGTTTTTAATTTTGAATAAAGTAATATAAAATCCCAATTAAAATATATATTTTTTTTTAATAAATTGTGTCTTAACACACACACATAACTGACAAAACTACCAATGTGTTGAAATTAAAAATGGATTTTTTCATTTAACATTTGCTCTGTAAAAGTGTTAAGTGAAATCTTACACAATTTTATTAAATTGTGACATTTATTACAGCTTCAGACCTCGAATGGACCGGAATGAACAATTCGGCAAAGTACCCATCTATAATGGTCTGCACGATTTTGGTGGGCCGAAAAATTTTGCTCCCAGAAATGGAATGGCAAGTAAGCCTTTTCGTCCAAGGAATGAGTTCAACGGAATGAGAAATGACTTTAATAGTCCAAAGAGTGAAAATGGGAGTCAAAGTGATTTTGGTGGACCTAAAGAATACAGACCAAGAAACAATTACAACAATCAACCACAAAAGAAAAATGACTATGAAGAAAAGCCATCAGGCAATATGCAATTTTACAATGGAAAAAGCGAGTTAGGTGGACCTAATAAGCAACAATTTCAGAAAAACAATTATGCTCCTAAACATTTCAATAATCAGAATGGTATCATGAATGGTCAACATTTTATGCAGAAAAAAATGTTCAATCCTAATAATGTGTCACCTCCATCATCAGAGTATAATGATCGTAAACTACAAAGCAGAAAAGCCAAACACCCTGGGGACAGTTTAGTAAAGCCCATGTGGGATATGTCAAGTCTGGATACAATTCAAAAGAATTTTTATAAACCACATGCTAATGTGGAAAACCGCACCGAAGATGATGTTCAAATATTTCGAGCAGCTAAAGAAATTACTGTTAGTGGTAATGATATTCCACGGCCCAACCAAGTTTTTGATGAAGGTAATTTCCCTGATCATATAATGAACACCATTAAAGAACAAGGCTGGGATGAGCCTACTGGTATTCAAGCACAGGGTTGGCCCATTGCCTTATCTGGAAGGGACATGGTCGGCATTGCCTCAACCGGATCTGGAAAAACATTAGCATACATGCTGCCAGCTGCAGTCCATATTGTCCATCAACCAAGAATTCAAAGAGGTGATGGACCCATTGCACTTATCTTGGCACCTACTAGAGAATTAGCTCAACAAATTCAATCTGTTGCTCAAGCTTACAGTGCTCGTGGATGTATAAGAAACACATGCTTATTTGGTGGTTCTCCTAAAGGACCCCAAGCTAGAGACTTGGAGAGAGGTGTTGAGATAGTAATTGCTACACCAGGGCGTCTAATAGATTTCTTAGAAAGGGGCACTACTAATTTACGTCGTTGTACTTATTTGGTTCTGGATGAAGCAGACCGAATGTTAGATATGGGTTTTGAACCCCAAATCCGCAAAATTATTGAACAGATTCGTCCTGATAGACAAGTTTTGATGTGGTCTGCAACTTGGCCTAAAGAAATTCAAGCCTTAGCTGAAGATTTCTTGACTGATTATATAAAGGTGAACATTGGATCTTTAAATCTCTCAGCAAATAACAATATCAAACAAATAATAGAAGTTTGTGAAGAACATGAGAAAGAGCTTAAATTAACTAACCTTCTCAAAGAAATTGCTTCTGAAAAGGATAACAAAGTTATCGTGTTTGTGGAGACAAAGAAAAAGGTAAGCTTCTGTCTAAAATTTCATGATTAATGTTCAATATAATTGAAGTCTAAAATAATTTTTTTATACTTTTAGGTAGATGATATTGCTCGTGCAGTTCGTCGCAATGGATATAAAGCTTTAGCTATTCATGGTGACAAGTCTCAACCTGAACGTGATGCAGTACTAACCGAGTTCCGTAATGGGGCTACTACCATATTGATAGCCACTGATGTTGCGGCCCGGGGTCTTGATGTTGAAGATGTTAAATTTGTAGTTAACTTTGATTATCCTAATTCTTCAGAGGATTATATTCATCGTATTGGTAAGATGATGCTTATCTAAATAAAATGCTTAATTTCTGTATATTTGTTTTTGTATTAATTAATTAAATATTAATGTAATTTTACAGGTCGTACAGGACGGTGTCAACAATCTGGAACTGCATATACCTATTTCACAAGTGGAGATGCTCGTCAAGCCCGTGCTTTAGTTGCCGTTCTTAGGGAAACGGGCCAGAACCCTCCTGCAAAATTAACTGACATGGCAAGAAACAACAACAATAATTCTGGTATGCTTTTTGTATTATACATTTCCTATTAGTCATAAACATAAATATGTTTCAAATATGTGTAATTTTTATTTATTCTTAGGACGTAACCGTTGGCAACAACGAAAAGAAAACAATAGTGGCGCTAGTTCTCCTCGTCAGAATAAGAGCAACCAATGGAATAATAAAATGGCGATGGGTGTTTCAAATGAAGAAAACCAAGTTTATCAACATCGTAGTACCCCACAACATCAGCAACAACAGCAGCAACAGCAGCAGGCACCGAGATTCAATAATCAAACACAAAACAACCAATCATACAGACAAAACAATAACAGTTATCAAAAACAAGTACCATTCCCAAGTCCTAATGTATTTGATTCCATGGGAAGCTACCAAGGTGGATACAACAATGGATATCCAAATGCATATAATAATCAGAATGCTTATGGTCAACGCACATACAACAGTATGTATTATTACTTTCCTTATTTTTTTATTAGTATAAATTATAATATTAATATGATTTTATATTAGTATAAATTGAGCATTTTTATCAGGTAGATTGAAGCCTTTACACAATTAAGTTATTTTTGTAGATGACATTAGTTTCCTGAAATAACTAATCTAACTTAAACTGCATGTAATTTTATGCAGTAGTTTTTTTAGTACCTTAAATAAACGTACAGAAAAATATATGCTATATTGATTTATATTAAGTGGAAGAACTAATTTCTTTTTATGTCTTTTCTTTCATCTTTTGATGTTATTATCTTAAATATATAGCTATTTTAAACAACCTAATTTACTGAATATGATGAAGGTTCTTATTAATGAATTTTCCAACTTTGTTAACTATGAGGTCAGGAAATAGGCCAAATAGTATCTCTTTGCCCGATATAGTAAAAAATGTAAATTAATTTTAAATAATGTTGATTTTATTTTCTGTACCAGACTGAGATATTTCTATTTTTTGACGTCATCGGTAAAAAATTACAAATAAGAGATACTTTTGTATGTTTTTTTTAATTTGCAAAACTATTTAAATAGGTTGTTTAAAATGGCATTAACCTTATGATAACAAAGTATTAAGAATACATACGGAATCGTGTTTCTGCAGTAACATACTTTCTAACACAGTACATGGATATTTTTCTCTTATATATAACAAATTGATATTTGTATGTTAGTAATTTGGCATGTTCTTTTTATTTATACCAGAAGGTAACAAACAAGATTGCTTTCCTGATTGAGAGACAACCATCAGCTACAGACATCAAAGATGCTGAGTGTAATTGCTTTGCATGAGGTGGAATGGTAAAGCTACATTCTTAAAATTAACCTCCTTCCAGACTATAATACGACAGTAATAAGTGTTGACGCTATTACGTCAGGAATAGGTAATAAACAAAACCAGAGTTAAAATTTATGTAACTCAATAAATTGATATTGAAAATTGATGACTAACATTTATAGTAATTGGTCTAGATTGTTAAGTTTTATTATTTTGCATTGTTTTAGACGCGCGCAATGGTGGGCAACAATATCGCAACGCAAATTCGAATAATAACAAACCTGCTGGATCTGGATCATCATATGGATCACCTCCACCACATTTCACAGCACCTCCACACTTTCCACAAATGCACCCACATCATCAAGAGATGCTAGGTATGTGAAAAATCCAACAGTTTCCCGTAAAATATGTAATTTCATTTGTTCAAACAGTTAATGACCAGTAAAATTATTTGTACCTGATCGTGGCATGGGTATTCTATTAGTACCAATCGAAAGAAATCGGGTAATTTCTGACAAAACCGAGCAGAAACGCCGATTTCAGCTGTGCAGTGGGCAACCTTCAATCGCTGCAGCAACCACCTCATCCACCGTTTCGAAGATGCAGCAGTGGTTTTTCTTACACAGAAATTAATGATCTTTCAGATGAGCTTTGGTTCGTTCGATAGTCCGATGGTACTAGATACCTAGGTACAAGGTGTCACTTATAATGCTGCTGCCACTGATAAGGCCAGTCATGGGGACATGCAGCACCGCATATTCGTAGAGTCCTACCTCTCCCCTATATCGAGGAACAAACGAAATTCGGTAGTCGTAGAGTAGTAGTAGAGTTTTACCAAAATAAGTATAAAAGTCATTAATTAACAAACAGCTGGATGGCTTTACTAACAGAAAGACAAATCATTGCCTATAGACACCAAAGATGTTAATGTTAACGCTGCGTTGCTTATCCTTGTGGCAGTTAAGTCAGCATAAGTCTACCGACTACCTTCCAAACCCGACAATGATAAGCATTGCCACTATTTGGCAAGAATAGGCAAGGCAGTGGGACCATATACCCATATGAGATGTTTTGGAACCTTACCACCTGGTAGTCGCAATGTGAATGACTCATATAGCCAATTGTTCGTCTTTTACAAACTGGAGAATGCCAGATGGTCTATAATTCAATGAAAGCCCTGACCAACACGGTAAAATGACATGTGAGGCAGGAATTACATAATAGCAATTTAAAAACTTAAACCAACTTCAAATATTCCCTAAGTTGGAATATATATATATATATATATATATATATATATATATATATATATATATATATATATATATATATATATATATATCTAGTTTTAGGGATGGGACTCTTTCACTCGAATCACTCGCCAGTGAAAACTGATTTACTCATGTTTTTTTTTCACTCGTGTCACACGCCAGTCTAAACCAAGGCACTCGAGTGAAGGTGAGAATTTAGTGTCTTTTTTCACTCGATTGAAGGATATGATTTTGCAGTAAAGATTTTTTAATAGCAAATAAAATACAAAACTAAGAATTTCCAAACAAAATCCATAGTCTATAGTAGGTACCAATTTTTAAAATAAATTCTTTTTAAGCTTTCGCATTACTGTAACGACATAGCCAGGTATTATAAAAATAATGTAATTAAATGTTTTACTGTATTAGTCGTCGCCCTGCACAGATTTGCACTGAATTTCAAATAGAAGATACATTGGCTAAACCTGTTCAAACCTGTCATACCTTGAATTAATCTGAGTGATCATATATTTTACTCTAGTGCAAGTAGAATAAAAGCTACTCGAGTGAAACATGGCTCGAGTCCCATCACTATCTAGTTTACATCAAAAAAAATAATTCTTTACCGAGATTTTAAAAAGACCGAGTGGCTATGTGCGTCACTATCATCGTGACTACTAGGTGGTAGAGTTCTGCATCGGCTCGACCGGGTCTGGTACCACCGCCTTTCCTATTCCTGCCGCAATAGCGTCAGTGCTAGTTGCTGTCGTGTTCCGGTTTGGAGTGTTAAAGGTAGCCGGTAAACTTATGCATGTAGCAATAGACCTCGCCACAAGATAGCAACGCACCATTAACATCTTTGGTGTTTATAGGCGATGCTTGACTCTCCATCAGGAGACCCATTTGCTTGTTTGCTATCATAAGATATAAAAAAAAAGTTTGGTGTCTATAGGCGGTGGTTTCTCTTTCGATCAGGAGAGCCATCTGCTTGTTTGCTATCTAATGATACTGTCCGACCAGATTTTCAGAGAATGTTCAGAATCAATGATATGTTCGATTTATGTAATAAAAAAATAATTATAAAAATTCAATATGTCATTTTTATCCGACACAAAAAACAAAACGCATGGATATCAATTACGCAAAACTCGAACCAAAATATATTAATGCTGTCAATCAAATTAAAAGTAATCCGGATAATTGTAATTAGAGCAATAGATTACATAATAGTTTATCGTAATTATAGGTAAATGTACAAAATGACACCATGCAGCTTTACAGAGTTCATTCACAAGACTCATGCATGCAATTCATGATTGTATTTACAATAATAATTGAAACACACCCAATTCAATATTTTGTTCCTAATTTTAAAATATGGCCGGACCATTTGAAAGTAATCCTGTATAAAAAATACACGAGCTGATAACCTCTTTTTTTCGTCGGTTTAAAATAGTATAGTAGGTGTGTACGTATGTGCAGGTGGTAAATTCTACGGCGGCGGAGTGGGCGGAGGTGGGCCGTGCGGGTACCAGGCGGCCGTCGGCGCGGGCGTGCCCTACCCGCACCTGCCGCCCGGCCCGCTGCTGTACGCCGCGCCCGTGCAGCAGTAGCCACCCACACACCACACACACACACACCCACACCCACACCCACACCCACTCGCCGTTGGGCTGTACGCTGTTTGTGACGATACCCCCTTCCACCAATGATTATCATCCATATCCACTTTGCAAATCGACACCTTCTACTTAATGTATCGTAAGTGCATTTTAGCTACTTTACAGGTCAGACATTAAAGATTCGTTGTTTTTTGATAATCATTCAACCAAACACCAATAACGACAACAATTTGCATTCAGGCATTAAAAGTATACTTAAAATAAACAAAACAATAATAAAATAGGGCGTGAAAATAGAGAAAAGTGAAATCAGCAATTTCATACTTACAATATTTTACATAAGAGGTGCCAACTATACCTCCTACGTACAGTATCGTAAGTGCATTTTAGCTACTTTACAGGTGGACAATTTTTAGTTTGTCTTTGTTTTTTGATAATCATTCACCCAAACACCAATAATTATAATAATTTGCTATCAGGCATTAAAAATATACATAAAATAAACAAAACAATAATAATGTACATAAAATAAGGCATGAAAATAAAGAAAAGTTAAAATTGACAACTTCATACTTACGATTTTCTATGTAGGAGGTGGAGGTGTCAAAATATCTGATATTAGCAGACTTAATTGTTCCCGTTTTTAATTTTCTCGGTATTTTATTGTAGAACCTTAATGTTAAAAATATAATATTGGTTAAGTTTATACAAATTATGCTACAAAAATCTTAAAAGGAAAACCAATATTTATCAAAAAAGTGATATTTTCCTGATATGCTCAATTTACACACCCCTTGTTATAAATGCTTAGGGTAGTTGAATGTAAAATATTTCTCAAGTACCTATTAGGTAGAGTTATTTCAACTCTACCTAATAGGCTTCATCATTCACCTTAACCCTGATTGGCCTGATTTTGAGGAAATCTACCAGTATATTTACATTCTTAGTATAAATGAACATTATATCTACAGGTAAAAATAGCTATCATTTCAAACAATATGACAGTATAGGCATTTACTTTAAAAGATGGAAGCTGCCAAAGCTACCCAACATCTTTTTATATTAAGGATAGATGCTATGTTTACAAGATTTAAAGACTATTTAATAATGTAAATATGGTTTACCTGATTAAATATAATCAGCAAATAAAATACTATATGAAAGATATTAAATCTTAAATTGTGATATTAACCAATCTATATAGGTCATATAAAAATTTGATTGAAGACAATCAACCACATGTTATGATAGTAGTTTTTAATGGTAAACAATACATTAAATAATCAAGTCCATCAATAGAAATCAATTATATCTACAACGATAGCACCGACTAGTAGTAAAATGATTGTCACAATAGATATGTTACAAACAAATAATGCTATTGTTTAACATGACCGAGAAATATCGATATTATATTGAATGTTCTCTTTTTTTATTCTGAATATTTGCTGTCAAAAGTTTGCTATAATGTTTTGAATAATAAATTGTAGGGGTCAGAATGAGCAATCTTAACAATGGTCAATTAGATGTCTAGTTCACATCAAACAGCGTTACGCCTAACTTTTCTAAGTATTTTCATGAAACACTCCCAGTTTTCAAGTATACCTTTTTCCTCATACATTTATATGAAAAGATATTGTACTTAGATGTAACATTTTAATTAGGCATTGAGTGTTCTATTGTGCAAGCAGTGTTTCACTATTTTGCATTTTTTTTTGTCACTACTTGAATAATTTAATTTAGATCTGAATGAACTTGCAAATCAGTATTTGCTTGTTAAGTATGGCCATTTTCGTTGTAATTATATCAATGTTATGGCTGTGCATTTGATTACATCAGATGTGTTAATCTCCTTCAGATCAATTTTCATTAATTAGTAATAAATAATATAAGTATGTTAATTTTTTTTTTTACTAAATTTTATTTTGTTGTTGGCCTTTTTTGCTACATTTACTGTAATTGACATTCATTGTAACAATGAGAGAATATCATTGTGACAATATCATTACTCTCACAATTCATAATGGCTAGTCGTAATTTGGTTAGGTATTTGTATGCCAAGTTACTATTTGTTTAAATATTATTTGATATTAAAAATATTGTCGATAATAGTGTAAAAAGATATTTCCCAAATTTATGATAGTATTTTTTTCATTGAAACTGCGGTCAACAAAGTAAAATAAATTATAAGGTGGGATTTTTAAGATAGTTCCCGCTATTAGAATTTAATCATTTTAATATTCACTGTTAGAGTAGTTGATGTGGTACCCTCTTATGTAATTCTGGGTGCCTTTCGTTTTTAAAATGTCTGTATGATGTACGAAATGCACGAAACATATAGAAGATGAGTGAAATTATAAGGGTGGCGTTTAAAAGCAGAAAAAATATTTTATATAAATTATTTTATTGTTGATAATGATCTTATCCAGTGAAAGAGTGGGACAACTTAGATTAAGAAAATGAAGATAATATATGCTTTGATATATTTCAAAACAATCTGTATTGCCACATAAAATTGTGAATATTTTTCTTATATGGGTGTCAGTGACATACGGAGTCATGTTTCAATATTATTTTTATTGATAAATTTCTAGATCTTAATATTAATAAATAGCTAGAGTTATTGTGTACGGTATTTCGGACGTAAACAATAGCTAAAATTCAAATATACTAATAGTACAGTTTTTTTAAATTACAGGAAGAAATGTAAATATGTGCATTTAACTTAGCAATATTAGTATTTTGATTGTTATAAACTGACAATTACTTTTTCTTAGTAAAGTAAGTGATTTCTCATATTTGTTTTTATTGTTTTTATAAAAGGTAAAATATTCACATAATTTGTCTAGTTGTTTACTGGACTTTCTTTGTACGTAAAAGGGTTTCTTAGGACTAATGGTAGTGAAGTCAATTGGTACAAAATATGCTTAAATCAAGTATTACATAATAATATTATTATTTTAGAAGCCCCTTACTGTCCAAAGAGGAAAAATCTGTGATATTTCATTACTGTAACCTGTCGTTGCGTTGGTCAATTGTTAATGCATAAGAGCACTTTGTTCGAAAGTGTTTACTAGACAAAAATATATTTTTTGACTATTTGAGCGAATTTCATGAAGAATGTTTGTGACCTACAAAGCTTGCAAGTCGTTCACAGATATTTATATGATAGATGTAAGATTAATATTTTATTGTTATTCAATTTTTATTTCGAGTTTACTATAAGGTGACGAAATTGTACCAGTTAAAAGGGGACGTAATAGTTATTATCTAGAAATCCCGTTTGATAACTGCATCTCAGAGATTATGATGTGATAAGCACGGGTATATTAACACGTAAAGGGGTGAATAACGTGTCCTAAGGGTCTCGTTGATGCACTATGAATTGCGAGATTCACTTAATATATGTACATTATAAGACTGCAATGAAGAGTTTGTATATTTTTCATCTTAAAGATGATTTCCTATTCTGACCTGTCCTTTGTATCATCGTAAGATGCGAGTTTTTGTATAAAATGATTTTATCTGGTGTAGTATTACTGATGGAAGTAGTAGGACGGTTTGAATCGGTATATATGAAGCGTCGAGTGTGGTCGCGGATGACAGGTAGTTTCCTGTGTTATGTACAAAGTACTGCACCCACCTCTTCTAAACAACTGTGATAATAACACTAAGTAGCATAGCAGGCGATTTGTATACTAGTTACGTCCAAGAGAAGGAATGACATCATATCTGACATATTGTATTGTGATATAAGTAATCAATCGTACCGTGTGCAACCTTCGGCACGTACAGGTTGACGTTTTCTCTTAAACAAGACTGATTATAATTATTTCTAATTAAATATTTTATACATGTTCCACTTTGACTGAATGAATTAAGATATGTCTGTATTTATATTGGTAGTTTTCTCGTGCTGTGTGTTTTCAACAAAAATTTTTATTCACTATGTTGGATATGAGTCAACGCGCCTTTCTATATGGTCACCAAATTGTTAAATAAATATCCATTTATTTTTTAAATTCTTAATTCCTTTATTGTGATGGCAAATGTTGTTGACAAATTGTGGCAGCGACAGTTAACACTAACATTAAAGTATTTGATAATTTACTTAAATTTTATTTATTCAACAGTAAATTATCTCATAGACAATTGTAGCTTCAAGCTTTACTGTAATGTGTAAGAATTAATTTTCTAAAATTTCGCGTTTTGTGAAAAATATACATAGATTTTTAAGTATATGGCAATGCAGATCTTCATAAATATTGATTAAATATAAACCTAGTAGTATTTTTCATTTTAAGTAAACGGAGAGAAGTTCTTTTAAAACTGTCCCAAAGGGAAGTCTTCTGAATGTTTCTAAGAAGTGCATTTCTTCTATGTAATACAGTATTAAATTCTGAATAATAAATTGATGTGTAATAAAAAGTAAAGTTTTTCATTTATGGAAGAACTAAACCCATATTAGCAACCTGAACTTTGACCATGAACACACTATAAACCGCAAAAGAGAAGGCTGATTTTCTGGGCTCGTTCTTTGCGGCCAACTCGACTCTGGACGACAAAGAAAATTCACCGCCTACCATCCCGTAGTGTTATAGTTCTAAAATTCCTGCACCCTTCCGTACGTAATGCACTTTTTTCTTTGGACGTCCATAAGTCGAGTGGGCCGGATGGCATCCCTCCGATTGTACTTAAAGCATGTGTTCCAGAGCTGGCGCCGGTGTTAACACGCCTATTCCGGTTCTACTCACTCGGTGTAGTACCGATTTCATGGAAGACGACGGCTCTAGTGCATCCCATCCTTAAAACGATCGCTCTAATCCGTCTATCGGCCGATAGCCATAATCTCCTTCTTCTCCAAAATTATGGAGACAATCATCGACTCTCAGCTCCTCGAGTATTTAGAAGAGCACCAGCTGATTAGCGATCGCCAGTAGGTACGGTTTCCATCGCGGCCGCTCAGCTGGTGATCTAGTATACCTAACACATCGGTGGGCGGAAGCAGTTGAGTCCAAGGGGGGGCATTGGCTGTTAGTTTGGACATAGCGAAGGCTTTTGATCGGGAATGGCACAAAGCGCTTCTGGCGAAGCTGTTAGTTATATTGTTCTGTGTTCGTAGTCGACGGTGCGTGCTCTGACCTTAAATCTGTCAATGCTGGTGTTCCACAAGGCTGCGTGCTATCACCGACACTGTTCCTTCTGCATATCAATAACATGGTGCGAATTCGCAACATACGTTGCTATGCAGATGACAGTACTGGTGATGGTACATACTCCGGCCGTAGCGGTATTTCTCGGGAACACATCGAAGAGTGCCGAAACAAGCTTGTGTCCGAAGTTAAGAATCGACTTACCGATGTCTCGGAATGGGGTCGTCAAAACCTGGTCACTTTTAACCCCAAGAAGACACAGCTTTGCGTGTTTTCCGCTAAAAAGACACCCTTTGTCGTGTCACCTCGATTTGGGGATACTCTCCTGTCAGCCTCAGCTAGTGTCGGGATCCTGGGAGTCGACATATCGAATACCGTTCAGTTTCGCGGTCATCTGGAAGGTAAGGCGAAACTAGCCTCCAAAAAGCTCGGTGTGCTCAGCAGAGCGAGACAGTACTTCTTGACGGCCCATCGCCTTCAACTTTATAAGGCTCAAATTCGGCCCCACATGCAGTTACTGTTCTCATCTCTGGGCCGGAGCTCCTCAGTACCAGCTTCTTCCTCTCCTTCCATCCTTACCATCTCGATGTCTGTGGCGATGTCGTGGTGTCTCGATGATCGAAAATAGACATAGCTACCCGTAACGCGTTTTCTTCGAAGGTGTTTTATCTTCATCGTACACGGCTTTAACATTGAAACCCAGCTTATCGTTGTGAGGTTTCTATTTTAATCCTAAAACCTTCTCGCATTCGCGTTTCCACGTAAACATCTTCGAATTCTTGCCCAATTTTCCGTCTTGCTTGCCGCCGCTTGCCGCTTTAAACTGCAACCATTCTTCACCAGCGCCGTCGAAACTTGGTATCTCCATACTGTTACGTACTCGGGTTCGTAATTGTAAGAAAACACCACTTATATTAAATCTGTGTATTTACGATACACAATATACAAGACAACACAATGTAATACTGAAATACACTTTACACACTAGTCACTTACTATACTATTTCTGACTACACAATAAAACAATTCTCGCTTCGCACTGATTGCTCTCGATCGCTTGATAAAAACTGCCCCGTATTTGTCAACTCATCTCTATTTATAGCCAGGGTAAAATTCTACCTGGATCCAGAAAAATCTAAATGTATCGGAAAACAAAGAATCACTTATCGTAAACATGTTATGAAACATAAATCCTAGTACACGCTACTTTCAACCTTATGCCATAACCCACAAAGTCCATTATGGCATAGCCCAGGTCAACTATTTGTTTATCAATAGGAGTAGTTATCTCTTTCTTTTATTTCTAGATCTCTCCAGCGCTCCAACTCTATACGTTTTTAGATTATTCGTAACACTACCCCCCCTCTTAGTTATGTTGGTCCCGAACATCATTACTTCCGTTATAGATGACTAATCGATCAACATGAACAATCTTCATGGTCCCTCTTGGTTGCTTCTGCACTCGGTAGGTTACGTCATTGATCCGTGTGATTACTTTGTATGGCCCATCCCAACGTCGCTGTAACTTAGGTGATTTTCCTTTTCGTCGAACGGGATTATGTAGCCAAACAAGAAATCCTTCCTGAAAACGTCGATGATTGGCGTTTCGGTCGTATCTTGTATTCATCCGCTGGCTTGATTCCAGTGCATTTTCACTTATTAACGAGTGTACATCACGTAACCTCTCACGAATGTCTTCAACATATTCCGGTATACTTATTTGGGTCTCTGCATTCGGCGGCGGGCCTCTAGTCATTAAGTCTGCTGGTATACGTAACTGTCTGCCGAAGTTGGCATAGGCTGGCGTCACTTTTATACTTTCGTGTTCCGCTGTTCGGTAAGCCAGTAAGAACAGGGGTATGTATTTATCCCAGTCCTTTTGGTGATCTTCTACCAGCTTGGCTAAGTGTCTTTCCAAAATTTGGTTAAATCGTTCGACCATTCCATCAGATTGCGGGTGATAAGGTGTAGTTCTTGTTTTGTACACTCCTAATAATTTACACATTTCCTGGAATACATTAGATTCAAAGTTTCTGCCTTGGTCTGAATGAATCTCCAGCGGAACGCCAAATCTGCATATCACCTCATTGACTAATTTCTCAGCAACCGTCGTGGCTTCCTGATTAGGGATTGCGAACACCTCCGGCCATTTCGTGAAGTAATCCATCACGACCATAAAATACTTGTTTCCGTTATCTGTCTTAGGAAATGGCCCAGCCACGTCGATCGCTATTCTTTCCCAGGGGGCTCCCACGTTGTATAATCTAAGGTTGCCTCGGCTTCTGACCTGCGGACCTTTCACTGCTGAGCATGATGTACATTTTCGGCACCAATTCTCGACATCTTCTCGGCAATTCAGCCAGTAAAATCGCTCTCTCACCTTTACCAACGTTCGTCGTACTCCAAGATGTCCCCCAGAAACCCCATCATGCAACTCACGTAGTACGTCCTTGATTAGTTTTCTTGGCACTACCAACTGTAGGTGATGTTCTCTTCCTGATGGCTTTTCCCATTTGCGGTATAGTAAACCGTTTTGCAACACAAGACTCCCACTGCGCCCAATAACTTTTCGTAATGGCGCTGAAGGGAGCCAGCTCTTGCCATTCCGGTTTTCCCGTGTCTTGTTTCATCCAATCTATTAGAGGCCGCAAATCTCTATCTTCATACAGGGCCTCATCCGTACGCATCTCATCAGTTTCCCATTTGTCATCCGTAGGCTTAGCTCACAAGACTTGAATCCTTTCCTTCCTCTCCATCCTTACACAAGGTTTGTCATCATCCGTTCATGGTCGTCGTGATAATGCATTTGCATTTGAGTGAGACTTTCCACTATGCTGTACTGTATTCCTCGATCTCAGGTTACCATTGCTAGCCACTTCTGATTGCACTACAGTTCCTGTGGCTCCGGTGTCCCGCGTTGAGCTGCAGTTCTTGCCATTAACCAATCCTTTAATGGATAAACTGTTGCGTTCGCTCACCTGAGGTACGACAGCTTTTGGGGTTGTTTCTCGTCCAGCCAGCACCTGCCGTTTGCTCCTGGCTGTTACTCGCTTCCCTGCTGGTTCAACAGGCTGTTTAACGTGCCTGCTCTCTTCAGCTGCTGAGATTCCTCCCGCTTGCTGTCGCCAATTCATTGAACCTGTATGCATAGGTTTGACTGGGCAGCTAACTCTAATGTGCCCACGTTCACCGCAGGCGTAGCACATGGGACTCAGTCTCCTAGGTTCCGCTACCTTCGATCGAGCCACAACTTCTGTAACCTCGCGTCCCATATAGGCTCGAGGTTCGTGGCGAAAAGCTTCTACCTCCAGCGCATGAGCCAAAGCCTCCTTCATCGTCACATGATGCTGCAGGCGAACAGCAGCACGCACTTCCAGGTCTCTAATTTCATCAATAAACGCCTGGACGATGGTGTTATTCACTGTGTTAGCGTCGGCTGAAAGATACGCCTTCCTCACAAGCTTCTCAATTTCCACGGCCCATTGTTGAAGTCCCTCGCCGCTCCTCTGCACACGGTCCTTTAATTGGGCACGGAACACATGCTCCAAGTGACGCTCACCGTAGCGAGCTTCCAATGCCTCCATCAAATCAGTGAACTGATACTCTTTAGGCATTGCATCCAACAAAGAGCGCCTGCCTCCTAACGCCGTACTCAGAGCCGTTAGGCAATGTTCATCTGTCCATCCACTGGCCTTCACTGCTATTTCAAACTGAGTGCGGTACGCACTCCATGACGTAAGACCGTCATAAGTGGGTACCTTTACCCGAGGACGACCTACCTGGTGAGAACGAATCTTCATCTTCATGACTTCTCTCTCTAGTTGGTCCACGTTTTTAGTTATCTTATCGGAGCTGGCCTCCAAGTGGTCAACCCTCTTCTCAACACCCTTCATGTCGCGATTGACGAGGCCCACATCGCTTTTTAACTGGTCTTGCTGCGTAAGATAACATTGAATTTATCGTCAAAACCAGATAAATGTTCCTTGAGCTGTTGCTGTTGCTCTTGTAGTTGTTCCCTTAGCTTTTCTTGTTGTTGTTCCTGAAGCTGTTGATGCTGCTGCAGTTGTTGAATAGCCTGCAGGATGACAGAAAGATCAGTAGGGGTTGCGCTCGAAGATAATGACGTGCTGGCAACACTTGCGGGTTCCTCACCTGCACGCATCTCAGTGTCCTCTGACACCCTCTGTGTCTCAGCCTGAGACCTGGTGGTAACACCTTCCTTCGGAATAAGTGGCATTTCGCAATTTCACTTCCGACACCAGTTATTACGTACTCGGGTTTGTAATTGTAAGAAAACACCACTTATATTAAATCCGTGTATTTACGATACACACAATACACAAGACAACACAATGTAATACTGAAATACACTTTACACTCTAGTTACTCACTATACTATCTCTGACTACACAATAAAACACTTCTCGCTTCGCACTGATCACTTGAAGTATCGCTCTCGATCGCTTGATAAAAACTGCCCTGTATTTGTCAACTCATCTCTATTTATAGCCAGGGTAAAATTCTACCTGTATCCAGAAAAATCTAAATGTATCGGAAAACAAAGAATCACTTCTTATCGTAAACATGTTATGAGTCATAAATCCTAGTACACGCTACTTTCAACCTTATGCCATATCCCACAAAGTCCATTATGGCATAGCCCAGGTCAACTATTTGTTTGTCAATAGGAGTAGTTATCTCTTTCTTTTATTTCTAGATCTCTCCAGCGTTCCAACTCTATACGTTTTTAGATTATTCGTAACACTACCCCCCTCTTAGTTATGTTGGTCTGGCTCTTAGGTATAGGTATAGGTAAAGACAAGGTAAAGGTAGTATTTTAAGAGTTTTAAATAG
Source organism: Apodemia mormo (assembly GCA_036924255.1). Classification (NCBI taxonomy): domain Eukaryota; kingdom Metazoa; phylum Arthropoda; class Insecta; order Lepidoptera; family Riodinidae; genus Apodemia; species Apodemia mormo. Next base: position 20,501,046 of record JAUPFN010000015.1, on the reverse strand, counting down.
GGGTTTACAAGAGTGTAGTTGATTAACATTACATATTGCACGTATACATTTCTTTTGAATTCTGAAAATTCTAATTCTAATTAAGTCAAGTGAGTTTCCCCACATAGAGATAATGCCATTCCCCATAACGCAATACAGATGAGACATATCCGTGATATGATAACGAGGCAGCACTTAAATTGGCTACTTCAGCATTTGAGAATCAATGTGCGCTTTCCATTTGCAATGGTTGTCAATAAATATTCCTAGAAATTTAGTGTATTCAGTATTTTCTATATTCATACTATTATTATTGTAGAAAGCGGTGATATAACTGTAACCGCTGAGTGTGTGTGTCTATGTATCTGTGGCACCAACACCGTCTTTACCATAAGGGCACTCAGGGCGAGTGCCCAGGGCCCCCATCCTCAGAGGGCCCCGAAGGACCGACATTTTCTCTCACATTTAATATGAAAATATTATGGTTGGGCATTTTTGTAGCTTAAAAGAATAAAAAATGAATTGCACCCTTGTGGAAAAATTTCTCGGATAAAAGTAGGTAAATAACTTACAAAGTGAAAGTAACAGTTTATGAATGTTTATTTTTATTTAAAAAGTCGAAAAAAGTCTTACAAAGTCGGAAAAACTCTGAATTTGATATAAAAATTCGGAGTAATTCCAAAATTTCGGACTCTTCCAGAAGAGTTATTCAGTGTTAATAAATCTTTCTGCCGTGCAACGTTTATGGGTACTAAAAGAAATATATTAAAAGTTATAGTCCCCGGTTTTCCGTTTAAGAATTTGAAACTTTCTTCTTTGTTTAAAAAAAGGTTACCGTTACTGTCGATCAATATTATAAACTTTGTTTCTTCAATTTTTGATAATTATTATTAAAATCTATTATATCACAACGTTATTTGCCAATTTTTATTTTATTGTACTTTTATTACATAAATATATTTATAAATTAAGTAAAAATTAAAACAGCTGATCTAATTAGCTTTTGACAGGTTGAGTCAGTGTTGCCAGAGAAAAAGTCAATCTTTCGTCCTTAAGAGCATGTGTCAGAGGCCTAGTAGCATATCAAAGCAGTCAAGAATAACGACGTTAATAAGTCGGCGATTGCTAAACATCTACAGCTGTAGTCGGGCCGTAATCACTGGATGGAATTTCATAGGCCACGCGTATTTTCGACAGAACGCCATATTACATTCCACGGCTAGTGAAAGAAGCCATTGAAATCAAAAAACATCCAAATTTCAACCGGGAAGACGCACGTAGTACGTCCTTGATAAGTTTTCTTGGCACGTATTGATTTTTGAAAAGCTGTATATTTTGGAAACGATGATCGATTTGATCTTTCAAATGGCATTAAACTCAATTTAAATATTGCTTTAGCTAAAAAATCGGTAGGTTCAAAAATTTCGAAGCAATGTCAAAAAAACATTTTCGTCTATGATAGATCCCAAACAAATTTACCGATTTTTATCCAATTAACGGTACTTGGCGCAGTTTTTAAAGGAGAAACGATGATAAGATTTTGAAGTCAATCGGTATATTAGCCTGAAAGTTATTTCCAAAATATTAAGTAACTTTGCTAAAGAAAACGTAATTTTAATATTTGAAAAGTTGTAACCTTTGAAAATAAGGTTCGGTTTTGATTTTTAAAAGGGCATTCGACGTAATTTTTATAGTATTAAAATATCGTAGAATACCAAAAAACAATTGGTTGAAATATTTCGAAGTTATGTCGAAAAAACACTTTTTTCAAAATTTTCGTCAACGATTACTTCCAAACGAATAAACTGATTTTGAGGCAATTTATGCATTAGATGTATTTTTTTGAGGAATAGTTTTTGTACTCAATCGGTACATTAATCTGGAAGTTATTAAAAAAAAAATTGTTTCGTCACAATTTGTTTAGGGTATTTTCAAAATTTCTCAAAATCTCTTAGGCCCATTTGGTACAAAATTTCAGGAAGTATAAGTTGAGCGGAATCCAATCGAATGCCACCAACCGCGTTTCAATCGGTCCAGGCGTTCAAAACTTATGAGTTGTTGACACACACACACACTCACATACACACACTCACACACACACATACATACAGACATACTGACGTCATCGCGAAAATAGTCGAAAATGGTTCCTAAGCCCACAAAACGCGGACATATGGTGAAAACTCCATTTCCATCCAAACGAGTAATTCATGTATTATTGAATTGTTTCTCCAAAACAGCTCTATTGGTTTTAATGAAATGTTGTAATTAGATAGTCTTTTACTAAGGTAATTGACCGTACTATGAAAAATTATCTATACATACAATAAAATCGTAGGAAAGTCAAAACTGTACTGAATTTTTTTTAAAAGAATACTTGGGGGTGACCTACAATCGATATCGAAGCCAAAAATATAGTTTTTAGAATTTATGTCTGTCTGTTTGTCTGTATGTATGTCCGGGGTAAACTCAAAAAGTACTACATGGATTTATTTCAAATTTTGCATGACTATTACTAACAGGTCGGGTCAACATATAGGCTACATATTATCAAGCTGTCACCTACGGGGGAGGTGCTGTGCGGGGTAAACGAAGTCCGCGCGGACGAAGTCTTGGGCAACAGCCAGTATAATTATGGCGAGCGAAGCGAGCCCTACACTAGGCGACTTTATATGCAGTTTTGTGGTACATTTTCCTGAAAAAGTATCCCACTTTAAGGTTTGGGCTTTGACGTGGTGGTTTAAATTCATGTCTAGATATATTATCTACCATTAAAATGCTATTTCATAAACATTAAAAAAATAGAAAATACATTTTGTATTAGAATTTTATTACTGCTAACGCCATCTATTATAAAAATAAATAAATAATAATAATAAATAAATATTCACGGGACAAACTACACTTACTGATCTAACCACAAAGTAAGCAAATATTTGCTTGTGTTATGGGTGTTAGTCAACGATACTAATACATAGAAATACATAATATATAAATACCAGAATATATATAATAAACACCTAAACCCAGAAATACAAACATTTACGCTCATCACACAAATGCTTGTCCCCGTCGGGGATCGAACCCGAGCCCCGTTGATTGCGTAGTCAGGGTCGCTAACCACTCGACCAACGGGAGGGTCAAATAACGAGTAAAAATGCTACAAAGCTACACTAGGCGACGATCTGTGCCCTTTAGTGGTACATTTTACTAAAAAAATATCGCACTTTTAGGTTTAAGCTTTGGCGTGGTAGTTTTATTTTGTTTAATTCATTTTCATTCACTCCAGTTTAATACAATATTAATCTATTAAAACACTTGTACTTTTTAACTTCCCACTACGTATGTAGATAGGAAGGTTACTGATTTTGCTCCGATTTTCAAAAATGGAGTTTTCACCATATGTCTGCGTTTTGTGGGCTTAGGAACCATTTTCGACTATTTTCGCGATGACGTCAGTATGTCTGTATGTATGTGTGTGTGTGAGTGTGTGTGTGTGAGTGTGTGTGTGTGTCAACAACTCATAAGTTTTGAACGCCTGGACCGATTGAAACGCGGTTGGTGGCATTCGATTGGATTCCGCTCAACTTATACTTCCTGAAATTTTGTACCAAATGGGCCTAAGAGATTTTGAGAAATTTTGAAAATACCCTAAACAAATTGTGACGAAACAATTTTTTTTTTAATAACTTCCAGATTAATGTACCGATTGAGTACAAAAACTATTCCTCAAAAAAATACATCTAATGCATAAATTGCCTCAAAATCAGTTTATTCGTTTGGAAGTAATCGTTGACGAAAATTTTGAAAAAAGTGTTTTTTCGACATAACTTCGAAATATTTCAACCAATTATTTTTTGGTATTCTACGATATTTTAATACTATAAAAATTACGTCGAATGCCCTTTTAAAAATCAAAACCGAACCTTATTTTCAAAGGTTACAACTATTCAAATATTAAAATTACGTTTTCTTTAGCAAAGTTACTTAATATTTTGGAAATAACTTTCAGGCTAATATACCGATTGACTTCAAAATCTTATCATCGTTTCTCCTTTAAAAACTGCGCCAAGTACCGTTAATTGGATAAAAATCGGTAAATTTGTTTGGGATCTATCATAGACGAAAATGTTTTTTTGACATTGCTTCGAAATTTTTGAACCTACCGATTTTTTAGCTAAAGCAATATTTAAATTGAGTTTAATGCCATTTGAAAGATCAAATCGATCATCGTTTCCAAAATATACAGCTTTTCAAAAATCAATACGTGCCAAGAAAACTTATCAAGGACGTACTACGTGCGTCTTCCCGGTTGAAATTTGGATGTTTTTTGATTTCAATGGCTTCTTTCACTAGCCGTGGAATGTAATATGGCGTTCTGTCGAAAATACGCGTGGCCTATGAAATTCCATCCAGTGATTACGGCCCGACTACAGCTGTAGATGTTTAGCAATCGCCGACTTATTAACGTCGTTATTCTTGACTGCTTTGATATGCTACTAGGCCTCTGACACATGCTCTTAAGGACAAAAGATTGACTATTTCTCTGGCAACACTGACTCAACCTGTCAAAAGCTAATTAGATCAGCTGTTTTAATTTTTACTTAATTTATAAATATATTTATGTAATAAAAGTACAATAAAATAAAAATTGGCAAATAACGTTGTGATATAATAGATTTTAATAATAATTATCAAAAATTGAAGAAACAAAGTTTATAATATTGATCGACAGTAACGGTAACCTTTTTTTAAACAAAGAAGAAAGTTTCAAATTCTTAAACGGAAAACCGGGGAAGTATTAGTTATATTTTTTTCCCCTTTATTACACTTTCGTAGTATTAATAACTTTTAATATATTTCTTTTAGTACCCATAAACGTTGCACGGCAGAAAGATTTATTAACACTGAATAACTCTTCTGGAAGAGTCCGAAATTTTGGAATTACTCCGAATTTTTATATCAAATTCAGAGTTTTTCCGACTTTGTAAGACTTTTTTCGACTTTTTAAATAAAAATAAACATTCATAAACTGTTACTTTCACTTTGTAAGTTATTTACCTACTTTTATCCGAGAAATTTTTCCACAAGGGCAAACAACAATGTTACAAGAATGGCTAAGTAATTTGTCATAGAAAATTATATTCTTCAGAAAATTGAATTTGAGGATTTAATAGAAGATTTTGCTCAACAGAAATCTCGAAAGAAACTATTATCGTAATCACAATAAAAAACAGCAGCATACATTACTTATATCATCAATGATATATTGGATTACTAAAGCAGAACATATTGGAAAAATATTGTATAATTTGCTTTCTTTACATTCCAAAAGGGCCCCCAATTCTTGTGTGCCCAAAGGCCGCAACATCGTCTAAGACGGCCCTGTGTGGCACCGCTTCTTTAACTGGGAACCGATATGGCTAAGCTTTGAGTGTAGTATATCTATGTGGCTAAGAATCAAATCGATCTTTGACATGTGTTCAAGTTTAGCAGTATTTTGCTATTTGATGAAAGGAACTTAGTAATGTGTATAAGTATGACATGCGAATGTTTGTATTATTGGTTAATTACTTCAACGACAATGCAATGACGGGGTTATATAATACAATATTGTGTCCTGAGGTTGCAGAATTTCTGTTCGAAGATCATCCGCTCTTTTCTTGCTTTGCTCTGCAAATGAAAGGAAAGTGGTCTAATAAGGAACATATCGGGGGGACAGGTACAAATTATAATATTTTACGCCGTGTTGGTCTCGGCCTCCTTTGAAGAATAAGCCAATTGCCGTTCTGCCAGGCAGGTCGTAAAAGGCGACCGATTGGCTATCGAGTCAGTGCCATCGTGGCTACTAGGTGGTAAAGTTCTGTATTGTCTCGCCCGGGTCAGGTACCACCGCCTTACCTATTGCAGCCGCAACAGCGTCAATGCTTGTCGCTGTCGTGTTCCGGTTTGGAGGGTAAGGTAGCCGGTAAACTTATGCATGTGGCATTAGACCTCCCCACAAGATTGCAACGCACCATTAACATCTTTGGTGTCTACAGGCGATGGTTAACTCTTTCCATCAGGAGACCCATCTGCTTGTTTGCTATCTTATGATATATAAAAAAAAATATACTATAATATATACCTTCATGGGGCACACTAAAAGTTTTGCACTTATAGCTAATAGGAACTATTTGAATTTCAAATGTTATATTTTTAAAACGGTGCAACCTTCTTAGTAAAAAAAAAATAATTGGCTGGAAACTATTTGTCAATTGTTTTTTTATCATACGTTTGTGTTCTACGTACGCAACGAAAATGGAATTAATTCGAAAAGATTTTAGAGCGATGATTTTTTATGATTTTAAAACAGGGACCGAACAACACCGTTTAAGAGTTAAGCCCTTGGATAGGGTAACCCGTTCATAGGGTAACTAATATTAGAGTGTTACCCTTTGATCGGGTTACATTCTCGAAACCCACGGAAATGATTAACACATTAAATATGGTAACCACGTGAAGGGGTTAACCCCTTCAATGACTTAAGCCTTTGAAGAGGTTACCTTAATGAAAAGCTTTTGTTTGAGTTACCCTGACTTACCTAATAAACTGCAGCTGCATGTAGGTGGGGGATACGTACACCCGAGTAGGGCATTAGGTTAGTTAGTACTTTAAATATTGATAATCACTTACCTGTGCTACTCATCCTCATAGAACAATATTAATTTTTAACAAAATTATAAAACAATTGTTTTAATTTTTCTATTTAGTTATTTTAACGAATTTGACTAGTGACGACAGATTAAAAACGAGCTAATATTGTTCTATGAGGATGAGTAGCACAGGTAAGTGATTATCAATATTTAAAGTACTAACTAACCTAATGCCCTACTCGGGTGTACGTATCCCCCACCTACATGCAGCTGCAGTTTATTAGGTTAGCTGCAGGTTATTATTAAAACAATTGTTTTAATTTTTCTATTTAGTTATTTTAACGAATTTGACTAGTGACGACAGATTAAAAACGAGCTAATATTGTTCTATGAGGATGAGTAGCACAGGTAAGTGATTATCAATATTTAAAGTACTAACTAACCTAATACATATATTGTGACTTATAATTAAATATGTTAGTTTCATACTTATTAAGTAACATATATTTTCAATTTTCATCATAATTTAGTTACTCATATAACTGAATGTGTTTCAGGTGACGCTAGCGAAACTTATGATGATGTGCAATACCAAGAATATAGTCAGCCGCTTTTTACAGAAAATCAAGATTTATTCCCTAGTTCGGTTAGTAGCACATGCTGCAACGACGGGAAGTTACCAATCATAATATTAGCTTTTTTTGTCATGAGATTTGGCTGCATCGCATTTTAAAATACTTAGCAATTAAACTTAGAAATTAAAAAAAAAAAATATTTAAAAACGCATTTAATAATAGATACTACGATTCACTAAGTCGTCGGATATCTAGTACTTTATGTATAAAATACTGAAAAAAACTATAAGTAAGAATGGGCTTATGACCCAACTTTTCATAAGATTTATTCTATACTTTCCATGCGATACTGGTATATGATGATCTTATATTTTTAGAGGAAATTTTGAATCAAAAACTTAGTAATATAATATTTTTAATTATACGAGTATATGAAAAACAATAACCAACTAATTTCTTATTTCAGGCACAGATAACCAATCACAAAGTTTAATCCAAAGTACAATTATCATAAATAAGAAGAAACATGTACCCGAGGTAGTAATAAATGAAAATAAAGATGTTTTGTTTTTGTTTTTGTTTTATATCATAAGATAGCAAACAAGCAAATGGGTCTCCTGATGGAAAGAGTCAACCATCGCCTATAGACACCAAAGATGTTAATGGTGCGTTGCTATCTTGTGGCGAGGTCTAATGCCACATGCATAAGTTTACCGGCTACCTTACCCTCCAAACCGGGACACGACAGCGACAAGCACTGACGCTATTGCGGCAGGAATAGGTAAGGCGGTGGTACCAGACCCGGGCGAGACAATGCAGAACTCTACCACCTAGTAGCCACGATGGTAGTGACTCGATAGCCAATCGGTCGCCTTTTACGACCTGCCTGGCAGAACGGCAGTTGGCCTATTCTACAAAGGAGGCCGGGACCAACACGGCGAAGGCCGGGACCAACACGGCGAAAGATAGTTGTAAAATTCAAAATGATTATATTGAATACAGTATAATCCTAAGAGGAATAAAGTCGAAGAATCTTGTGAGAACGTTGCAGGTAATGGTAATAATATTGAATGTATTCCCTGTATTTTTGACAAGGAGCTGGATAAAATAAATTATTAATTTGGAAAACTAGTAGGAGAGCTTCAGTTTTTGCCTCCATGTATGAGATTACACGCCTACATCACCATATTGAAATATGTCGAAACACTTAAACATAAGCACTTAAATAATAATTAAATTGCCATAGACAATCACTAATCAGTTTTTATTTATTTTGTCACTACAGTGAAATCACATATATATTGGCTAATCACAGTTGAAGGATGTAACTATAAAATAATAACTAAGTAAATAAATCATGATTAGCGCGTATCAACATGATATTTTGTAATAAGCTGCTGCTAATATTGCTCCTTAGTGGATTAAGAATAAATTTTACGGAAGAAAATAGCCTTTCCACGAATACTTGTGTTGCTGGAGCAGCTAACACGCAATTAGCGACATTTAACAGGGTAGGGTTCTTAGGCACGTCTTTACTGGACCAGTGAGCTAATATATTACTATCCAAGGGTACTCTTGGCTCATATCTTAACTTATTAAGCATCCTTTCAAAGCTATCTTGTGAAGTTCTTCCAGGCAACCCACGTAGTGTCTCAGCTTCTTGTAAACGTGTTTCCAAAACATTTATATAAGTATTTTGACTATTATCTCCACTAGTGCGAACCGTAGTGCATATCATATCTCGTGTTTCAGTGTCAAACGATGATAAACTTTGTAACTGTCTATATGTTTCATTTATTAATTTTTGGGCTTTAAGGCAATCTTGGTCGGATAATAATACATTTAGGCGACCATCTAGGTACAAGTTTTCTAAGACTAATTCTGTATTTAATAAAGTTGTCTCCCGTAACTTCATTTTGTTGCACTTGCAAATGAAGTTGAAATTGATTCAAGTTTTGCTTTGCAATTAAGCCAAGTTATATAAAAATCACCAATTGTTAGTTGCTCTCGCTGTAAAGCTTCTGTCGCCTCATTGATAGGTTTAAGGCAAGCGATAACCTCCGTAATTTGTGTCCAGAAGTCGTCTGAGAAAATATCCGATAGCTCATGCTGACTATCACATATATCTTTTAGTGAAACCAATCGCACTAACATTTGATAAGTTGAGGACCATCTAGTAGGACAATCAATTAAAGGTTTATTTAAAAACTTCGATTTTATATAGTTTTTCATATTTGGTCGTCGTAAAATTTTTACTGCCTTTCTTGAGAGTTCAATACAAAGTTGAACTTGTAAATTCTCAGAAATAGCGTCTTTAACTGCTAGTTGCAATGTGTGTGCCGCACGGAGCATTGTACGGGGTTTAAATACTTCCGTTCTCATTGCATTAATAAAAGTATCGACGTTTAATTCCAATGGTGTAATCGTGGGAAGTTCAAGGTCATCATTATCTTCGTCAGCATCATTTTCATCGTCCATCTCACTATCACTGTTCATATCATTGTCTTCTGTAATAGTAGAACAATGAGCTGTCAACAATCTTGTCATCCTTTTAAAATTACTGCCGTTGTCAGTCGTTATCGAATATATTTGGGCCGCCGATATCATGAAATCGTTCATTACTTCTAGAACTTTTTCTTTTAAGTTTGTCTTTCAAAAATTTCCAAAACAGCTAAATTTCTAACTTTTATTTGGCCTTCTTTTATGTACTGTAAATTAATACCTAAAAAATTTCTGTCTAAATATGTAGCTGAGTCAAATTTAAGGCTTATTAATTTATTTCTAATTTCTGACGCAATTTTAATTTTTATTTCATATGCTTTTTCCGGTATTAGTCTTTTGATTGAATTTATATTTATTTGTTTTGTTTTAATATTAGACGGAACAGCTATGTTAATTATTTCTTAAAAAGCTTTGTCTTGTATCAATGCTAGTGGTCGCCCTTGTACTGTTACTAATTTAACACAGTTGTTTATAACTTGGTCTAACGTTGAAGAATGTTGATAAGTATTTGATTGATGCTGGTGATTTTCCTTATTTATATTGGTTAATAAAAGGTATTCTTGCACATGTTTTGAAGAAATATGATTTTTCAAATTGGTTGTATGCTTGCCCTACAACAAAATGCATTATCTATACATATAATAAAATCGTAGGTAAGTCAATGTATGTCCGGGGTAAACTCAAAAAGTACTGCATGGATTTACTTCAAATTTTGCATGAATATTACTAACAGGTCGGGTCAACATATAGGCTACATATTATCACGCTATCACCTACGGCGGGGGAGCTGTGTGGAGTAAACGAAGTCCGCGCGAACGAAGTCGCGGGCGACAGCTAGTTTACCATAAACCTCTAAACTTACTTTATAAGTATACATCTTATAAAGATGCCACGAATATTTGGATATTCGTAAACTTTTTTGGCTGTTTGGTATTCAGCCGAATAGTTTTCAATATTTGGCCGAATAGCAAAAATATTGGCAGATGCGCTTTTTCTTCCTGATTCTGACAATATATGTAACTCAATTTCAAAAAAATGTCAGATGCGACCTTTCAACTAACGGGGGCAGTATACTGCTGTATCCTTATTCCTGCTTACTTGCGGTACTGGGTCGGACAATGTCCTCTTGCGCTGAGCACTTACACTTACTCTGCAATGTCTTGGAATATCTGAGAGTGAGGGCATTCTTTTATTAATGTACCCTGGGCAAGTCTGATGTTTCGTACTTGTGGGCATTGGGCACAAGGCAACTAATGACCAATAATCCGAACCCAATCCGTGAGGGAGCCGAATCGTATCTCATACGGGTCCACTTTTTTATTTTTAAATGAACATATAGTTGAAGTGACTTACGACGCCCATAAACATACACATAACACTATCTTAATGCTATTATTATAAATTGGGTGAATTAACCAGTATTAACCTTACCTTCATAGAATTCCCACATAAATTACATTTGCTTGTGTTATTCGATGCATCATATACAAAATAACGGTGTACAGCATCTCGTCTCGGCTGTGGCATTTTCACAAAGGGAATAACTATTTTTTTAATATATTATAAAAGAAATAAAATATAATAAAAATTACTACAACAAAACACTGCTAAATTGTTAGTAATTACTTCCGTAGTTCCGTCAAAGTTCCGAATTAAATCACGTATGAATACGATCAAAATAAAACAAGTATAAACACGAAATAAGAAATAATGCAATGTTTAGCATATGTGACAAGCAAAATGAAACCGTAAGATCATAGGTCTAACAATTATTATTCCATGCTTACAACTCTCTCACTACATTGCCGGCTCTGGGCGACAAAATGTAACGTGTGCAGTAAGGTTGTTGTTATGCAATTTTCAAACTAATGTCGACCAAAAAAAGTGCACATTACAATGTCTTGAGAAGGATTGGCTTACCTTGTTACAGTGTTACAGGGTTTTAAAGGGTAACTGTTCAGAAAGGGTTAAATTAACACGTTCGAGTGTGTAACACGTATGATAGGGTTTTCTTTGGAAGCGCTTAAAAAAACCCCTTCAAAAACCCTTTCAACGAGTAGCCGAATGGTCCCTGTTTTAAAAGTTCTCTTTCTTCGCAAGACTGTGCCGCTCGTCTTCAAAATGCTTTTGGGAGAGAAGCACCTTGTTTGAGCACCGTGAGGCGATGGTGTGCAGAATTTGAGAGAAGTCGAGTTTCTTTACATAACGAATTTCGTGAAGGGCCTTCGGCCTTCGGCCTTCAACTGCCGTCAACGAAAATAATGTGCCTACTGTTAAGCGGTTAATTGAAGAAAACCCCCGGATTACCTATGAGATAATTCGAGGACTATTGGGGATTGGTATGAGCCAAATTCAGAAAATTTTACACGAAGAATTGAAAGTTCGGAAACTTTGTTGTCGTTGGATCCCTCATGAACTGACAGCGGAGCAGAAGCAGGCTCGCGTGGAATGGTGCTCACAGATGCTACTTAAGTACGACCACGGACATTCTAATGCTATTTATGACCTAGTCACAGGAGACGAAACGTGGATTTATTGTTTTGAACCCGGAAAAAAACAGCAGTCTTGTGAATGGGTGTTTGAAAATGAGAACAGGCTAACAAAAGTGAGACAGGCGAGAAACGTTGGTAAAAAAATGATCGCGTTTTTTTTTCTCAGCTACGGGTCCTATCTGTACAATTCCACTTGAAGATCAAAAGAGTGTTTATGCCGAGTGGTATTCCACCATTTGTTTACCCAGGGTGTTAGAAAAAGTTCGCGAAAGACGACTCAAAAGCCGCATTCTCCTACACCATAATAACGCTTCTTCACACACGGCCAACAAAAATAAGTCATTTTTAGCTTCGAAAAAGTACATCTCGTCAATCATCCTGCGCATAGCCCCGACCTAGCACCCTGTGATTTCTGTATTTTCCCCAAAATCAAACATTTGATGAGAGGTTTTAATTTTACCAACTTCGAAGAGGCAGTGATAGCGTTCAATCAGCACGTAGAAAACACGCCTTTAGATCTGTGGTCCTCCTGTTTTAAAAAAAATGGTTCGATCGCATGAAAAAATATTTAAGTAAAGGAGATTATTTTGAAAAGCAATAAACATAATATTTTGGTTATAACATGTTTTTTTAAGTTACGCAAAACTTATAGTGTGACCTACGTATAATAGGTATAAAATGACATCCGTTATCACATTTTCTGATACTTTGAAAACGTCAAGAATCGAAATCATAGACTTACAATATTGTAAGTAGGTAGGTACCTATCTATATATATTTATAAATATCGAAATCTTGAATATAGCCTAGTAGTGACATCTATTATTTTATAGCCGTAGCAGTTCGTAAATGCTGTAACATAATGAGGTGAAAACATTACATGTAGATGGCACAAATAACCAAGACTTTTCAAAATAAGACTGTAAAAATGTTGTAAAAATTAAAAAATATATTAAATATAATATATTAAATTTTTTAATTTAGAGTTATTAATTTTTGGTACAAGTTGGTTAAAAATTAATAACTCTAACTTAAAAAAATACATTAGGTACCTATATTTTTTAATTTAGAGTTATTAATTTTTGGTATAAGAATTTTCCGTCTTATATGAAAACGTCTTAGTTGTTTGTTCCATCTACATGTAATGTTTTTCCTCATTATGTTACAGCGTTTACAAACTGCTACGGCTATAAAACAATAGATGTCGCTACGAGGTTATATTCGAGATTTCGATTTTGACGTTTTCAAAGTGTCAGAAAATATGATAACGGATGTTATTTTGGGACTAAAAATGTAAAAATTGAGAGAATATTGTTGTGTTATATTTTATTGTGACTTTCTATCTGTTCATCTTAACATTTGATATATGTACTTAAGTGTTCGCTGCCAAATGTGTTCTCTGTGACGAATTTAAAACGCTACATATTTGTTATCAAGGTCAATTTCAAGGCTCAAATCTAATGGTATGAATTCATAAGGTTTTTTACTTAAAATTACAATAAAATTAAGATACTTATTCTAACATTTAAAAACTATACTTTTTCTAAATGACCATGTAAGATACGATAGACATAACCAAACTTTCACTACCTATGTGGAGCTAGACGGCCTTGAATCTAATCTTGTTGAGTCAATGTCGTTTGCTTATCAAAATAGATAAGATGCCTAATACCTATTGCAAAATTACCCGATACCTAGCAGGATTATGATATGACTAAATTTTGCAATTGAGTGTATAGGTATATATACTAACAATACGCAGTAATTATAAAATAGGGTTTTTCTTACCTAAATATTAAGTACTAGCTGTTGCCAGCGACTTCGTCCGTGCGGACTTCGTTTACTCCGCATAGCACCTCCCCGCTAGGTGATAGCGTGATAATAGCCTATATGTTGACCCGACCTGTTAGTAATATTCATGCAAAATTTGAAGTAAACCCATGCAGTACTTTTTGAGTTTACCCCGGACATACATACAGACTAAACAGATAAACAGACAAACAGACAAAAATTCTAAAAACTATATTTTTGGCTTCGATATCGATTGTAGATCACGCCCCAAGTATTCTTTTAAAAAAATATTCAATGTACAGTTTTGACTTTTCTACGATTTTATTATATGTGTAGATATGTATAGATAATAGTTTCCATAGGCGCTACAATCGCCGTTACGTGACTTAGGTGTAAATGTATCATATAAGAATTCATTCATCAACAGTCTACAGGTAATAATGACTTTCAAAGAGAAACAATATTTTTTTCACGGACAAGAACCAAACGTTATAAGTATTTTCACAAAAATTAGGCCAGCGTTGTTGGCACTTGGCAGGCAGTGCCAGACCAGTGACCATTTCATGCCCTAAACCTCAACAATCCACGCAATCCATAAGTAAATAAGTATCGGTCTTTAAAAAAAATAACGTACTTATTGCAACGAAGTAGATAATAACGTGACGAATGTTAATTTAAAACGCGCGAACTTTTATTTCATTAATAATTTTTTAGCAAATATTTTCTCGTGCTGTTTCTTTAGTCTTTACCCCTAAAGAAGTGATGCCCTAAGCAATTGATCAATTTGCTTATGGGCTAAACCGGCATTGTTGGCAGGTTTGTTGGAGGGCACAGAGCAGGAACCTGTCACATGTGTTCGGTATGTTGTGAATAATGACAAACCATAAAAAATAAAATGTTTACTTAGGTGATTTTGAGTTGGAAAATATAATCTTCAGAAGCGTTTATAGACGCAACTACGTGACGTCGAAGTTAGGTACGATGTTTTATATAATACAATATCGGTATTAACATATCGATTTTAATCTTACAACATCGTTTATAATGCAGAACCGACGATCATGGAACATCCCTAGCCCGATGTAGCACCAGTCACCAGTGTAGTGTAACGCTGCTATCGGTGCTCTCGCACAGTGCATGCACATTGCACCTCAGTTCTCTGTCTACCTCCTGTTCGGGGATTGACATCTGCGGCAACAATGTGCCATTGCAAATGTCAACACCCTGGCGACGATTTTACGTTACGACATCAAAATCACCTGGTTATTTTGTTTGATAAAATTTTACATTAATTCTGTTTTAAATAAATACTGTCATTCATCTGAATTGTCCCCCGTGGTGGTCCGGGCTCCGTTGAAGAATAGACTTTCTGCCGTTCTGCCAGGCAGGTCGTAAAAGGCGACCGATTGCCCATACAAGACTTTAACCGGGCCGCCAAGTCCTGCAAAAAGACTCTATTGAAAGCTCGATTTGACCACGTCAGCCGTATTGGGAACAAACTGGCTTCATACCTCTCAGGTATTAAAACCTATTGGTTCCTGGCAAAGTCGGTTGAATCGAATTTCTGCCGCCCCTCACTTCCTCTACTGCTGAAACCGGATGGGACGCTGGCTCATACCGCCGTAGAGAAAGCAAACCTGTTCGCTACTCTATTCGCGGAAAACTTGCGTCTGGATCCGACCAACGCGAAATCACCCACTCTACATGGATGCGAGGTGAATTTGTCGGAAATTCGTACATCGAATCTAAAGCCCAAGTTGCCTCAAAAAAGCTTGGTATTCTGGCGAAGGTGAGACAGTATTCCAGCCCGAGACAGTTGCTCGACCTTTATAAAGCACAACTCCGTTCGTGCATGGAATACTGTTTTCACTTCTAGGATGGATCCACCAAATACCAGCTGGAGAGACACACTTGGCGATATGGCGATAGAGAGGCGTGCCAAGAGGCTCATAAACGACGATGATCTGGTAGGCAAAAAACTCCAGAGCCTCGCTCATCGACGCAGAGTGGCTAATTTATCGGTTTTTTATCGGATACACTTTGGAGAGCGCGCTGCGCAATTGCACGACTTAATACCGCCATCCCCGTTTTTTATCGATCGTCGAGGCGCACTGATTATAGGCATCGCCATATGGTGAACGTTCCACGTACCTGGACAAAGCGGTTCGACTCAACATTCTTCATTCGGATCGCAAAGGACTGGAACATGCTTCCTGAGTCTGTGTTCCCCGACGAGTACAATCTGGGGATCTTCAAGAGAAGGGTGAACAGGTACCTTCTAGGGAAGCGCGTTCCATCTTAGGCCTCATTTTAGCTTACCATCAGGCGAGATCGAGGTCAAGCGCTTACCTATCGATAATAAAAAACATATTACTACCACCGTGACTACTAGTTGGTAGAGTTCCGTAACGTCTCGCCCGGATATATGGTACCACCGCCTTACCTATGCCTGCCACAATAGCGTCAGTACTTGTCATTGCCGTGTTCCGGTTAATAGCAACGCATCATTATCATCTTTGGTGTCTATAGGCAATGGTTTTTTTTCGTCAGGAGAGCTATCTGTTTATTAACTTTCTAATGATATAAAAATACTTTTATATATGAAAAATACTTAGCGATCACCACGCCCTATTGACGTTCGCGACACCCACTGAGTGTGTGGGTTTAACCATTGATCATGATACTCCTTATGACACATGCGATAAAAGATGCAAATCGAAATTAGTCTGCGTAATGAAAAAAATGTGTAAACGGTTGACCCTACGGGCCATCCCTGAAACTTCCCACTAAGTTAAGGTATTTTAAGCTCAAAAGAGTAAAAAATATAAGCATAGATTTTTCAGTTCAAACATCTATTTTATTAAAAACTAGCTGACCCGCGCAGCTTCGCCCGCGAGTAGATTAGCATGTCGTCAAGATAGCTTTTCATACAAATTTCATCCCCTATTTCAACCCTTTAAGGGTTGATTTTTTTTTATTTTGATTTGAAAAGCTGTATATTTTGAAAATGATGATGACATTCAACTCAATTTTTGAGATCTAAAATATTGCTCTAGCTATCTCTAGCTATCGATAGGTTGAAAAATTTCGATGCAATGCCAAAAAACATTTTATTTTTAATTTTCTTTATTGATAAATCCCAAACAAATTAACCGATTTTAATTAATTTAACGGTATTTGACGCAGTTTTTAAGGAGATATAGGATTTTTAAGTCAAGAATAAGATTTTTAAGTCAATCGGTGGATTAACTTGAAAGTTATTTAAAAAAAATTAAGTTTGCTAAAAACAACGTAATTTTAATATTTGAAAAGCTATAAGTTTTGAGAATGTGATTCGATTTTGATTTTTGAAACGGCATTTGACGTAGTTTTTTAGTACTAAAATATATTTTTTTTGGTATTCTTTACCAATAAAAGATTGGTTGAACAATTTCGAAGCTATGTCGAAAAAACCTTAAAATTTTTCGTCAACGATTAATCCCAAATGGATGAACCGATGTTGATGAAATTTATGTATTACACGTAGTTTTTTTGAGGAATAGAGCTGATTGATTAGTTTTTGTACTCAATCGGTAGATAAATCTGGAAGTTATATTAAAAAAATAATGTTTCGCCAATTTATATACAACATAATACTGACGTCATCGTGAAAATAGTCATTAAAACAATAGAGGGAAAGAGGGGCGTGATATGAATCGATAAGGCTAATCACTGGACGACGAGACAAGGCTTGGAAATGCTAAGCATTAATATGATGTTTTGTTCCCAGGCTTGACACGTGATCGTACAAACAGCCACCAGAAACGACGCAACTAGGTTAAGGCGCCTCGACACGTCACCATACTGTGACGACGCCGTAGCGAGGTAAGGACTGCTTATGGTATCTCGGCCACTCTAGAACATAACGTAAACACTGATTCATACATGTTTGTTTGGTTTACTTTCATTTGATTGTCCTCTTTGCGTAATTCGTTTTTAGAAACGAGTTGAATCACATGTTTTTATTTCATTTTCCTTAACAGACATAACACCATTATTGTGACTTCATCTTAACCCCTTTGGGTTTCTAGCTAATAACCGTTTTTGTTGCTTCGTTTTAACCAAAGTTTTTCTAATTTTCCTAAGCACAGTGTGAGTGTTAAAACACATATATAGTAAGGAAGCAGATGGTTATCCTGATAGAAATAAATGATTGTTGCCTATAGATCTCAAAATGTAAATAAAGCGTTTATAATCGTTAGGCAGGGATTCCCTCCAGTCTGGAAAACCACAGTGACAAGTATAGATAATTTACGACAGGAAAAGGAAAAGCTGGTGATACCGAACCCTTTTTTTATATCATAAGATAGCAAACAAGCAGATGGGTCTCGTTATGGAAAGAGTCAATCATCGCCGTGCGTTGCCATCTTGTGGCGAGGTCTAATGCCACATGCATAAGTTTACCGGCTACCTTACCCTCCAAACCGGAACTCAACAGTGACAAGCATTGACGCTATTGCGGCAGGAATAGGTAAGGCGGTGGTACCAGACCCGGGCGAGACAATGCAGAACTGTACCACCCTGGCCACCTAGTTAATAGTTATAATGATGAAGGGAATTATTAATTTGGATGAGAACAAGTGTTATCATATTTATATTATGCTACATGGTTCTCTCTGTCTACCTGAATGCTGTGTGGAACTCGAACCGTATCCTTCGCAGGGCGCAGTTTATAGGTGCTGCAAAAGGGAGGTCTCTTCTGTAAATATATTTTGAAAATTTAAACGACATGGGGTAAAATCGAAATCAATGTAATCGAAGCTACGAGTTACAGTTAGTGCTTTATTAAAAGCTTAATAATTTTTGACTGTTGGTTTGACGGACAGACGATATTTTTGACGGTCATAGGAAATGAAAATATCAAATTTTCTTGTTTTCTTACTTTTTCAACTTAAAAAATATGTAATTTTGATCAGATTGAATTATTTTTTTATATCTCTGGACAAATTACACAAATCGATCTAACCCCAAAGTAAGTAAATTATTTGCTTGTGTTATGGGTGTTAGTCAATGATAATAATACATAGAAATACATATATAAATACTGTCACATACATAATAAACATCTGACAAACATCTATGCTCATCACATAAATGTTTGTCTCCGTCGGGAATCGAACCCGAGCCCCATCGATTTGTAGTTAGGTTCGCTAACCACTCGACTAACGGGGCGGTCAAAATAGGTCGATTTTAATATACTTTAATTTAAATACTATTTTTACAGTCACTGGACTATATAAATACTACGAAATAATAAAAGAATTGCTTTTATCAACCAACTACTTCGTTGTTATGTCATATAGACGGTTGAAACATCCTTTGCAATATTTGTTTACTACGCGACGCGACGCCGCACACTAGTCACGACGCACGCGTTATCATTTACAATTCGATTGTCTGAGTCGACGTAATACTGGATTATTAGGTACGAATGACCTACAATTTTATATTATTTATAACAATAACAAATAAACAAAATTTTTAATTTATATTTCTTGGCAAAAGAAACAGCCTTTGAAAAATCTTCATTTTGTGAAGCAAATGAAAAAAATCTTTAAACACACGAATTAACGAATTCAAACACCCTGGGCGGATAATCATGGATGGCCAGTACGGCTTAATACACCCGTATTAAGCCGCACTGGCCATCCATGACGGAATTTTTAAAAATACGTATGCTTTATTCAGTGCTCTTACACATAAACACGATACGATACGTGGCGTCGTGCTAAGACGCGTCATCGTTGTTTCACGATAGGACCTTGAATCATGAAAATCTACGACGAGCAATGTAAAAATTTACGACACGATATTGCAATGTGCCACGACACACTATTAAATGTATCTATTTTGAATTAAATGTAATGGATGTATCCAGTTTTCTTTATGAGTCTTCTTAATACCAGTAGAAAGAGGTACTCTCTTTAGAAGTAGAAAGAGAATACATCTGACGCCTTACTTTTTTCGATATGTATTTAACTGTGGCTTTATATTAAGCGTGCCGTTCGCCGTGGTACGTATTGTGTGTCGTGAATTTTTCCAAACAAGTTTTCCAAACAAGCACAAAAGTTTCGTTTGGGTGTAAAAAAATTACTGTGAAAAGATGAGCTATTAATATTAATATTAAAATTGTCCTCATCGCATTTTTTTAATTCCCATAAGAATAACATGGGAAAATTTTTTTTTTGCTTCTTCTGACTTTTATACTGTTCAAACGTCTGGTTGACTGATAAATCACTTCTCCGATCTTTATAGAGAATTGAACGCTCTACAAAAAAGGTCTGATAACATTTTTTGATTTGTCCACGCGTTCAAAAATTATTAAAGATCAAAGTTCAATTGTTCAAAAATTTGATCGAATTTTATAAATTACACCGAAACTGTTGGTTTCAGTGTCGAAATAAAAATCAATTTTTTTGTCAAACATAAATTAGACTTCTGATAAATGTTGACCAATAATTTTTTCATTAAAACAATTTTTTTTTGGATCACCCTAATATATATATATATATATATATATATATATATATATATATATATATATATATATATATGCAAGTCGTATGCAACCGAAGGTCAAGCAGCGCGTTTATAATTCCTTTATAAAAAGTCGAAAAACGAAGACCGCGCCTTCGCGCGGTGATTGTGTGAAAGCCGCCAAAGCGAAAATATGAAACAAGCAGCGACAAAGTGTTGTCATTTTTAAAATATTTGCTTAACTCTAGGGAAATAGTAAAAATATGAATATTAAAAAAGCAATATCTTTTTTATTTTTTGAAAGTCATTTTAATATTTTTTTCAGTAATGCCTTCAACCAACCTATATGCCCTTTTTGGATCGCGCAGGGTTTTCTTTACACACTGTATAATAACGGTGCTCGTTTTAAATTTCTACAATACGTCGTCGCATCAAGAAGCGATGTCGCGTCGTCGTACGACACGGCGTCGTATCGTGTTTATGTGTACGAGCCCTTACTCCGTATTCAGTTTTGTTAATTACGGGTTCGTAAATTTTTGTAGCGTGAAAAACGGAGTAACTTGTAAAAGGCATTTGGCCAGCCTAAGGGTAGCAGTTGTTGGTGAATGAATTATAACGAAATAGCAACGTTTAGTAAACAAAATATACGGTTTCCTACAAATATGAACTCGTAAAATTATCTTCTGTCTTAGCTTTTGAGTTTCTTGGGTAAATTTATTTGCATACTGTCTAAAAATAGTATTCCCAAGATTTTGTGTTAATTAAGTGAATACCCTTTCGGGCACTCTAATTTCTACTGATTATAGTCTACTCGACTTTATCCGCGGCTCCGCTCAAATTTAATTTTTTTTTTAATAAAAAGTATTTTATATTACTTATAAAACCTCCAAGAATATGTGTACAAAGTTTCATGATGATCGGCTTAGTAGTTTTCTCGTGAAAGCGTAACAAACAAACTTACATTCGCATTTATCCTATTCTTAATTTATTCATAATATTGCTAATGCCTAATAACATTATAAATGCGAAAATTTGTGTTTGTTACTCTTTCACGAAAAGCTGATGGGCGATGGCGGATTTGGACGAAATTTTACACTCATATAGATGATGACCATGAACAGTACATCGGAAATCAGAAGAATCAAAAAGAAAGAAAATCAGAAGAAAAGATACTTTTCATCCCGGAAAAATAAGTTATTACTTTAAAAATAAGATTCACCAAAAATTATTATTATTTTTTTTTTATTATTTATTTATTTTAATAAGTTTACCGGCTACCTTACCCTCCAAACCGGAACACGACAGTGACAAACACTGACGCTATTGCGGCAGGAATAAGTAAGGCGGTGGTACCAGACCCGGGCGAGACAATGCAGAACTCTACCACCTAGTAGCCACGATGTTAGTGACTCGTATAGTCATTACGACCTATACGAGTCACTATGGTCGCCATTTACGAGCTGCTTGGCAGAACAGCAGTTGGCCAATCCTCAAAGGAGCCCGGGACCAACACTTTCTTCCTAGGTTCCGCCCTATTGATATGCCTTTAGTGTCTGTCTGCATGCAGTAGGTTTGTCCCTGGGCTCTACCTTTTGAACGTTGAACGGACCATATTTTATCGCTTTGTGTGTGTGAAAATCATGTGTGTGATTTTTTTGTTTCTTTTCATCAAATGCAAATTATTTAAAAGTAGCAATCATTTCCACGCTTATTTCGTAGTAAGTACTATTATTTTGTTCCGCAACACTTCATTTAATTTAACCATATTTTTTAGGGTTCCATACCTAAAAGGTTAAAACGGGACCCTATTACTAAGCCTCCGCTGTCTGCCTGTCCGACTGTCTGTCTGTCACCAGGCTGTATCTCATAAACCGTGATAGCTAGAAAGCTAAAAATTTCACAAATTATGTATTTCCGTTGCCGCTATAACAACAAAATAATAAAAGTAAAAATGTTATGACTCATAAATCCTAGTACACGCTATTTTCAACCATACCATAACCATAACCATACAACTTATGCCATACACCACAAAGTTCATTATGGTATAGCTATTCCGATATCGGCCAACTATTTGTTTATTAATAGGAGTAGCTATCTCTTTCTTTTATTTCTAGATCCCTCCAGCGTTCCAACTCTTCACGTTTCTAGATTATTCGTAACAATATAAATAATATTATTTTGCCTTGTGTACCATAATTACCGTACTAGTGGGATGATGGGGTCCAATGGCGCATCCATACTAGATATTAGATAACGTCACGCCATCTCGACAAGTTGCACTACCTCTTCTGATCTATGGTAATAATTAATATTATTACTAGCGGCGCTTTTCAAAACAAAACTGGTTTACAATAAGTGTTTTTCCGGCGTCTTCGGATGACTGACGTGAATATAATTAATGTCTTAAACTTACTGAACTTACTGAACTTAAATGTCTTTAACTTCAGTGACGGATTAATTCAGTAAAGATGCTTTCACTACATTTTTTTACAACAAAAAACCGTTCAAAGTGTCATCTAGCTACTACAATTTATAATTAATCATCCATACTAATATTATATATGCGAAAGTCTGTCTATCTGCCAGGCTAAACCGATTTTGATGAAATTTGACAAGTACATGTTGAAAAACCAGCGTCAAAAATAGGCTACTACTTTTTTCAAAAATATTTCCCTAAGGGGCTGAAATTGGGGTTGACATTTCTATGAAATATTATATACATGACGTTACTTTACATGCAGGCAAAACTGTGCTGATCATCTACCTATAGTTTAAAATAAATATTATCTCGCCGGTTCCTTAGCGCGATAAGCAAAGTGAACTGAACATAGTTAGGTACTTAATCTAACAAGCTTATTGTTAAGCAACATTGTTAAAATTCCCAATCGCCGCATTTGCCAACTTTAACAACCGTCGCTTCTCATCACGCTAATCGGAAATCTTACGTGCTCTCCCACAGTTACTAGGATAATGTGCTCAGTACCTAGTGTAAAGACTAGAGATGCCACGACATTGATATAAAAAACCCAAGATACACAATCAGTGTGTCAAAAACGTCCTCCAAAAATGAGCGCACAATTTTAAAATGTGCGCTCATTTCAAATAGAATCGCGTCGGTCGCGACACTGTCAATTTTATTTCTTTTCGTACATTGCTTTGTAAAAACAACTATAAGTCTTGTATTTAAGGTTGGATATGCAAAGACATATGTTTTTGCCATATCTATAACTACTTAAATGAAATTAGGGACACTTTTTAGTGTCAATTTTGTTCGGGACTGTGCATCTAGAGTTTGTTATATCAATGTGCCACGAATAGTGATTTTGCCGAATACTGAATATCAGGCTAGAGGCTTGGCCGAATACCGAACTTTTGGAAAAATCGGCGGCGTATTGATCGTGTCGCGACACGTCTTATTTATTTACGGCAGATTGCTAAAAATATTGACTATCTGTTTGTCCAAAGAATATGGGGGTCCAAAGATATCGAAAAATGCTGAAAAAGATGTTTTCATTTATAACAACTCACCTCTCATAAATTTAAACTATTAATTGTTGTTTCCTTGTAAACATTTTTAAAGGATTGACTTTACTTTTGATTAGGTATTCGGCCGAATATCAAAGAATATTCGTGGCTTCTCTATAATTTTTTTTCTAGGTCTAGTTCTAGATTTACGGTATTTGACGTAGTTTTTTAATCAGAAGTGCTGATTAAATTTTAAAATCAATCGATATATAAGTATGAAGGTTACTTTAAAAATATGAATCGGTTCTGATTTTCAGAAAGATTAAGTTTGCCGGAACCCAATCGTATGCCACCAACTACGTTTCGATCGGTCAAGCCGTTAAAAGTTATAAGATATTTACATACACACACACTTATATGCCTGCATACATATTGAGCGGTGGAGAATTTGTGAAAATTCGATTTTCGAAAATCGGGGCAAAATTAGAAACTTCCTTATACTACTGACGTAGCGGGAAATTAAGATAACTCTTGCAATTTAGTGTAGGAAAAAATCTTCTATTGTCTTTAAATTATATTTTAACAGCTAAAATAGCTATTTACACGTGTTCTGTAATGTTTCATGGCCGTTCACAGATTTTTAGCTTGTTTTATACAGGTAGTAACAAAACCCCGACCGACCGCCAAAGACATTAATCTGTTAGTCAAAGTCAAGGGCATTATGCATATAATTCTGTTCAATATAATGGGTGGATGGATTTTCCCGATTAAAATAATCTTAAATAATATTTTCATACATTACATATGGCTACAAAAAAGTAACATTAAAGTATCTACATGAAATCCATACTTCCATACTAATATTATAAATGCGAAAGTAGCTCTGTCTGTCTCTTCTTCACGTCTAAACCACAGAACCGATTTGGATGAAATTTGGTACAAAGATAGTTTGAGACCCGATAAAGGACATAGGATTTTTATCCCGGAAATCCAACGGGAACGGGAACTATACGAGTAAAACGTCGGGACTATCTACTTTTATTTTAGAAAACTTTCCACGCGGACGAAGTCGCGGGCACAGGTAGTAAGAAATAAGTAGTTTTGAATCCAAATTAAATTAAATTAATCCAAAAGTGCATGCCTCAATAATGCTGATTTGATTGTAAAATAAAAAAAAATTGATTTGTAATTATATTTTTTATGTGGCATTCAATTTTACCCGACTTGAGAGGGTAATGTGTTTATCAGTCTATGTATGCTGTATGTATGTATGTTTGTTGAAATGTGGCGTTTCAGAGACCTTAACGCATGCGCTGATTTTGATGATTGTTATTTGTTGCCACCGTCTTATTTATTCTAGCCGCAATAGCGTCAATGCTTGTCATTGTCGTGTTCCGGTTTGGCGGGTAAGGGAGAAGGTAGACTAAGCCATGTGGCTTTGCTATCACGCCACACGGATACTAACGCACTATTAACATCTTTGATGTCTATAGGCGACGGTGTATCTTTCACGAGTGCCATCTATGTGTTATCTCATGATATAAAAAAAGTTTTTAATGCTCTAGAGCAGTAGTTTAGATGAATTATTTTTTTTAGTTTAAATAAATGTAATTGAGTAGTAAAGAGCACTATTTAAGAAGAAGAATAGCCAGTTACACGTGTCTTGTATTTTTTGCGTCCATTTGAAGATTTAATTTTAATAACTTTACTAGTTTGTTGTTTCGTAGAAATTTAATTAAGGACTAATTACATTGGAACTATATAAAAATCTGGTAAGGGCAGTGGTTAGTACGAAATAAATATATTTACGCTATTGTGAAAAAAATATATTCATGCTAGATTCCTTACGGGATTGGAACTAAATATTGAATTGAAAGTGTCTATTAATTATTATCGTAGAATTATTGCAAGATAAAATAAAAATTCGCCTCTGTGGTCTAGTGGTCCAGCGTTGACGTTGACCACATGAGGTCCCGGGTTCGATTCCCGGGTCGGGCACACAAGAAAAGTATTTTTTCAGTTTTCTGAGAAACACAAAGTTGCCCAGGATTGGAAAGTGCCCGGTTGGCGATAGGCTTGCCACTTATCACATTTGTGGGACTAAGTATCTTCGGCTAATCGCGGGTGCACTTGTACCTCTGCCTACCACTTCGGGGATATGGGCGTGAAGATACTACATTTAATATAAAAATATTCGTTTAAAAATATCTCACAAAATTTATGAATTGCATGCACTGAATCCTGTGAACGGCCGCCGGTGATGTGTGCGGGGTGTCCCGCACCCCAAAACTACACGAGCCGCGAACGGTTCTTCAACTACGGAATTAGCTAAATTTTGCGTAATTGAAATTATATCCCCATGCGTTTTGTTTTTTGTGTCGGATTAAAATATAATTTTTAATTTTTTTTATTACATAAATCGAACATAATTTATCGATTCTGAGCAGCCTCTGAGAATTTGGCTGGACCTTTAAAAGTAACCCTGTATAAATATACAATATACCGATATCGGTATAATAGGATATTTAGTATTTATTACCATTTCGAATTTCGGACAGCACTCGAAAGACTAACGTGCCTGTATATATCAAGCCAAACCCTTAGGGTTAGAAACTTGAAATTTCGCACACGTATTTCTCATATAATGTAGGCATCCCCTAAGGAAGGATTTTTTAAATTTAACCCCGAAAGGGTTAAACTTAAAAAATCCTTCCTTAAGGGTAGGTTGGTTGAATTAAAAAAAATCCTTCTCTAAATTTATAAAATCTGAATTTAAAAAAATCTATTTCAGTAGGGTATAAATGTTTGAATGAAACTTTTTATTCCCTGGGCATATTTGCATGAAATTTTGTATGAATTGAGAAAAAAAAATAGTGAATTACTTATTTAAGCGTTTTTCAAACTTCGAAACTCTACGAGGGTAAAATAAGGGAAGTAGCTTATAAAGAAAGGTTAAATAAGTTCTAAAGTAAATATCCGCGAGCGAAGCCGCAGGTAACGGCTACTTCACTACATAAAACAAAGTCGATTTCTCTGTCTGTCCCTATGTCCCTATGTATGCTTAAATCTTTAAAACTACGCAACGGGTTTTGATGCGGTTTTTTTAATAGATAGATTGATTCTTGAGGAAGGTTTTAGTATATAAACCTTTCCAATATTCCCACGGGAACAAAAGCTACGCGGGTGAAACCGCGGGCAGGTCGCTAGTATATTATAAATGTGAATTTAATCTGTAACTACGAACTCATTTAACTAGTATATACGTACGTATACGAGCATATATCAAGAAATTCTTAGAATCGCTATAAAGAAAATAGGGTTATCTTTACAGCTCGATCTACCTCTTTAAAATTCAGCAACCCAGTAAGATACAGTGGAATAGAGTAAAGTACCATCTCCTGACGTCTGATGAATGTCCAAAAAATGACCTTTGTAGTATTTTTTTAGGCACAGGTACTTTATCACAGCACGTAACTCATTTTTCTCCATATCCCAGTAGTTTTCACGACTCAACGCACAAACCAATTTATGTTTTTTTATTGAAATAATGAAAACAAGCGAAAGTTTGCATAAATGTTACAAGATTAACTGTCTAAAATAATAGTCGAAATACCATTAACAAGATTGTGTACATAATATTAATTTCTAAGAACTTTTTGATTCACCTCGTATCTAGCGATCAGTACAATCGACGGAATCGATCGATCGGCAAAGCAAAAAGAATTTCGCCACGTTGAATCAGTCTACAGTAGTTCAAGGTAAAGTAGAGTAGTAGTAGAGCGTGCTGGCCAGAGGCAAGGCCGCAGGCTCGAATCCTGTCATGCCAGAGTTTTTCTTGGTTGATTTTTAAATTTTTCAATTCTTCCCAAGCACGGGATAAGTGCTAAAAGATATTTACTATTTTATGCTATACTAGCTGTTGCTCGCGACTTCGTTCGCGCGGACTTCGTTTACTCCGCACAGCTCCTCCCCCGTAGGTGATAGCGTGATAATATGTAGCCTATATGTTTACCCGACCTGTTAGTAATATTCATACAAAATTTGAAGTAAATCCATTTTTGAGTTTACCCCGGACATACATTGACTTTTCTACGATTTTATTATATGTAAATAAATATAGATGTAGTAGCTACGCCCTGCAGCCCGCTGCATTATAACAGTTTTTGGTGAACCCCACGGAATCAACTTATTTTTCCGTGATAAAAAGTACCCTATGTGCTATTCTAGGCCATAATCTATATTTGTGCCAAATGTTATCCAAATCGGTTTGGCCGTTTTTGCTTGAAAGAGTAACAAACATTCACCCATCCATCCAAACATACTTTCGCATTTATAATAATAGTAGGATTGGATAATAATAACAAAACCAGTGTATACTCTTCTCTTAATATCTGATTCCAGCATATCTATACATATAATAAAATCGTAGAAAGTCAAAGCTGTACGCTGAATATTTTTTAAAAGAACACTTGGGACGTGATCTACAATCGCTATCGAAGCCAAAAATATAGTTTTTAGAATTTTTGTCTGTTTGTCTGTTCGTCTGTTTGTCTGTATGTATGTCCGGGGTAAACTCAAAAAGTACTGCATGGGTTTACTTCAAATTTTGCATGAATATTACTAATAGGTCGGGTCAACATATAGGCTACATATTATCACGCTATCACCTACGGGGAAGGAGCTGTGCGGAGTAAACGAAGTCCGCGCGTACGAAGTCGCGGACAAGTTCAGCTAGTTATAATATAAAATATGCGCGCCACGAGTTTGCTTGATGAATATACTTTATACTCAACAACAAACAAAATTAAGTAGGTAGTATTTTTAAACAACATTTATCGAGGTGGGTAAATATGTGAGAATAATATTTATTTTATTTTTTGTTACTTTGCCAAATTTTTTTGTATGTTCACGTTCATGTTCAAGGTTGTTTTTTCAATCATAACTACAACTCTTGCTATCAGTTCATGTTTCGTGATAGTTATGTTGCGGAATATTTTTCTAAGCTACGTTGCGGAATATTTTTCTAAGTTATTACACGTTCGATTTTTGAACCGATCGTATTAAAAACTGCATTTTTTCGGGAAAGCTTTAAACGACTTGTGATCCAAATGTGAGAGGTATTCTATGTCGATGATGAACCTTATCTGCCCGCTGTGCATCTTGCTGTTATTTTATATCATAAGATAGCAAACAAGTAGATGGCGTTCCTGATGTAAAGAAACAACTATAGGATATAAATACTAAAGATGTTAAAGGTGCGTTCCAAATTGGTATCCTGGTGGCGAAATCTTAATGCATCGTGCATAAGTTTACTGGCTACCTTACCCTTTATACCGGAACACGACAGTAACAAGCACTGACGCTGTTACGGCAGGAATAGGTAAGGTGGTGGTACCAGACTCGGGCAAGACAATGCAGAACTCTACCATCTAATAGTCAAAGTGTTAGTGATTCGCTTAGCAATCGTTCGTCTCTTACAAACTGCCTGGCGGAACGGCAGAGGGTCTATTCTTTAAAGGGATCCCGAACCAACACGGATAAAAGAGGTGATAGGATGCATAGCGGGTTTCCCTCCAAAATTCACATTTCCGTAGTAGCTGGGATTCTGGTAGCGATGTGTTGACAACACCGTGCCTCGGATAATTCCATAAAAAACGTTGATATGGATCACCAGTCACCATCCAACTCGCCAACCTGCCTTGCCTTGACGTTCGGTTCTCGGTTCACTCTGCTTACCCCATAAGGGAAATACTAAACCCCTACAGGAAGGTTTGACAATTAGGGCTGAAATCATTAAAAAAGGCCGACATTTTTTTTGATTTTTTTTCCTCGATAATCTTGATCTATAAATATTGTAAGGTGTGGCATAGAACGTATCGTGTTGTCTCACTTGGTCCAGATGTTTTTTCTATCCAGTTACATACAAATATTGAAATAAACTAAACGAGGGCTGTTAGTGTTTATTAAATGTTGTTTATTGACTTACACTTGTTTAGATAAAGAGTATGTTCAGTGTTGAAATACAAATATTAACCTGATTCTCGCTGTATGAGGCAACCGACGATTCTACGGCGTCAAAACAAGTTGCGCAACACAATTGCATTCCACGCGGTCACCGCACACTGGAGCCACTTCACTAGATACTCAGGAGTAAACCATTAAGGAATGTACCCGCACTTAGTTTTTAGGGTTCCGCACGTAAAAGGTAAAAACGGGACCCTATTACTAAGTCTCCGCTATCTATCTGGTCGTCTCTCTGTCGGTCACCAGGCTGTATCTCATAAACTGTGATAGCTAGAAAGCTGAATTTTTCACAAATTATGTATTTCCGTTGCCACTATAACAAAAAATACTAAAAAATAAAAAAATAAAAATATTAGGGGGGTGTTCATATAATAAACGTGATTTTTCGTTTTTTTTTTTGCTCAATATTGATAAAGGTAACATGTAGACGCTTAAAATTTTCATATAATGTTGTAGTTGTATATTACCTTTCAATATAAATAGTTAAATAAAAAAAAATGTAAATATTAAAGGGGGCTCCCATACAACGAACGTAATTTTAAGCAATTTTTTACTCGGACTTAATAAAGAGGTAGAAACTTGAATAGGGATGGTACGGAACCTTTCGTGTGTGAGTCCGACCGCACTTGGCCGGTTTTTATTAACTACTAGCTGCGCCCTGCAGCTCGCTGCGTTATAACAGTTTTGATGAATCCTCAGGGGTCAACTTATTTTTCCGGGATAAAAGTACCCTACGTGCTATTCCAGCTATTCATTTAGGTGTGTCAAATTTCATCGGAAAGAGTAACAAACATCCATCCATCCAAACATACTTTCGCATTTACAGTTTTAGTTGTAGTAGTAAAATAGCCAACAAGCTGATAGTCCATAAGCAGCCAAGACTACTGCTTTTTGTTATATCATAGGATAGGATAGGATCAACACACAAGTTGATAACTCGCCTGATGGAAAGAATCAACAATCGTCTTTTTCTGAATTTATAATTTTTCATACTGTCGATTTCAACGACTTGGCACCACCAATTAATCTGGGCACCAACAATTAATTAACGCGAAGACTTATTAATGTAGAATTATTTAAACCTCGTAATAAAATCATCACTTTCAAAGTAAAATTGAAACAATGATACTTACTATACGAGTAAGTCTTCCTGGAGTACCTTAGTACCTTCAACCCAAAACGTTAGTAGTGTATTTCTGTTTTATCAATCTTTAATACATAATCCTCTTTCTGTGTGTAAAACAATATAGTTTAAATGAAAACATAATTTTTTTGTAAGTCACAAATAGTCTACATGCCAATTTTTAACTTTCTACCTTGGAAATTGCGGAATGTTCCATACAAACTTCCACTCCCCGTTTTAGAGAAGTGGGGGTGGGGGTTAGAAAGTGACATAAAGTAGCCTATGTCGCTCTCCATCCCTTCAACTATCTCCACTTAAAAATTAATTCGTCGCTCCATTTTGCCGTGAAAGACGGATAAACAAACACACACACTCCCATTTATAATATTAGAATGAATAACAAAGAAAAAACTAACGATTCGTGTAACGTGTATTGCAAATAATATTTTATGTATATACCTATTTAAAATATTATTTGTATTTATAAAATAATATGGATTACAGAAAAATAAATTAAATTAATTAATTAATTAATTATTGATAATTAGCTGACCCGGCAAACGTTGTTCTGCCAGCTTTGTGTCTACTTTTTCTTTTTTTATATTTTTTTAACCTTTTAAACCTAACATGAACCCCCATGAATATTTTAAAACCAAAATTAGCCAAATCGGTCCAGCCGTTCTCGAGTTTTAGATACTAACGAACAGTGCAATTGATTTTTATATATATAGATTATAAGTGTCTTCCCCACGGAGTAAAGTCTTTCCACAAGTTTAATTAAGGCGATACAAAATAAAACTAATTAAAAATATTTTTTAGGGTTTTAGGGTCTTGTAAGCACCAAAAATTTTGAATTTTTGTATAGCAGAGCTCTGTAGGCATGCTAAATACAGAGCGCTTATAATATTGCTACGTTTGTCTATTTTATGTCTTACATGAAATATGAATGAATAACCATTCATACATACTATAAATTTAATAAAATAATTATTCCAACGTGACCTTACATATTTATTCAGTTGTATAGTTTTTGAAATATTAGACAAGGTTACTAAGTAACTTTTTTATTAAGAAGGAAGTTTAGCAAAAAGATAACTTCTGGTTGTAAAAATATTTCCTACCCAAGGTCTCATGAATAAAAGTATGTAATAATCTTTTTTTGAATATTTTTAGTTTATTGTAGAATTCGACTTAAGTAGGTATTTCACTTTACCGGGTTGGCTGTAAAAAATCTTCTTTTTAGATATATCTAAAAAGAATTAGCGTTTTCTGTATTGTTTTATGCTCTAATGTGTACAATACACGATAAAATAAATAAATAAATTATTCCGAAAAATTCATGTCAGTTTATATGTAATGTATTTCTTAATTTTACGGCAAGAACAGAATCATTTGCAAGTTTGATTTACCCTTGGGACTTGGTTAACAACTCCGTACACGATGTAATTTATATAATTTTATTAGCACTTATACTGTTTTACTTGATTTTTTATTTATCACTAGTATATTATTTTGTTGCCCTGATGAAGCGTTAAAACGCGAAACCGATGGTTGTTAATAAATAACAACCAAGTAAAACAGTACAGTTGCTTATAAAATGATATAAATATTATAATCATATTTCATTAACCTTTGCTACATATTTATACCACAGTAAATATACGTATTATGTTCTACATCTGTAACAAAAATTTATAAATATTCTCAAAAGGCCTTCTTGAACAAAAATACGTCTAAGACAAAAACCAGGTCCAGGGCGTCCTCTTTGAAGAATAGACTACCTACCTGCTATTATGCCAAGTAGTTTGTAAAATACAGACCTTACAATCCAATACAGTGTATCTCGTAAAAGGCTCGTAGAAGGCCAACATTATGACTACTATGTGCCAGTTCTGCACCGTTTCGCCCCAGTTTGGTGCCACTGCTTTATCTATTCTTGCAGCAATAGCGTCAATGTTTGTTAGTGTTATATTCGGCATGGAGGGTAAAGTAGCACTTATACTTAAGTACATGGGATCCCACCACAGGGATTGCAGGGGATCATTAACAATATTGGACTTTTTATATGATGGCTATCTCTTTCCATTAGGAGGAACCATCTGCTTGTTTGCTATCATTTAATGTAAAGAAAACATATAATTAGTACTAGTAAGCTACACTAGCTAGCTTGACACCGGAGTTAATAAATTTGAATATGAGTTGACGGGTTTCTTAAGTCGACGTCTAGTCGAGTCAAGCGAGTATAAGAGCAAGGAAGTCGTGTCAAGTAGAGCTGCGTTACTGTTACATACAGTATGCGTGCCTACCTACATTCAAATCGAATCTAAACGTCCTTCACTGCCAGTCAGTTGTAAAATGAAAATGCAAAGATCAACCAAAAAAATAACGAACAATCGTCATTGAAGGTTAAAAGTGGCATTAACTATAATACATGAAGCAACTATTTAAACGGTTTTTACTTTGAATGCGGACAATTTGATAGTTAAATTACCAGCGTCCTTTGTAAACAAGTTCTTGCAATGATTATGACACCGTTCCGTTCCAAAACAAACGCAAACTGATTACGTAATATAGAAAGTTGAGAGACTTATTTACCTCTTAGTCTCGAGACATGATATAAATGTCGAGTGTGATAGCTCGCTTCTTTTAACCGCTTACTCTACATTTAAATTGGAACCTGACCATGAACGTCTTTCGAAATAGGATAGTGAGCGAAATTCTCAACCCACATCGAAAAAACTCTTAAAGTTTAAAAATCTTACTTCACGTAAATGTTTTCTATGTATGTTAAACGTTATTTCGTATTATAATTAGTTGACCCGGCAAACGTAGTTTTACTATACAAATTACTTTTATTGAATATTTTGGTGGGGTACTTGAAAGGGAGGGGGAGATAAAGACTGTCCTATCTTTAAAGTTAAGCCAAACACTAGATATCTACAACATTTCATTGAAATTTGTGCAGTAGTTTCGGAGTCCATCGCAGACAAACAACATGACACGTAATTATATATACTACGATATAGCAAACAAGAACATGGCTCTCCTGATTGAAAGAGAAACCATCGCCTTATATTTAGACACTAAGGATGTTAATAGTACGTTATTATCTGTATGACAGGGTGTTAATGCCACTAGCCTAAGTTTACCGCCTACCTTGTTATATTATTGTATAGGGATCACGATAACTACCAAATAAACGGACGGTCTCGAGACCAGGTTTTTCATTATTTCTAGAATTTCATACTCTTATTTGGTTTCGTATTTTATGTCAACTCAATAGCGTGTTTTTTTATAAAACAATAAATATTAACAATTTTTTTTCTCTATTTCTTATTCGTAAGATAGCAACAAGCTGATGGCTCTCCTGATAGAAAAAGAAACCATCGCCTATAGACACCAAAGATGTTAATGGTGCTATCCTTTGCTATTCGTGTTGCAGAATGACATTGCCACACGTATAGGTCTGCCGACTACTTTACCCTCCAAACCGGAACACGACAATGACAAACATTGACGCTATTGCGGCAGGAATAGGTAAGGTAGTGGTGTCAGACCCGAGCGAATAACAGAACTCTACCACCGAGCAAACACAATGGTGGTGACAGGTTTACGTAAATGTTAGTAGAGGCACTACAAAATAGTGGAGTCGGTTCTTTAGACAGAGCTAGAAACACAAATGACTCCAAAAGGAGAATTAGCCATCTGATTTTAGCCAGGCCGCAAGCGATTCGAAAAAAGCGAGCAAAGGATTTAAGTGAGTAGCGACTCGTGTCTATAAGGTGGTAGATTTTTGGAAAGACTTATACAGTTTTTCTCCATGTTGTTCCGGGCTCCTTTAGAGAATAGGCCAACTGCCGTTTTGCCAGGCAGGTCGTAAAAGGCGACTGATCGGCTAAGCGAGTCACTACTATCGTGCTGACTAGGTGGTAGAGTTCTGCATTGTCTTGCCCGGGTCTGGTACCACCACCTTACCTATCCCTGCCGTAATAGCGTCAGCGCTTGTCACAGTCATGTTCCGGTTTGGAGGGTAAGGTAAACTTATGCATGTGGCATTAGATCTCGCCACAATATAGCAACGCACCATTGACATCTTAGGTGTCTATAGGGGATGTTCGACTCTTTCCATCTCTCTCTCATTCAATCTCATCTCTTTCTCATTCAATCTCATCTCTTTCTCATTCAAATTCAAATTCATATTCAGAATTATTTATTTTGCATAAGTCAGGGCTACATATGATGATTCTTTCTAAACTAGTTTCAACCTGCTTTAACAAATAAATGACGAGTAAAAAGAAAAAATAACATTTATTTTTATATAAAATTGCAGATTACATTTTGAATACTTTTAAAATCAATAAAACTCCAAAAAATTAAAGTCAAATGAGAATTTAAAATAAATTAGAATAATTAAAAGAACATGCGTCACATATTATTATTCAAATGCAAGAGTTATTCTCTCCATCAGGAGACCCATCTGCTTGTTTGCGATCTTATTATATAAAAAAACAGTTCCAAAGTTTTATCTGTTCCTGCCATCATAACGCTAGTGCATTATTTGGTTTTTATGGTTAGGTAGACGGTGGGTTTTCGATTGTGACTAAAGCGGGGAATTCACTAGACAGACATGCCCGCGGGAAAGTCTGCAGACATGCCCGCCGGACTTTGCTACTATAGGCCGGGCCGCCGCGTCGGTAATACACTTGACAGACATTTGCACAGACCTATACAAGCAAAGTCCGGCGGGCGTGTCTGTTTAGTGAATTCCCCATTTAAAACCCATACGGATATCAACGCACCTTTAACACTTTTGATGTATGTTGCTGGTGTGTCTCGACATAAAGTTTTTGCTTGTCAGGTTTTTAATAAGGAAGTGGGTCGCTATAAGGAGAAGGCAAACAAGCTGCCTTCTATGGCGTAAATGAAAGAAGGTAGGTATGTTGTCACACAGTGTACATTCAACGCATTACAATATACCGTTTTCAAATATTGATTACAAGCTGCAGCGTGAAGCCCGCTTTTAGCCGAATAAAAGTTTTTGCTGAATCCTGCGGGATCGCCTAATTTTTATGGGATAAGAAGTAGCTATTCCAGGTAAGCATCTACCTGTGTACTAAATTTCATTCAAATCCGTTCAGTAGTTTTTGCGTGATTGACTAACAAATCCATCTAAACATCCAAACTTTCGCATTTATAATATTAAAAATATAGATTTGGGGTCCTAGTAAGGGTGGTTACTGGTTAGTCATTATCGTAACTAACGATAAAGACGATGATAGTATAAATAAGCT
Source organism: Apodemia mormo (assembly GCA_036924255.1). Classification (NCBI taxonomy): domain Eukaryota; kingdom Metazoa; phylum Arthropoda; class Insecta; order Lepidoptera; family Riodinidae; genus Apodemia; species Apodemia mormo. Next base: position 20,464,650 of record JAUPFN010000015.1, on the reverse strand, counting down.
TAGTGTTAATAAGAAAAAGTAGCGAGTCATGATGTAACCTAAATTTGGAAATATTAAGATATTTTTGCTTTATATTGCGCAACATTTTACAGCAATTCGTAAGCCCTCTGTGTTTGACAATGACTCAACATAAAAAGTATACAATCCATGATGATAAGTTTTATTTTTTATGTTTGTGGGAAAGGCAAACTGGCAGACGTGCCACCTGATGTTAAGAGTTCGACGTCGCCATTGAACATAAATGGGATACCTGGGCTGGAACTAGCCCAGGAATCATGTGTTGCCTATCCTGAGACATAAGATGTTAAGTCTCGGTGCCAGGAATTACGCGACCTGCCTTGCCCTTCTCTCCGAAACACAGCAAAGCTGTTTCACGGGGGATTAAGCAAGGGAAAATAAGTTGAACTTTTAGCATTGAAGTCCTGTTTATCGTTGTACGTCTAGGTTTTAGCCTATTCGGCTCAGATTAATAAGAGCCGGGGTCGATCTTCGGGTGAGGTAAAGTGCTATTGAGGATTTCCTCGGAAATACAAGTCCCAATTGCAGTTCGGAGCCTGGTGGTGGTATGATATCACCTTTGTTCCACGGAAATAAAGAAGTCGGTCCCGGTTATTGCTATAAATTTGACCGCTCCCTTGGTAGAGTGGTTAGCAAGTAGCAACCTTTCTGAATGCAATCACATGGGCTCGAATTCGATTCGCGACAGGGATAGGCGTTTGTGAGATGAGCATAAATGTTTACATTTTTAGGTTTGAGTGTTTTTTTATGTATATTTTGACCGCATGTTTTTTAACTATATTTTGGGTTTCGGCGTTATTAACTATATTTGTGTCGGTGTTGACTACATGAGGTCCCGGGTCGGGCAATTCAAAATGTGTTTTTTTTAGTTTTCTGATAAAAACACGGTCGCCAGGGATTGGATAAATAAGTGCTCGGTCGGTGATAGGCTTGTCACCTATCACATGGGATCTGTCTTCGGCTAATCGAGGGTGCACTTGTTGTGTCTCTGCCTGCCTCTTCAGAGATTTACCTACCTAATTTTTTGCCTACATCGCCGCAGAGTGGCTATTGGCTAGTTCATCGGTTTTTTATCGGATACACTTTGGAGAGTCGCTGTGGAATTGCACAACTTAATTTCACCATCCCAGCAGCCGCAGCAAGCAGATGGGTCGCCTGATGGAAAGAGTCAAAAACATCACCTATAGACACCAAAGATGTTAATGGTGCGTTGCTATCTTGTGTCGAGGTCTAATACCACATGCATAAGTTTACCGGCTACCTTACCCTCCAAACTGGAACACGACAGTGACAAGCACTGACGCTATTGCGGCAGGAATAGGTAAGGCGGTGGTACCAGATCCGGGCGAGACAATGCAGAACTCTACCACCTAGTAGCCACGATGGTAATGACTCGTATAGCCGATCGGTCGCCTTTTACGACCTGCCGGGCAGAACGGCAGTTGGTCTATTCTTCAAAGGAGCCCGGGACCAACACGAGGAGAATGATACATTGATGTAAATTACATTAGGGAGACAATTTTAAGAAAAATATAGATGTAAGCTATAACCATAATTTTGATCGTCCCGTTGGTCCAGTGGTTAGCGACCCTGACTACTCAATCGACAGTGCTCGGGTTCGATCCCCGACGGGGACAAGCATTTGTGTGATGAGCATAAATGCTTGTATTTCCGGGTTTGGGTGTTTATTAAATATATTCCAATATTTATATATGTATTTCTATGTATTAGTATCATTTATCAACACCCATAACACAAGCAAATAATTTATATGCTTACTTTGGGGTTAGATATAGTACGTGTAATTTGTCCCATGAATATTTATTTATTTGCAATTAACCTACTCAATATCACCATTACTTTAATTCTGAGCAACAAGAAACTATTTTTATTTATAGTTTTAATTTTGTTGATAATGTTTTAAATAGTCTCATCTTATAAAAATGCCTCGGGAAAGATTTTAATTTATCACAAAAAATCGTGCTTGTAATTTTATTTCTTTAATTATCATGTAATGTTTCTTTATCTGGCAAATACTACGATTCGGTAATATTACAGACAATAAATAATACAAAAAAAATCAGCATTTAATTGTTTATTAAGATCCTGTAAACGATTCGCTCAACAGGAGGTTGATTGGAAGGCTATATAGTTGAACGATTTTTCACACACGTTAAGAAAAATTCACGACATGAGGGGATTTCTATAGTTTTTGTACTTGATCACGCAACGCAAAGTATCGAGCTTCAAAAGAAATAAACTAGATGTCGCTGATTGTTTTTGTACCGCTTTATTCGTTACTAGTTGTTCCTCACGACCTGGTTCGCGCGACCCAAAATCGGTACTTCATTTAGTTCAGTCGGGTAAAATAGTAGCCTGTCTCATTTCTCCTCGATAGTGTAGTTTTGTAATGGTAAAATATTGTTAAGATCGGTCCCGTAGTTTTTGAGTTTATTCGTTACAAACATACATTTACTAGGTGGTAGAGTTCTGCATTAGTTCGACCGGGTCTGGTACTGGGTCTGGTACCACCGCCTTACCTATTCCTGCCGCAATAGCGTCAGTGCTAGTAACTGTCGTGTTCTGGTTTGGAGGGAAAGTAGCCGGTAAACTTATGCATGTGGCATTAGACCTCGCCACAAAATAGCAATGCACCATTAACATCTTTGGTGTCTATAGGCGATGGTTGTCTCTTTCCATCAAGAAACCCATCTTTGCTATCTTACGATATAAAAAAACTTACATTTTTTTCTCTCTACCTATATCTATACTATCTATCTATACTATAGATAAACCTCGTGTTGTTTCAGGCCCCCTTTAGAGAATATATCATCTACCATTTTGCCAGGCAATTCGTAAAAGAACGAGTAGTACTAACGTCGTGACTACTAGGTGATAGAGTTCTGTAACGTCTCGCCCAAGTTTTTGGAATCACCGCCTATTCCTGCCGAAATATCGTCAATGTTTGTCACTATCATGTTCTAGTTTGGAGAGTAAGATAGTCGGTAAACTTACGCATGTGGCATTACTGTCTCGCCGTACGGATAGCAACGCACTATTGAAATCTTTGGTGTTTATAGACGTTGGTCTTGGTAGCAGACTCTTCTCTGCCTATTTGCTATGTTATGATATAAAAAATAATATGTTAGGAATGCTGATTATGAAGGTTGCTCTATACATGTATCTTCAACAAATTGCTAACAGTTTCGTTCGTGTTATAATGATGATGTTACATAATTAATTAACCTGCGTAGTCATAACAATCGTTGTAGCGTTCATATTGACGAGTAATTCCTTTGGCTTTATATTGTTATTGTAACATCTTTACCTTGAGTTATAACGACGTTGGAATTGACGATGTCAAGTGTGTAATATAACAGCAATATCATTAAGTAAACCATTGTCAAATGTTGCTAGCAGCTTAGGAGATTGACGACTTCAAATTAGCTATAGTGAATCTATATTAATATTATAAATGCGAAAGTTTGGATGTTTAGATGGATGTTTGTTACTCAATCACGCAAAAACTACTTAACGGATTTAAATGAAATTTGGCACACAGGTAGATGATGACCTGGAATATCCTGCGGGATTCGTCAAATTTTTTTATAATCAGCGGGCTGCACGCTGCAGCTAGCAAAAATATGTTATATAATTTTCATCGACGACTAATTACATAATATTAGGTAAATATAATAAATAATACACTTGTACTTTTTTAGGACGAGATAGGTAAGGCGTTGAAACCAGACCCGGGCGAGACAAAGCAGAACTCTATCACCTAGAACAGAAATAAGACTGACAAGCATTGACGCTATTGTGGCAGGAATAGGTAAGGCGGTGGTACTAGACCCCGGCAAGACAGTGCAGAACTCTACCACCTAGAACAGAAATAAGACTGACAAGCATTGACGCTATTGTGGCAGGAATAGGTAAGGCGGTGGTACTAGACCCCGGCAAGACAGTGCAGAACTCTACCACCTAGTAACCACGATGATAGTGACTCGCATAGCCAAACGTTCGCCTCTTTAGGACTGCTGGCAAAACGGTAAATAGCTTATTCTTTAAAGGGAGTCCAGACCAACAAGGGGAAAAAATCTTAGCTGTAATTCTATTTAAAACAATGAACAATGGCGTATTTATTTTATGCTTATGTGAAGTTTTTTTGAAGAATATAAATGAATGCATATTAATCGAGAACCGAAGAAGATAATATTATTATGACATTGGAGATTCAACAAGTCCACGTAATTGTAGCGACGTGGATTGCAGTGTGCAATTATAGTAACGTGGCATTCACGGTGCCGCAATCGCGTTAGGTTTATTTGTAAACACGCAGTTTGTTTTGTGAAGGTTACACAACAATAACATTGGTAAAACCGAAAACGACGCTTCGGTTTTGTTTGACATATTATTTATACTAGTGATCGCACTTTGGTCGAAATTCGACCATAATTCTACGACACCTTTTGATAGTAGACTGAATAATAAAATATCTTAATTTTTCACTACAAACTTTAAAAATAAACAAGATAGCACACATATTCATATTCATATAAATAAAATTGAAGTGTTTGTTTATGATTGCAAAATAACTAGGTTTTCTCAAGAGCAGTGTGGAATTTTTACGATTGTAATACCTAAATAATCATTTCTAAAATTTCTCTGTCTTATGTCATTCAGTTTGTACGAGGAAATCTCTGGAACGGCTGAGTCGATTTTGATCGAACTTTCGCTTAAAGATAGAGGAGTTTATAGGGCAGAACAGAGGCTACTTTTTACTTTTTTGTGTTTACTTTTTGATGTGTCTCCTGATGGAAAGTCATCCATCGACTATAGACACCAAGTATGTTAATGGTGCGTTGCTATTTTGTGGCGAAGTCTAGTGCCACATGTATAAGTTTACCGGCTACCTTACCCTACAAACAGAAACACGACAGTGCCAAGCACCGACGCTATTGTGATACGAATAGGTAAGTCGGTGGTACCAGACCCGGGCAAGACAATGCAGAACTCTACCACCTAGTAGCCAGTAGCCACGATATTAGTGACTTGCTCAGCCAATCTGTTGCCTTTTACGACCTGCTTGGACGAACGGAAGTTTGCCTATTTTTAAAGGGAGCCCGGGACCAACACGTGGAGTTTTTTAACTGAATCAAGAAAAGGAAGTAATGATTTTGTAACACATGAATGAAGTCGCAAATAATAGCTAGTAATACATAATCGTCGACGAAACTGAGACATTTAAAGTATTTTTCTTACTCTAATTGTGCGTTTAAATTTTTATGGAAAATATTATAAGTTTTAAAGTAATTTTTGAAAAACCCGTGTGTTGTACCTTTATTTAATTTCTAATACACGATAAAAATACGTGATAAATGAAACAGTTAAATTTGTGCACCTTAAAATCCTCTTCGTATCACTTAGCACGTCTTATACGCACTTTGTTATTTAGACTTGGTTTGAATTTTAGATACAATTCAAATTTCAATTTATATTCGTTTACAAAAGATCAGAGGCCTCCCCGACAACAAATTAGGCATAGATTTAGATTCGGATTAGTAGGCACATGTTGAATTGTACCCAAATCAGTATTGAGAAAAATATATTCAAAGTGATATAACTCCAATGAAATTAGTATTCAGGATAAAAATACTGAAAAAGAAAACGTGAAAATTATTATAATTGCTTTTAAAACCATGAAGCTCGAAATTAATGTGTTTAGCAATTCTTATACAGTTTACAACTTGAAATATATCTATTTCCACGATAATTTTGCAAAAAGTCTGCGAGTTGTATCAATTTGCACAAAATTATGTCCGAAACTAAAGTACATAAAAGAACGTGAGTTAGACCAAAATAACCCTAATTTTTTTTTGATAATTTGTACATAAAAATCTTAGACTTAAATCACTCATCACAGGAGGCGAATTAATTCTATTTTTTCACTGTATAATATATCGTTTTTGCGTTTGACCCTTACATGCAATTGCTCATATGAGCTACACGTTCCCCGCCCATCACCGAGTCTATTTATATGGTCTGTGGTTTTACCTATCAACCAACTATATGTGTGTACTGTGTATATTATGATGTATGTCTAATGATAGTGTGTATTATTACACACACGACCATTCATTAATTCGGGTAACTTATCTGAAATTTATTTATTACTAGCTGCAGCGTGCAACCCGCACTCACTTATATCGCAACCCACGTGTTTGTATAAAGAGAGTAAGGTATATGAATATGGAAGAAGCAAGACAAATCTGCAAGAATCGTGACATATGCCACTCCGTTCTTTCTGCCTACCTCGGAAGGGATCTGGCGTAGAGATATATATGTAAATCTTAAAATCTTTTAACTTTTTTTATTATTTATTTGTTCTTTCAAATATCCTCTTCTTGAAAATCAGTTAAACCATGAAAACAGTACCGTGTAAATTGGCAACAAATATTTTAGCAAGATTGACTGCGACAGTGACGTTCATGTCGCTATAACTGTAATCAGTAAACAGGATGTTAAGCTCGAAGCCGCGCTCGAGCCGACAGCCTTGCCTGAGGCGATGTTTTCGCAAAACAACAACTGTTGCAACATCTAGAGTCTCGGCTCTCTCACCGGTCGAGATAACTAATAGATAAACAAACAAGAATAACGGGAACAATCTATGATTTGTAGTGAAATCGCGTTTAGTGCCTAAGAGCACTTTATCTAGATTGTAAATTGTGGAAATAATTATCTTTGTTTTGTTGGTTACTATTGTTTCGAGTTTTTAATGCTTCGTTGTCGACGCCATTTAGTTTTTAATCCGGAAACCTTATAGTTTCATCTTTATCATCTATTTGACTGTCTTGCTTTTATATCATAGTAACAAATGATCTGATGACTACTGATGCAAATCCATCCCATCCATATATGATGATGACTAGATGCCATCGACTATGGTTTCAGATATGAAATGGTTATCACATCATTATAAATGTCATTATCGTTAATAATGATTTGCTATTAATATGGCGGTGATGTACCTAATACCTCATCCATAAGGTTGCCAGCTTCCTAACCTTCCAATGTTGGTAGGAATAGGTAAGAAGGTAATACCGGCGACAAATTGTAACTCTACTATACCAACGACGAGGGAGGTCACATGTTACATTTAAGTGAAGGAATGCAGGAGGTACAGGAAATATGAAAGGCAGGAATCATAAAATGCAATGGATGATAATAGTTCTTGCTGTTCATCATTAATAGGTTCTCTATGTATATCTATAGAAATAAACAAATAAATTAGGTAATATAATAATATGACTGTATTAATTACACGAAATAATCTAACCCCAGAGAAAGAAAATTGTGGCATTTGCGTGTTAGCCAACTAAAAATGTTTTCTTCAATCAATCTTCAATCGTTATGTCTCTCAATTTCATTATTATCATATGTTTTTCTTTCTAATTAAAAAATGCTTTATATGTAAATCTATCACTCTCTTTACACACGTACAATCACACAAATACACATACACACGCTAACGTATTTATGGTGGTGGAGTTTTTTAATTTGTTATTGTATATTTAAAATTTAGTTGCCGACTTTGTATCTGTACGTTTCTATTTAATTACATTATATTGTCAAAAAAACAAAGAGGAAATTCGTAATTGGCTAATGTTCAATCTATGAACTTGTATAAGTCTTTTTGTGTAAAGCGTATTTTTGGTTATTAAAGACACATAAATAATAATTTATTTATTTATTTCTTTATTTAATATTTTGTTGTACACAACAGTAAATGTAACTATAACACGAACAAAAGGCAGACTTATCTCTATAATACAAAGGTTTCTTCCAGCCTACCCAGCTTATGAAGCTATGAAAAAGAAGCAGCAGACATTGTGTACAACATATAAAAGTAAATCACAACACACAACATTACAGAACAATATAATTAAAATCATCTACAGGGAAAATAGTGAAAAGATGACTTAGGCTATATATGCTATGATTTATAAACTATGACTAATAAACTAAATAATTACAAAAAACAAAACTAATTTCAATGATAAATAGTAATTTCTTCCCAGTAGTAATCTACCCCCAGAGCAAGCAAATTACTTTCTTATAACACTTGATTGCGAGTCAACGCCTAAAAAACGAACGAAACCTAGTCCCAGAAATACAATCAGTTCGCTCACCGAGCAAACGCTTGTTCCTGTTGGGAATCCAAACCGAGTACCCTGTACCACTGATCAAGTAGAACTGTCGCTAACCACTCGACCATCGTGGTGGTGAAAACTTAAGCTGAACCTAAATATAAACTAATTAATTTTTTGTTTCAGTACGGATTCGACGGTTAGCTCTAGATTTTCTCTTGCCAGTACCTATATTGCTTGAAACTATATTGCGTAGTTTAAAAAGTAAAAAAGGAAACATTTGAAGTCAAATAGAAGCAATTCCATGATTATTTTGAGTTTTTATAGTACGCTAAAAACCCTACTTAAATAATTTTCCGGTTACGAAGGCCAATGAAACCTCCTGCGGACCATATGGATCACCCAAAACGTTGTCATGCTCATGGCCAACATTTACATGAAATAATCTTTAAAAAATAAATAGCAAGGATTGAGTCTTAACCCCTCATTAAAATTTTATATTTTTTACAGTTTTCCTGTGTGTTTCCGAACCTAAAGGGAAAAACGGGGCCCTTAGGATCACTTCGTTGTCCGTCAGTCCGTCAAGACCCTTTTTCAGGGAAGCGTAGCGATATCAAGTTGAAAATATCAAATACTCGGGTTTACAGTCCCTCTTAGCTGTGCAAAAATTAAGCTTTTAAGTTAACATGATTAAAATATATGACAATTTATGTTTCAAATTTTCGATTTCAAAAGGGAATCAAAACTTATAGGGAACTTTCCTTTGACCTAGAATTATGAAATTTGGCAAGAAGCAATATCAGAACAGAAGATGTAAAGGAAAAAATCCGAAAACCGTAAAATTTTAGTTACATCATAAAAAAACGCGATCAAAAGATAAAATGGTTTCCGAGAACCCTCGGTATGCGATTTCAACTCGCACTTGACCGGATTTTTTGTAAATTAAAGATCAAACTCTATAAAAAATCACCTCTTACAACCGAATTGAGAACTATATTCTTTTTGGAAAGTCGGCTGAAAAGCCTTATTAATGTAATTCGGATCGTAAATAAAGTCTTAAGATAGTCCCGCAAAAGTGCCAACTGTCGGCGGTGGTGGAAGATATACGGGTGAATTGTGAACATGTAATTGAGGCAGCCGGAAAGTGTAGGATGTGCGTTGAGACAATCAACTCCTACCGATTTCCCAGTGATTAAAACCAATCTGCGGTGTCAGGCATTATCAAGTGACAATAACAAGAAAATACTCTGTAGTACAGTGCAAGTTTTATTGGAACGGAGATCCTTATCACACGTTATTGACTGAGGGACGAAAATGAAAAAAAATATGACACCAAATTGCATACAATTTTAGTAATTTAAAAATTTAAACCCTCTTCAGATATTAATTATATACATATCTCAATACTACTTAACTGATTTTGATGAAACTGGGATCGTTCCCTAAGTTGGAATATACCTGATTTAAGTATATTCCAGGTCAGCATCTATATGTGTGTCAAATCTTATCCAAATCGGTTTGGCTGTTTTTGCGTGAAAGAGTAACAAACTCCATCCATACAAACAGACTTTCGCATTTATAATACTAGCTGCAGCGTGCAGCCCGCAGCATTATAAAAGTTTATAGTGAATCCCGCGGGAACAACTCATTTCCGGGATAAAAAATAGCCTATGTGCTATCCCAGGCTATCATCTACCCGTGTGAAAAATTTCATCCAAATCCGATGAGTGGTTTTGGCGTGATTAACATACTTACAGCCATCCATCCAAACATCCAAACTTTCGCATTTGTAACATTAATAGTATAATAGACTAGTAGGATAGTAGAACTAGTAGGACTAAATAGCAAATAAGTTAATAGCTCTCCTGATGGAAAGAAAAACCATTTTTTTCTCCGTGTTGGTTCCAGGCTCCTTTGAAGAATTATAGACCAACTGCCGTTCTGCTAGGCAGGTCGTAAAAGGCGACCGATTGTCTATGCAAGTCACTACCATCGTGGCTACTAGGTGGTAGAGATCTGCATGCTCTTGCCCGGGTCTGGTATCACCGCCTTACCTATTCCTGTCGCAATAGCGTCAGTACTTGTTGCTGTCGTGTTCCGGTTTGGAGGGTAAGGTAGCCGGTAAACTTATGCATGTGGGATTAAACCTCGCCACAAGATAGCAACGCACCATTAACATCTTTGGTGCGCCTATAGTAAGCGATGGTTAACTCTTTCCATCAGGAGTCCCATCTGCTTGTTTGCTATCTTCTGATATAAAAAAAATCCATTATAGACACAGAATATGTTCCGATGGACGGGATGGTAATGCGACATGCACGCATGCAATAATTTATATCAATAAAAGTTCCCTTTTTATTGATATAAATAAATAATAAAATTTAGTGTATGGCAGAATAGCAGATGGGTCTATTCTTCAAAGGGGGTCCGGACCAACACAGGGGATTACCAGCCTTCATGATATTGCAATAGCAATAGGTATAGCCTATATTGTATGACTTACCTATTGCTTAAATCACTCTACCATCTATTATAAGTTTGTTTCGCCAGTGCTATAACCACATTATGCTTAGTGAAGAATTGACGTCCTCGTTTCCTTTTGACATTCATACTTCAATACTTCCATATCGTCCATAATTATTAATTACTATATAAAAAAGCCTCTGCGGTCTAGTAGTCCGGTATCGCTGTTGACCACATGAGGACTGTGATTCGATTCCCGTGTCGGGCAGCTTAAAAGTTTGTTTTTTCAATTTTCTGTTAAAAACGTTGACCGGGATTGGAAAGTGCCCGTTTGACGATAGGCTTGCCGCCTGTCAAATTGTATGACTTAGTATCTTCGGCTAATCGTGGGTGCACTGGTTTTACCTCTGCCTAGCTCTTTCGGGGATAATAAATGCCAAAGCCTGTCTGCCTGTTACGCTTTCACGACTAAAGCAGTTAAACGATTTTGATGAAATTTGGCATGGAGATAATTGAAGATCCGGTGTCAAACATAGGCGCTAATCTTTTTCAAAATCAACCCATGAGGGGCTGAATTATGGAATGAAAGTTTGTATGAAAAAGTATATAGTGCACATGTTAACCTATTCGCGAAAAAAGCTGCGTAGATCAGCTAGTTAATAAATACTTGATCGACGAAATTTTTTACGAAGTCAGAAAAATCTTTGAATTAATTCGATTTAAGAATTTAAAATATTATACAGACGTGGAAAGGAAATTGCAAGCATATATATGTCGTAGTTGTGTCTGATTTTATGACTTTTTTGCATACATACATTGAGTTTTTTAATGCAAAAAACGTGGAAAATTTAAGTGACCTTATCTTTCATATTATAATTTCATGTTGTTTTTGGTTTGATCGCTTTTTAATGCGATGTACCTTTGTCTGTCTCTGTTGATTTTATACCAGAAATATTTTTATATTATACGAAGTAAAGTAATTCACAAGCATATATATATTGTAGGTAGCTGTGTTCGATTTTGTCTTTTTTGCATGCATAGATTGAGTTTTTTAATGTAAAAAAAAGAATAATTTAATCCTTCATTTTGAAGTAATAGCACAGAATACTTAGAGACTAAGAGAAGTCAATGTTACATAAAAGTAATATTCGAGCACAGCACACATAGACACCTCGCACGGACGCGATATCTCGGACTGGTGCGGAACAAACTGTCCCGAACCATTCCGTGATATCGCGTCCGTGAGAGGTGTCTATGTGTGCGTTGCTCGATTATCACATGTAGATTGACTACTATTAGTCCCCAGTATACTATGGTAATAGTGTTGTTTTTGATGTAATCGCTTTTTAATGCGATGTCCTTTGTCTGTCTTTGTTGATTTTTAATCAGAAATGTTTTAATATTATACGAAGTAAAGGAATTTACAAGCATTTTTATATTGTAGCTGTGTTATATTTTATGATTTTTTTGCAATCATAGTTACATTGAGTTTTTTTAAGCAAAAAACAAGGAAGATTTCCAGTGACATTATTTTTCATATTGTCCCAGATGATTTCAGTGTTGTTTTTGATTTGATTGTTTTGTTACGCGATGACGTTTGTCTGTCGGTTGCACAATACAGAAGGCCGTGGCAAGGTCGGCGCCGACGCCGCGCTGTCACTCACGTGGCACTAAACAACTGTGAGTCGCATGACTTGACAGCTTTAGTCTCCACATACAAATACCAGTAGGAATTCGATATTGTGTACTTGTATGGCTTCGGTTATAAGACTGTTGTAGTTTGGGTTTATTATTTTAAGCACGCCTTATAAATTGCACATGTCGAAATATTTGCTATCATTTTTATATTGTGTACTCAAGAAATAATAATTCTGTATAATTCGAATCCAAAATTTCGCTTATATGATATATTCACCTTGCAAATGAAATGATGATTATTTTGCTGTCATTTATACCAAACAAGCTGCAGCCGGCAGCCTGCTGCTTTATAAAAGTTTTTGATGAAACCCGCGGGAGCAACTTTTTTTTTCGGGATAATAAGGAGCCTATGTGCCTATTCTAGGTTCCTGTGTGCCAAATTTCATCTATATCTGTTCAGTAGTTTTGGCGTGATTGAGTTACAAACATCCATCCAATCCAATCCATACATCCAAATATCCAAACTTTCTCATTTATAATATTAACTAGCTGACCCGCGCAGCTTCGCCCGCGAGTAGATTAACATGTCGTCAAGATAGCTTTTCATACAAATTTCATCTCCTATTTCAACACTTAAAGGGTTAATTTTTAAAAAAAATTAGCCTATTTTTGACCCAGGCTCTTCAATTACTTCCATGCCAAATTTCATGAAAATCGGTCCAGCGGTTTAGTCGTGAAATCTTAACAGACAGACAGACAGACCTTCGCATTTATAATATTAATATGGATATAGATTATAGATTAATATAGATTTGCCCACATAAATAAGATTTTCTAGACTCTTCGACATTTTAAGGCTGTTGTGAATAAGGTTCTTTTGGGCTTGATATCTTTCCATCTTAAAGTAAAAAGAATCATCACGTGACCCGCCAATTCATCAAGTGATCCGAATGTCTTTAGACTGTCTGGTTCAACACGATTCACCGGTTCACCGGTTGGCGAGTTGTGTGGTATTCCCGGTTGTATGTATTATTGTATTTTACCGGCCTGATATCGATTTCCGCTTTGAAACCGACAGCTTGCTCATCCCAAGCACGGAGGTGTTAATACACCACCAACAGACTCTCAGTCTCTACTGAGATTTGTACTTTCGAGAAAAATCTCGAAAAAACTTCAACGAATAATAATGTAATTAAGGTCCGATTCAATGAAACAACGTGCAATGATTATCTGCAAATAAAATTACTCGGATTTTTAATAAAGGATTTCGTAGTAAAGATTTTCCTTGACAAAATTTAGATTTTATTTTATTTCACATTTAATAAGACGTTTTTAATGAAAGAAGTGTGCTGAAAATCATAAATATTCATCAGCATCAAGTACAGCATGCATTCATTTTATATCTAAATCGATTTGCTTATATTGTAAACTTAAGGCGAGGCACCGAGACAAACGGAAAAAAACTGTTTTGCTTAATCACACTTTTATGTCTTGATTGTTAAATAACGGTTTTACAAAATTTACACAATATACCTGAAGATATTATCTATGGATTGTACTAACTCATTACATGATAGAATGTACTTCACCCGATCATATAAAATTCCGAAAATAGACTAAAAAAATATCTAAAACAAGTAATTTGTTCATAATTTTTCTGATTTTCCACATGATTTTTATATGGTGATATTTAGTTTTAAATACAAAAAACTATATTATTGGCGCGCGTCAAAATACTTCGCCTTAAATAATTAATATATTTTACACTCATAGTCGTCGGCACTTGGTGAAACGCCATTTTCATTCAGTATTTTATATAAAATTATTATATTATATACGGTAATTTCCCTGACGATGCTTATCTAGAAGCGAAACCGGTTGGATAGTAAATATAATAATCTATTGTGAAACAGTACAAGTGTTTTTTATATAAAATATTGAATTAAGTAACCAAATATCAATATTTAATAAGAACAGTCAATTTCTCCATATGAATATAGTAATAATTGATTTATAATATAATAATAGGTTTTGATGTTAAGAGTGGTGGTGGTGGTATCTTCACGCCCATATCCCCGAAGAGGTAGGCACAAGTACAACCAGTGCATCCACGATTAGCCGAAGATTCTTAGTCCCACAATGTGATAGATGGCCAGCCTATCACCAAACGGGCAATTTTCTAATACCGGGCAACGTAGTTTTTATCAGAAAACTGAAAAAACATTTTTTTTTATTTTCCCGAACTGGGAATTGAACCCGGAACCCCGTGTGGTCAAGGCCGACACCGGACCACTAGACAACAGAGGCGATTATATTAAGAACTGATTGAAATAAATAAATTTCTGTAAACTTGTCACTTTTGAAAAAACAGTAGCTGTAAAAGGATATCATTGTTTAGCCAGAAGTAAATTACATCTTAATCATCGCTTATAGACATCAAAGATGTTAATGCGTAAAAAGGCGAGACAATGCAGAACTATATCTCCTAGTAGACACCATGGTAGGACTAGGTGGTAGAGTTCTGCATTGTCTTGCCCGGGTCTGGTACCACCGCCTTACCTATTCCTGCCGCAATAGCGTCAGTGCTTGTCACTGTCGTCTTCCGGTTTAGAGGGTAAGGAAGCCGGTAAACTTATGAATGTAGCATAAGACCTCGCCAGAAGATAGCAACGCACCATTAACACCTTTGGTGCGCCTATAGTTAACGATGGTTGACTCTTTCCATCAGGAAACCCATTTGCTAGTTTGCTATCTTATACTATAAAAAAATGGTAGTGACTCGCATAACGTCAGTCGTTCGCCTCTTACGAACTGCCTGGCAGAACGGCAGATGGTCTGTTCTTCAAAGGGGGCCTGGACGGGGTATTTCTCAGAGCGCGATCATTTTCAAGCGCACCTAACGAAGCGCAACTAAACTATTCCTTGAAGCGCACCTTTTAGTTGCGCTAACGAAATAAATTAAAAATATTACGATTTTATTCCTCGCAGCGCACCAATGCATGTGGTGTAAATAATTAGAAAATAATGTAAATAATGATGATATTCATTAATATAATAATAATAAAATTATAATATTTTTAATTTGTTTCGTTAGTGCAACTACACTAAATACTGAAATAAATGATTGCATTATTATATTACCGAGGTAGATTAATGACAACCTCAGTAAACATGCCACGCAGCATGTGCCTTTTTATTCATGTCATGCATATATATCATACTAGCTGTGCCTGCGACTTCGTTCGCGTGGAACAAATTTTAAAATAAAAACCCGCATAGTTCCCGTCCCCGTGGGATTTCCGGGATAAGAACTATCCTATGTCCTTTCTTGGGTCTCAAACTATATTTGTACCAAATTTTATCGATTTGGATAAAATGGTTCAGTGGTTTGGCCGTGAAAGCGTAACAGACAGACAGACAGAGTTACTTTCACTAATAATATTAGTATGGATTTAGTATTTATCAGTGATTATCACTTCATTAGAATTAAATTAGGACATTTGCTTGTTGCTAATATATGCGTATAAAATCGTACGATCATCGCACTCTTGGTCCTTAGCAAGAAAAGTGGCGTGATCATGTTTATTGTTACGATATTACTCTTTGACTTTCTCGCGTCATCGCCAAAAAAGACGCTGATCCAACGTTATTCGTTTAATAACGGTATTTTTAAATATAAATATACATATAAATAGGAAGGTAAACAATTATAATGATAACAACAGAAGCGGTAAAAACATTACTATATCAGCTCTTGCTCATTATGCAGCTATCCGTTGGGTTGTTTGTTGGCATAAAAGGTTATCCGGCTAAATATTTATTTATTTATTTAATACTTTATTGTACACTTATATAATGCCATAAAAAATTAAACGATAATTAAAATAATGCACAAAAGGTGAGCTTATCCCTAACGACAGAGATTTCTTCCAGCTAACCCAGAAATTGAAGCTGGGAAAGGAAAGTGGAAGGCATCGTGCACAAGCATAAAGACAAACACAAATATATAAATTACATTGAAATTCTAATTATTCATACATTGCAAGGATAAGATTACACATAGATAAGAAAAGGCTAAAACGCAAATTGATGACTATAGTAAAGAGAAGATAACACAGTAATAAAATAAATAGGACAGAAAAAAAACTACGACAATAACAGGTAATGCTCCTTAACCCGCTTCTTAAAAACTAGCAACGAGGGGCTACTGCGGATCTCAGTGGGTAGAGAATTCCACAACTTCACTGCGTGGACAGTGAATGACCATGAATACGTTTGAGAATGTGACACAGGAAAACGAAGAAGAAAGCCAATATGAGAACGACATGGGGAATTGGAGGAATGCAAAAACGAGAAACGCTCATGAAGGTACTTGGGAGCAGCAGGATTGAACAATATATTAAACAGAAGGCAAAGAATATGCGTGTTCCTACGAAAACGGATAGGCAACCACCTGAGCTGGACTCTGAAAGTAGAGAAGTGGTCGTACTTACGAAGACTAAAAATAAATCTTATACATGAGTTTTGAAGCCTCTCGAGTTTATTAATACTGATTTTTTTTGTAATACATACATGTTATGATTCCTCTTAGTATTTGAAACGTATACTTAACGTGACCATTTTTACTTAAGCCCCGTTTTCACTTGAGTGCGAGTGTTTAATGCAGGTGCTTAGTATTAAGCGAAAAATACGTGAAGACAGCCGTTGATCAGTGCGAGTGATTAGTAATCTGCGTCTATTCACTTTTATTACGCTGAATACTAATCACTCGCACTGATCAACGGCTGTCTTCACGTATTTTTCGCTTAATACTAAGCACCTGCAATAAACACTCGCACTTGCACTAATAAAAGTGAAAACGGGACTTTAGAGTTAGAGCGGGGCACTTACGTAAATTAGTATATAAATAATAATATTAGCTTTTAGACTTTGTTTGGAGGAAAACCCCAGGGTGGTTTTCCCCCGAAGCTACGATCAAAAGGTTTTACAGATATTAAACTATTAATAATAATTATTAAATAGAAATTGAGAATTTATTTAAATATCTAATCAAACATTCATCATTTATGTCAGTCAGCCACTATCTTTCGCTAACTCCTCTCTCCTGTTCTTTCTCTTGAGTTTCTTTATTGAAAATGTAGGTAGCTCCCGTACATTTTCATAGATATCTTAAGCAAATAAGGCACTAAGCAATTATTCACTTGGCAGCACAGCAGCATTTTCACTTTTCCCGATTCAGCCATACAGTATTTTTAGCTATACATTATTATCGGGAGATTCCCAAACGCTATTATAATTTTGATTATCTATTGTCAGAAAAGTGATTTTGTACTACAACTAGCTCCGAACTAAAACACAATTTTGTAATGACCAAAAATCTCCTTATCTAACTCTTAATAAATGTGTACTTTTAGTAAAAAAAGGATGTGTAATTTGTATTACCATTCAATTCCCTCAAGAACATAGGGGCTTAACCGTCACTTTAGTTAACAAGTTATTTACTTGACGGTTAACACTGCTGCACCAGCATAGGTCAGAGTGATTATTTTTTTCTGTAAAAATGTTTTAACTATTGTAAACAAGCCCTCAAGAGTGCGGTACGGAGGACGAGGTCAAAATGGCGGCACAACTACGTAGTATGTATGTATTCGTTTTGCATTGGCGGCTCTCGGTTAGCACCAGTATTGTCCCTAATATGTAAGTAATATTTATTTAATTATCATTATGGGTCTCAAGATTATGTTTATATAAAAAGTATATTCCTGAGTAACGAAATCATCGAGTCACAATGCAGGAAACCACAATGCAACTCGATAAAAATAAGTAATGTTTTATCCTGAGTCAAGAAAGAGTGCAGTCAAAATGTTTCAAAATAAAATAAATAAGGATTATTATAATTCGTAAGTAGTTTTGATCTGCTTTGGGAATATAGATATACTTTCAGGAGGTAAATAATGCATCAATCTTGATTGACAAGCGAAACGAAACGTCACATTGCACGTAAGAAAAGAGATGAGGCTCTACAAAGCTAAATCCTACCGATATACATTTTACATCATTTACCGCTGGGAAGCGTACAATCACATGTCACAAACACCTTCCTGACAGACGTTTGATCTACATACGTACGCAATTAGTCGCAACTGTCAACTACGCGGCAGTACTTCGAAACTGTGTCACAAGACGACCAGGCTGATTGTAAACGTAAGGCATCGACGTAAGGTTACTAGGAAGCTATCGATTTCTTGTGTAGTATTAACATTAACTCCACTTAATCCATACTATAATATTATAAATGCGAAAGTACATATCGCATCGTCATTAAAGTATGTTAAGTAGGTTCATAAAAAAATCAACTTTAAACTCATACCTTTAAAGGTAGTATTCCGATTCCAGCTGTTGCGACTCGGCACCGCTATGTAGGGATTTGTATGTAACGCTTTTCGATGCGTGCGACTGTGCAGCGCGGCCGAATTTCGTGGCCCGCGCACGCACGTCCCCTACAGGAGTTCTCGTTTCTTTTATTTAAGCTATCTGACATCGTTCTTGATACACAAAACACGACCGAAAGCACAACTGTTAACTCTAACTCCTTCTTGAATATTGCACGTGGCAGTCCCGGCTCAAACTGCGGACGCTGCAATCCGAAAGGATGTGGCTGTCACGGCTGTCGAGTCGCGATCGCCAAGATCCGAATGCTACCTTAATGTTTAAAATTGCAAGTTACATGCTACTCATTAGACGTTTTCGTGCCTTGATGCATTTGTACGTAGGCTGTGATTGGTCGAAATACGACTTCACATTTATTCGTGGTCTTATTTTATTTAAGACCGCGTTCTTGAATCTGGTTATTTTTGATCGAAGTGTCTTTCTTTGACTTAAATAAGTGCCAGAACCAGGATAGTCCGACCTTCTCCTTATATAAAATCCTTATATAAAAAGTTAGCGCAAGGTTTCCGTACCACCCCTATTCAAGTTTCTACGTGTTTATTAAGATCGAGTAAAAAAATACTTAAAAATTACGTTTGTTATATGGGAGCCCCCCTTTAATATTTACATTTAATTAATTATTTTAAAAGGTAATATACCTACAAGTAAAAATTCTGTGAAAATTTTAAGTCTACCTGTTACTGTTATTAATATTGAGCAAAAAATACGAAAAAAACACGATTATTGTATGGGGACCCCCTTAATATTTTTTTAAAATTTTTAGTATTTGTTGTTAAGGCGGCAACGGAAATACATAATTTGTGAATATTTCAGCTTTCTAGCTACCACGGCTTATGAGATACTGCCTGGGGATAGATAAACAGACAGACAGACAGCGGAGGCTTAGTAATAGAGTCTCGTTTTTACCTTTACTTACGGAACCCTAAAAACATGAGGCATAATTTTCCGTTTACGGCAAGTTTATGCAAGGAAATAATTCGACTTCTGCCTCAGCTACTCATATTTTTTGTATATAATATTATGAAGTTTTGAATACTTTTCCTTACGATTATTAAATATTTTCTTTTATACAAATGCTGTCGTGACAATAACGAATACAACTGAAGAATTATCCAATTCAAGTTCAAACATTTCGGGGAATAATTTTTTATATAGATACCTATATCGGTATTTATATTGTATGAGTATCCTTTGACTAACACTTATATCAATAATTATGATTTAGTCCCAAAACTAGCAAATTATTTGCTAATTTTGGCATTAGATCAATTCCTGTTCAATTTATCCTGCGATATTTGTTTATTTATAATTATTTATATTTGTGTGTAATTTTGGGATTAGATCAATTCCTGTAATTTGTCCTGGGATATTTGTTTATTTATAATTATTTATATTTGTGTGTAATTTTGGGATTAGATCAATTCCTGTAATTTGTCCTGCGATATTTGTTTATTTATAATTATTTATATTTGTGTGTAATTTTGGGATTAGATCAATTCCTGTAATTTGTCCTGGGATATTTGTTTATTTATAATTATTTATATTTGTGTGTAATTTTGGGATTAGATCAATTCCTGTAATTTGTCGTGCGATATTTGTTTATTTATAATCTATATTATTTATTATTTAATATTATAAATGCGAAAGTTTGGATGTTTGGATGGATGTTTGGATAGATGTTTGGATGGATGTTAGTTACTCAATCACGCAAAAACTACTGAACGGATTTGAATGAAATTTGGCACACAGGTAGCTGATGATCTGGAATAGCACATAGGCTACTTTTTATACCGGAAAATGAGGTGATCCCGCGGGATGCGCCAAAAACTGTATAATGCAGCGGGCTACACGCTGCAGCTAGTTATTTATATTTGTGTAAAAGGACGGCTAAGAACAGTTCATTGTCCAAGGTTATCCAATATAAATCTTTCCAGTCTCATATGATATTGGGTTTTGCTTTTACTTTCGTTTTGTTCTGTTAGCCTTTTCGCTTTCATTGAACGTTCACACATTGCTCGAGCTCAAATCAAGATCATTTCAGGCCACATCTGAAGGATTTTGTTAATGGCCTTTGACTTCTGCATATTCACGACACTTAAATATCACTGAAATGTTGCAAGATTAGTTTATATTATTAAAAACATTGTTATTTTTATCTAATCTAACCAGCTGAAATACAGAATTTTTTGAGGACGTACATAAGAAGAGTTTTCTTAATTTTCTAAAAAGCAGGCAAGACACGTAAAAGATCTCTGGTGTTTCAATTGTATTTGAGCGGCTGTGATCACTTACTGTCAGATGATTTTTCTGTCCGTCTGTTCCTCTGTGTTTAAAAAAAATGTCCGTCTTCATTCATGTTATCTTGCTATGTGTTACGCTCTTTTACCTGTTATAGTCTTAGTCCAAAGTAATTTACTTTGGTCGAGGGTTATAGTGTTATTAAAAACGCATCTGCATCACGAATACAGACTGTTTCTACGCAGGCATTGCTGTTAAGTTTAGTGCAGCAAATTGACTATAACTAGTGTTGAAATAGTCTGCCGCCGACCATGGTGTTTGATCTAATGAAGTACCCAACAGTACAATGGTAGACAATGGACATATGAAATTTTATAATTTACAGGACAACGGAGAAACTCTTGAAAACGCCGAATCACATACATATTATGTAGTCATATATAGACACGTCGCTCGAAACCGAAACGTTGATTTTTCATTGTTAAAAAAATTAAAGACTAGACAAAATCTTGTATATTTAAATAATATATATTTATCACTAGCTGGCCGACTCGCGAATAGATTAACATGTCTTTGAGTTTTTCATACAAACTTTCATCCCTAGACGTTGAAATCTGAAAAATTGGCCTGTGTTTGATCCCTGATCTTTAACTATCTGCATGCCAAATTACATCAAAATTGGTTCAGTGGTTTAGCGGTGAAAGTGTTACAGACAAACACACTTTCGCATTTATAATGTTAGTAAGTATGCATTTGAACATAACATTATATAAAGTGAAATTAATAAATGTATAAAGAAAACTGCTAAGATTTATGCTGATATGCTGTATTTTTTTTATTTTCTATGTTATAAGATAGCAAACAAGCTGATGGGTCTCCTGATGAAAAGAGTCAACTATCGCCTATAGACATTAAAGGTGTTAATGGTGCGTTGCTATCTTGTGGCGAGGTTTTATGCCAGATGCATAAGTTTACCGGCTACCTTACCTTCCAAACCGGAACACGACAGTGACAAGCACTGTCGCTATTGCGGCAGGAATAGGTAAGGCGGTGGTGCCAGGTCCGGGCGAGACAATGCAGAACTCTACCATGTAGTAGCCACGATAGTAGTGACTCGTATAGCCAATCGGTCGCCCTACACATACATATATGTATTCCTACAGTACACATATTCATGTATACAAATTTACTCACTATATTTCTTGATTGTGCAGCCTGTGTGACTAGTTTTTTGTGAATGTGAGACGACGGCCTTCCTTTATTTCCTTCCGATCTGACCATACATATCACAAGAATAGATCATATAGTGCTAATTATATATACAACTAACCTTAGCCCTACCTCTTTGCTTTGCTCTAAGTTTCAAACTTAAATTATGCTCTCTTAAGAGTAAATTTTCTAAGATCATTTGACGAATACGTTGTGATCTGGGTTTGGAAACAGTTATAAAGTACCAGTTTATATGAGTATTTAGAGTTTTTTTAAAAGGTTTCTTTTGGTGCGTATTTGAGATGAGAACCCTTAATAAACCTAGCTTTTGACTTAAATAAAAAAATGTATGCCTAAAGCGTAAAAATTACGTCACGCACAGTACGAGTAAAAATTGGGCGCGACGATCAGCAAAAAAAATTAAAATAAATTCTCTGTAAACTTGTTTATTGATTCAAACCCCTTATAATTTTTTCTTAATAAAGAAACCAGAATTTTTGAGGTTAAGCTAGAGCCAAACCTTAATAAAATGCTTTTATGTACTGCGCTGATTTAGGTTTGAAAATTACACGGTTAACAATCTCCTGGTTCTAATAGAGAGCAAAATGCCAAATTCTAGCGTGATATTTCTAGTGTATGCTTTGTTGTTTGCACTGTATGTTAATAGATCAATGTTCGCATCACCTTTTTATATATATAAAAAATAGCTTCTTATAAACCAAGAATACAACTACTGATGATGTTGTCTGATCAATGGCATCTTACTTAAGTCGCTGGCTACTAAAAGTCCCCTCAGACTAGACACTGGTCGGAATTACCACAGAATAGGCACTAGAGACTAACAGAATTCAATGTACGTACAAGTAATACATAACAGTGTGTTCCAAACCATTCCGTGATATCGCGTCCGTAGAGGTGTCTATGTGTGCGTTGTTCGAATCTTACTTGTATGTACATAGACTTCTGTTAGTATCTAGTATTATGTGGCATTACCGTCAGCAAAATATCAGTCAGCCAGCTAGCCATTGTCGGCAAAATAATAGAAATATAAAAAAAAGGTTTTCGTCTTTGATATAGTATTTCTTCCTACAAGTACGTTCATAAAGAGATCATCTGTACCTTTATAAGTGACTTTAGCTTATCTGTACCTTCATGTAGAAACGCACAAAATGGACGTTTGCACGCGCCAAATACACACAAAATAAGTCACTGATTGTTGCTGCCCATTCTCGCGAGATCTCGTGAGATCAAGAACCCGGAAATTGTTCTCTCCCGTGAATTAGGACTTGGAAAATGTACTCCAAATCTCGCGTATTTATATTACTATAAATACCCAAAAAATAACTAAACAATTTTAGCCTTGTTGGTGTAATGATCGTGTTCGATTTCAGGTATAGTCTTATTTCTTTTCTATACCTTATAAAAATAGGACCGAGCTTTGCTCGGTTTTTCACATATCCATATCTTGGGAACCGAGCTTTTCTTGGACTTGGAACCTTGATAAATCGATTCCTTGACCCGAAAAACCCCTAATTTGTGACTTTCATGAAAATCGTTGGAGCCGATTCCGGATTCGGAATCGGCTCCAACGAATACAAGAATTGCTCGTTTAAAGGTGTTAGATTAGATATGGAATCAAAAAATCTAGATCGGCACTTGGTGAAACAGTGTAAGAGCTTATTCTAAGAACTTCGATGTAAATTTAACATTCTTATATGGAATCAATAAATCTAGATCGGCACTTGGTAAAACATTACAAGAGTTTATTCAAAGAAAATCGATGTAAATACATGGGACACACTAAAAGTTTTGCACTTAGTAATAAAAAAAAACAATTGGCGGGAAATGATTTGTCAATTGTTTTTTTATCACACATCAAAGTTCTACGTACGCAACGAAAGTGGAATTAAGTCGAAAAGGTTTTAGAGCGATGATTTTTATGATTTTAAAAGTTCTCTTTCTCCGCAAGATGGTGCCGCTCGTCTTCAAAATGGAGAGAAGCACCTTGTTTGAGCACCGTGAGGCGATGGTTTGCTGAATTTGAGAGAGGTCGAGTTTCTTTACATGACGAATTTCGTGAAGGACGGCCTTCAACTGCCGTCAACGAAAATAATGTGGCTACTGTTAAGCGGTTAATTGAAGAAAACCCCCGGATTACCTACGAGACAATTCGAGGACTATTGGTGATTGGTATGAGCCAAATTCAGAAAATTTCACACGAAGAATTGAAAGTTCGGAAACTTTGTTGTCGTTGGATCCCTCATGAACTGACAGCGGAGCAGAAGCGGGCTCGCGTGGAGTGGTACTAACAGATGCTACTGAAGTATGACCACGGACATTCTAATGCTGTTTATGACATAGTCACAGAAGACGAAACGTGGATTTATTGTTTTGAACCCGAAAAAAAACAGCAAACTTGTGAATGGGTGTTTGAAAATGAGAACAGGCTAACAAAAGTGAGACAGGCGAGAAACGTTAGTAAAAAATGATCGCGTTTTTTCTCAGCTACGGGTCCCATCTGTACAATTCCACTTGAAGATCAAAAGAGTGTTAATGCCGAGTGGTATTCTACCATTTGTTTACCCAGGGTGTTGCCGCATTCTCCTACACCTTGATAACGCTTCTTCATACACGGCCAACAAAACAAAGTCATTTTTAGCTTCCGAAAAAGTACATCTCGTCATTCATCCTGCGCATAGCCCCGACCTAGCACTCTGTGATTTCTGTATTTTCCTCAAAATCAAAAATTTGATGAGAGGTTTTACTTTTACCAACTCCGAAGAGGCAGTGTTAGCGTTCAATCAGCTCGTAGAAAACATGCCTTCAGATTTGTGGCCCTCCTGTTTTAAAAAATGGTTAGATCGCATGAAAAAATGTTTAAAATGTAAAGGAGATTATTTTGAAAAGCAATAAACACAATATTTTGGTTATAATATGTTTTTTTTAAGTTACGCAAAACTTATAGTGTGACTTACGTATAACTTTCTTATATGGAATCAATAAATCTAGATCTACACTTGGCGAAACAGTATAAAAGCTTATTCTAAGAACATCAATGTATATTTAACATTCTTAAATCAAGTCAATAAATCTAGATCGGCACTTGGTTAAAACATCACAAGGGTTTATTTTAAGAAAATCGATGTAAATATAACATTCTTATATGGAATCAATAAATCTAGATCCGAAATCGGCACTTAGTGAAACAGTATAAGTGCTTATTCTAATAACATCAATTTAAATTTAACATTCTTAAATCTATATCTAGATACAATTTGTTTCTCTCTGCATCGCGGTGTATACAGTTTCGTTACCGAGTAGTGGGAAGTGGGTTAAGGTCGTATGTGTGCATTTTTTATCGTGTATACTTGCTCGTGTAACACACGTTGCTATTTGACCTAGTATGACTCCCTACGCTATCGTATTCGGAAGGTTTGTATGAATTAAAGTACAGTTTCACTTTAGTGCATAAACCGAGAAACACAAATACATAAATGAACACTAATATCAATGGCCTTGTGCTCATTTTACTAAAGTTTACTTTAGTATTCAGATTCAAAATTCACATTTTAAAGGAGTGTTTGTATAAGAAGTAAAGATGATGAAAAATAATTTGCACCGTGTCGTCGAACAAAATGCAAGACCAATGGAATCTATTTCGCTTACCTTACAAGTCTTAGTTTTAGGTGTCATTGTATTTTATTATACTTAATATTTTATGAGCTTAACGAGGTTGCTAAAGGACAAGACAATATCCAAAGTCATTAAAATAGATTTTGTTATCAGTAATAGTGCAGCATAGCTGGCGAGCAAAGCTATCGGAATGGCACGAAGCGGCGTCGTGATTCATTTGTACCGGTATATTGTAGCTGCCCTCAGACGGTGGAATGTAGGTCGCCGCCTCGTGATGGTTTGTTTGGGTCCGCCCAAAATTAGTTTGCTAATATTACATGTAACCTTTGCTTCGTCTATCGTTTTAAAAGCGGTAACTTTACAAATTGATATTTTAGTACTAATACGATACAATTTACGCTTTGGTAATATTTTCACGGAAACATATTTTGCTCTACTACTTTAAATATTTTCAGTTTTGACTTTTGACGATTCAGGAGTAGCTGTTTATGGATTGATTGATTGCTGTGGTACATTTTGTAGCACCGCAATTAATCCTGCAAATGATTCCTCTTTTAAAATTGCAAGACGTTGAGGAATTCTACCACCTTAGGTTGTGGCTTAGGTGATTGTTTATATTTTAGGAATTGTGTGGCAGGAAGGATGATGTATTCTTCGAGAAGTCCGGACCAACAAAATGTGTTAATCCTGATTATCTATATTAATATTATAAATGTGAAAGTTTGGATGTTTGGATGGATGAATTTTTGTAACTCAACCACGCTAAAACTACTGAACGGGTTAGGGTGAAGTTTGAGACACAGGCAGATGATGACTTGAAATA
This sequence comes from Apodemia mormo, assembly GCA_036924255.1. Lineage (NCBI taxonomy): Eukaryota > Metazoa > Arthropoda > Insecta > Lepidoptera > Riodinidae > Apodemia > Apodemia mormo. Next base: position 20,438,031 of record JAUPFN010000015.1, on the reverse strand, counting down.
GCACGTAGGATACTTTTTATAAATAAAGTAAATAAGATTGTCCCGCGTGATTTAAGAAAAAACTTTTATAATGCAGCGGGCTGTGGGTTGCAGTTAGTAATTTTATTTTTCTAATTTTTATAGTTTACGATTTTTTGTATAGCTTTTATTTAAGGTACGTTTTTTTGATGAAATTTGACATACACAAAGTTCATAATCTGTACTAGGCCATAGGATATATTTTATTCCGGAAAATGCATTGTTTATATAGAACATATTATGTATAAAAACTTCTATTACGTAGTAGACAATTGCTTTTGATCATTTAATTTAATTGAAGTCAATCCATCTTATTGATGCCTGTTATGAAAGCGTTTTCATTCCATTACTTAAACACTAAAACAATATGTTTTACTTTAAATTTTACTAAATTTTGAACTTTATTGCACGACTCAACCCGAAGCGTTTAGGTAATGCTCTATTCTCGCTTAGTCGAAATCAAGCATTCTTCTGTAGAAAAATTTGTGTTTTATTTATATAGAAATAATATGTATACACGCATGTCAAGAAAAAACACTCGTTTTAACGTATTTGATATATAATTTATGATTTATTGTACTGATTGAAAAAAAATATTCGAGCCTGACGCTATTGTGACAGGAAATTGTGTAGGTTATAACTGGGCGAGACGTTGCACAACTTGTTTTGATGGTAGTGACACGTGTAGTCCAATCGTACGCATTTTACGAACTGCCTTGCATAATAGCAGATGATCTATTCTTCGTTGGGGGACCAGACCAACACAGGGTATATAATAACAAGACACCTGTTGCAGGCTTTTGTATGAAATTTGAGTAATTTACACTTTGCATAATCGACACTTGATGGAATACTAAAAGTAAGTATAATAAAAATACAAGTACACTTTATTATTTTTTTGGGCTTAGTATTAAATTTAGTATAGATACAGATTATCCGAATTGAAAATATCTTTATTTTCTAACTTACATTACGAAGTAATTTACGTTAGGTTGCCTCAACGGGCCAGCCGGTATCGAAAGAACGTTATTTCCTCTATACAAGGTTTAGTCAATAGTATGTCATGCTTTTAAATTGTAGTTATTGTACAAAATAAGATTTTACAATTTTGTATAAATCTAGGATTAATCTATTGTTATAAATTTATTAAGGCCTATTTTTTTTAATCTCAAAAATGTCCTCTCTGTATCATCGTATTAGTAGTGAAGCCCAAGAGGGGATTTTTGCATTTACTCGAGCGTGTCAGATTAACATAGGGGGTTCGACGCATATTGTTAAGGATCTCCACTAAATATAAGCCCTTTATATAGAGGCGGGTAACTAGGGCAGAAAAGAAACAAAATTCTAATAACTTCGGCTTGTTGAAATTGTCAGATTATATTTTTTTCGTTATTCTTACATCATTTCCTATATAATAAAAGAAAATTCAGATGCACTCGAGAACGTTAAAACAACTTTTTCTTTGCATCTTTGTGACCCTCCCACTCCCTGGCGCTACACTGGATTTGGCAGAATTTCTAAATTTCAGGTGGCAATTAACCCACCATACCTTAATCTGACGCGATTTATTGTTTCCATGTTACAGTTTTTTTTTCATTTTTTTATCTGTAGATTTTTTTCCTCACCATTGAAATGAAAAACATTATATAACCTTTTATTTTTTCATATAATTTAATTTACAAAATCCAATAGGTTCCTACGACGCTCGAGTAATTACCCATTACCCCTACAATATGACAGCGGTCTTAATTAATTGTCTTGCTTCAGAGACGTTTTAGTTCTTGATGACAAAAAAATCTAATTATAATAACTTCTATGTATTTTTTCTCTAGTATAAAAAAAATACATTTTCCGTATGGATTAAATAATCGTGTAAATATTTCTATTATGTGGGTCTGTACTGTTTATGAAGAAACAGTCTATCTGCCTTGACAGCTTCAAAATGCGAAACCAATTATAGAGCATCATGAATATTACGTAAAGGACAAATACCACATACCAATATACGCGTCCCGTGACCTCCAATTAGATATCATAACTGTCTACAATTTGAGGAGTTTGAACTTTACAGGTTTATGAAATACGTAATTATTTCTTTACTTGGAATTACAGCTTACCTGGGAGATCTATATGTCGTGGCCAGATCGCAGAATTATTCACATTATAAAAAACTCGAGAACTTTATGAAATGGTGGCATTTCATGAAATTTTTCGCTGTCCATTGGCCACATCATGATGTCGCTTGATCAGATCAATGATAAAAAATAATTAATCGGTATGTTTAACTAAACGCGCGACTACTTCATGAAATGGCCAAACTTAATTGATAATATCGTAAAATAGTTATATTATCTACCGATAGAGGCGCTGGGAGCGCTTTATTGTCAACATAGCAGCTCCACTTACCGTGTGTTATTTAGTAAAGAAGTGAAAACTATGTTTAAAGGACTTTTAATATTTCCTAGCGTTCTTAGTTTTTATAAATATCTGTCCTTTTTAAAAATTATTTAAAAACAATGAACAAGTTACTAAAATATTTTGGATTTCTATGGACATCCAATTTTCACGATAATCATGAAGCGTTAAGGATTGAACGATCTAGTTAACTTTAGTTGCCCACATCATGAAATTGAACCATATCATGAAATTCTCGACATAGTATACTGAAGACTGACAGTAGTAAATCTACATACATGTGATTTTGGAGCAACGCACACATAGACAGCTCTCACGGACGCGATATCTCGGAATGGTTCGGTACAGTTTGTTCCACACCAGTCCGAAATATCGCGTCCGTGAGAGCTGTCTATGTGTGTTATGCTCGAATATCACTTGGATGGAACATTGACTTCTGTTAGTTTCTAAGTATTTTGTGTTCTCGAGCATTTCATGATCTGGACAATTCTGCGATCTGGCTACGACATATATATTATTAATACATGTAACCATGGGCGTACCCGTGGGCCCCCCTCGGTACCATGGGCGTACCGATGTAGCACTATATATTAATTCATGTAGCAAAAACTTTTTAACCCTTTTTTGACTTTGGACAGTGAAATTCTAAAGATGTAATGAGTTTTTGATGCATTATGGCTGCCGTGTGTGAAGTTCTTAAGTTTGGTAAATATCTAGTTTAAAATTCCAGGGATAGAAAAGCTTAGAAGTCAGTTGTTGCAGTCTTACTGCGTACAAATTACATCTTAAAATGCCGAGTAATTTTGTCTGTAATATAAAATAATACCCTTGTAAGTTTTTTTCTTTATATCATTGGATAGCAAACAACCAGATGACTCGTGATGGAAAGAGAAACTATTGCCTATAGATATCAGCTGTTAAGGATACGTTGTTATCGGGATGGTAATGCCACATGCATGATTTTGCCCACTACCTTACCGTATAAATCGAAACACGACAGCGAAAAGCTCCAACAATATTGTGACACAAATTGATAAGGTAGTGGTTCTAAGCTCCGTCGAGTCGTTGTAAAGCTTATTTCTCAGAAATAAAATCTTGGCAATGTTGTTGTATTATTTGTAGATTATTTTGTGTCTAATTAGTTTTAAGTATTAATATCGTAACGTTTCCTTAAATTGTTTATTTCGTTCGTTTTGCATGACTTCACAACATCTGCAAACTGCAAAACATTAGCCATTTTCCTGTTGTAAAATTACGGGGAAAAACCGAAGTAAACATCAGAAGAGTACTTTGTCTTAGTTATTGATGTGTCTATATGTAGATCAGTAAAACCCCGTTTATTTAGTATACAAATGAGTATACAAGTTATAATTGTAAGTTTTTACATATGTGATGTGGTCCTAAAATTAAATAAGTAATTAGTATAGGGAAAAACCACAATACAAAATGTATTGTATTGTTTGTTTAGATTTTCTTTTGTTATTAAACATTTAGACGTCGGTGGTTAAATAGTTGTTCTGCTCGGCTTATATTACGATATCAAGGTCCCGGAATAGATTCACTCTCTAAAAAAACTCAGTGTCAGCTCGAAGTTTGGTAGTGGTGTGTATGTAATTTTCCCAGGCATGGAGGTTACTACTTAGGTCAATTTATTTTATAAAAGGTGTTAACGGGAAGAAGGTTAACTCCAGGTTAGTCTAATGGTAAGTGAATACCAGCGCCCAGGGACAACTGCAACTCCAGCAGGGCTGTGTATAATTATACAATACTAGCGATTGACTGTGGTCGAAATTCGACCATAAACTATTCCATAAAATATCTTAAGTTTGACAACTGACTTTAGCCGTAAAGAAAATAGTATATGTACATGTGTGTATATCATTTATGTCACATGAATGTAGTATGTGTAATGTTCATTTTTATTAATTTAATGAATTGCCAATACTTTTATTAAGAAATATTAAGTTTCTGGAGTCTGGATCCAAAGTTTTCCCTTCACGTATTAATAAATAATATCTGGTTGACCGAGCTTTGCTCGGTTTTTCACATATTTTTAGAACAGATCTTTTCTTGGACCTTGAACCTTGATTAATCAATTCCTATAGAATATATACATATATATATTTTTTCTGTACCTGGTTGACCGAGCTTTGCTCGGTTTTTCACATACCCATATCTAGGGAACCGAGCTTTTCTTGGACCTGGAACCTTGATAAATCGATTCCTTGACCAAAAAAACCCCTAATTTGTGACTTCCATGAAAATCGTTGGAGCTGATTCCGAGATTCCAATTATATATATATATATATATATATATATATATATATATATATATATATATATATATATATATATATATATATATATATAATATTTGAATCATTGATCTAAAACCCCAAGATGCACATTCTGTGTCTCAAAACCGTCCTCTAAAAATGAGCGCATAATTTTAAATTGTGCGCTCATTTCAAATAGAATAGCGTCGATCGCAACACTGTCAATTTTATTACTATTTGTACATTGCTTTGTAAAAACAACCATAAATCTCGCATTTAAAGTTGGATATGCAAAAACTTATGTTTTTGTCATATATATAATAACTACATATGTGAAATTAGCAACAGTTTTGAGTGTCAGTTTTGTTCGGGTCTGTGCATCTTGGGTTTTTTATATCAATTAATTATCAATGATTTGAATAAAACGAATTTTGCGAAGTAAATCATTATGCATTTACTTAGTGAACCTTTGTGAGTGCTGATTATTTTTTAATTATGTATTCATTTTATTTACACAAAAAATACAACGAAAAACCTGCATACGGTAGTATGGCATAATTTTGCCATACTACCAGCACCGCCGACTTTTGTTTGTTTTATATCATAAGATAGCAAACAAGCAGATGGGTCTCCTGATGGAAAGAGTCAATCATCGGCTATAGACACCAAAGATGTTAATGGTACGTTGCTATCTTGTGGCGAGGTCTAATGCCTCATGCATAAGTTTACCGGCTACCTTACCCTCTAAACCGGAACACGACAGCGACAATAATAGGTAAGGCGGTGGTACCAGACCCGGGTGAGACAATGCAGAACTCTACCACCTATTAGCCGTGAAGGTTGTGACTCGTATATTCAGTCGGTCGCCTTTTACGACCTGCCTGGCAGAACGGCAGTTGGTCTATTCTTCAAAGGAGCTCGGAACCATAATAATAGATAATTATATATTAAAGGATATTGATAGGTACATATTAATCTATATATTAATACCTGAAGTAAAATCTTTTTACCTATCTGTGTATTAATATGTGAAGTACTTAAGTTTTATTTTTAAAACATTTCGGAAAACGGTATGTCTGGCACAATTAAAGTTTACATTGCAAAAGACTGCAGAAACCTAATATTTTTATTATTTAAATAATTTTTATTATTTAATTGAAAAAAAAAGTCATTAAATTCACTACATTTATTTGATATACATGATTATATACACATATTGTATACTATTGACGGCTAAAGTCTGTTATGGAAATTGAATGAAATTTTATTGTTTGCGGTCAATTTTCGACCACAGGGCTATCGCTAGTATAAACAAAATCACAGATAATACCAAAAGTTATTTACGTATTACAATCATTGTCAATTGGGTGATTATAACATACTCAAAAGAAAAATTAAGATATAAGATTATAATAATGTTATTTGTAACAACATATATATTTATTTTGTGTATGTGTTATGCAATACAGTAATATATTAACGTAAAGTGATAAATGATCGACGTAATGGTGCAGCCGGTGGCCTGGTTGGCAGAAAATAGGTCACTTGCCCACGCCGCACGGAAGCACCGGTTTGTTTGGGTCCCCAGTATTGATTCCTCTACGACAAATGCCAATGTGCGCACGCATCTGCACCAGGATGTGCCATTGCAGTAATGCAAAATTTATAATGTTAATTAACATATTTTAGGGTATGATTTTACTGGTCCGCTTTTGTATATTTACCGTAAGGTAAGGTGGTATAAATTGAATTACGCAAATTCCAAAATCTCAAAAAAAGCGCAAATTCCAATGTGTGATTTTCACTTAATTGCCCACAAGTTTATTTACGTTTTGTTAAAATAAATATATCAGTTTGTTACCTATATAATAAATAATATCTGGTTGATCGAGCTTTGCTCGGTTTTTTACATATTTTTGGAACCGATCTTTTCTTGGACCTTGAACCTTGATAAATCGATTCCTATAGAATATATAATTTTTTTCTGTACCTGGTTGACCGAGCTTTGCTCGGTTTTTCACATACCCATATCTTGGGAACCGAGCTTTTCTTGGACCTGGAACCTTGATAAATCGATTCCTTGACCCGAAAAACCCCTAATTTGAGACTTTCATGAAAATCGTTGGAGCCGATTCCGAGATTCCAATTATATATATACAAGAATTGCTCGTTTAAAGGTATTAGATTAGATATTAGATAAATAAATACATATTTGACCTCGTATAACATATTGTGTATTTTGAAATTTATAACTACATAAAACTCGTGTCAGCCTTTGATGGTTACATTAAATTGGCCCTAGAAAAATATTATTTAAACATAAGCTTACTAAAGCCTGCGTCTTCGCCCGCTTTAGACCTTGTTACGTTGTACTTGGTGTAATTTTTGTGAGACGAGACAAGTTTGTTTACTGTTTGTTAATGTTTGTCAAACTTAGAAGAGATTTTATTGTTTAGTCTGTGATCGAATTTCGACTACGAAACGATTGCTAGTTTATTCATATTTCCAAAAAAAGCATAAGTATAAAATATATCACGAGTGGTTACTATTTTATGTAATCAAATATATTTTTTATATCATAAAATGGGAACAAGCTAATGACCCTCCCGATGAAAAGAGAAACCATCGCATATAGACATCAAAGATGTTACTGATTCGTTGCTATCCGTGTAGCGAGATGGCAATGGCACTTGCATAAGTCTACTGGCTACTTACCCTCCAAATCAGAAATGACAATGACAAGAATTGATGCTATTCGGCAGGAATAGGTAAACCCGTAGTACCAAATACAGAGTTGCAGAACTCTACCAACAAGTAGTCACGAGGGTAGTGACACATGTAGCCAATCGATCGCCTTTTTCGACCTGCCTGGCAGAACGCAGTTGGTCTATTCTTCAAAGGAGCTCGGACCAACATGGGGGTATTCATGTATGTATTACGCAAATGGATTTGAAAACTTGCTAACACGGTCGAATTTTGAACACAGGGCGATCGCTAGTTTTTATAAATAATTTAAAGTACAGAAAATTACTGTTAAAAGTTTAAAAAACCGAAGTACTTAGTGAATAAGCTAAATATAACATAATTAATGTTAGCTAGATGCCGTGTCAGGTTTAAAGGCGTCTAGCGTAGGTTGTGTACATGTCACTGGGTTGGCTAAGTGCGAGCGTGACAGCACACAGAAACAAGTAGGCCACGGCTACTAGCTGCTTTTCATAACCATACTATTTTATTGCCGTCTTTATGGTTTAGCGAATGTAGTAATTGTTTTTACTCATTTTTCCTTTATTTGCAATTTCCTTCGTGTGACATTAAAGACTATCATAATAATTGTTATATAAACTTTTCATTGCCGTCCGAATTTGACCGTATTTATTTATAAATTTTAGTTTTATTGCTATTAGTAGCTATTCCACATGAATAGCAACGCAAGATTAACGTTTTTGGTTTCTATAGCTGATGATAGGAATACTCTTCTTTAGAAAAAACATCTGTTTGTTTGCTATCCTTTGAGTAAAAATATCTTTGATACACATAAGTTACGAGTATAAAGAAGGGTTCGGCACATGTAAGAAAGCACATGGCTGTCCTGATGGAAAAACACAACGTCACCTATAGACACCAAAAATGTTAATGGTGCGTTACTATACTTGTGGCGGAGTCTTAATACCGCATGCATATGTTTACTGGCTACCTTACCCTCCCAATGGGAACATGGTAGTGACACCTAACAACACTGGTGCTATTGCGGTAGAAATAGGTAAATAAAGATAAGGTGATATTACCAGACCCGGCCGAAATTATGCAGAACTCTATCTACCAAATGTTAGTCCGATAGTAGTGACTCGTAAAGTAAATCGTTCGCCTTTTACGAACTGCCTGGATGGTATATACTTTAAAGGGGCCCGGACCAACAGAAAAGAACTCACCTCTTTACATATAGATAGATAATTAAAGATAGTATAAATTTCATATATTATTATAATTTATTATTTTAGATACTTTACATATGTAGAGTTGCCGTTTGTAATTTGCACGTTTGTAATGTGCAAATGTCGTAAATAACCCCGATTAAAACTCTCGTGTTTTTTTTTGATATCGTGTCGTGTCAAGGCCTTAGTTAGACCATTTTGAAAGTGAATTGTATTAGCTACAATTTTCCTTTCCTATTTCGGCATCTTAGGGAATGAATTTTGGAAGATCCTTTGCTATTCCACACACACTATATTCATGTGACGTACACAATAATATACACACATGTAAACTTTATTTTTATATCATGAGATAGCAAACAAGCAGATGGGTCTCCTGATGGAAAGAGTCAACCATCGCCTATAGACACCAAAGATGTTAGTGGTGCGTTGCTATCTTGTGGCGAGGTCTAATGCTACATGCATAAGTTTGCCGGCTACCTTACCCTCCAAACCGAAACACGACATCGACAAGCACTGACGCAATTGCGGCAGTAATAAGTAAGGCGGTGGTAGCAGACCCGGGCGAGACAACTCACAACTCTACTACCTAGTAGCCACGATGGTAGTGACTAACAGGGCCAATCAGTCGCCTTTTACGACCTGCCTGGCAGAACGGCAGTTGGTCTATTCTTCAAAGGAGCGCGGAACCAACACGGGGAAAAAACTATTTTCTTTATGGCTAAAATTTGGTGTCAAAACTTAAAAGAGATTGTATTGTTTAGTCTATGTGCGAATTTCAACCACAGGGCGATTGCTAGTTTGCTAATACTGTTAATCAAAAGCATATAAAATATATCACTAGTGGTTACTATTTTATGTAAATTAAATAATCGGGTATGTATTACATAAATGGGCTTTAACATGATCAATGCCGCATATTTTTAAATTTGTTATCGTACTTTCAGTACTTAGGTTGGTAATATTGTTTACTGCTACTAGAACCTACAATATTTACACACGTCACAGATTGTCTAGGTCGTTACAAAACTAGGCCAGCTATAAATAAATACCTTGTAGCAGTTTTAAATCAACGGTGAATTACTGTTTCAACATGTATCTCTTTCATAAAATATAAGTTAACAGTAATAAGGACAAATTGGATTGTTTCCATCGTCGGCACTTGGTGAAACTGCATTTTAAATTATGTATTACAACAAAACTCACTTGTACTTCCAGTTCACGTATATTTTTAATTTTTTACTATTCACATCCAACCGGTTTCGCTTATTAAAGCATCATCAGGGATGTTTTACACATATTTTATAATATCTTAACATATTTTTTACATTTCAAGTTATTCAAAAATATGTTAAGATATTATAAAATATGTGTAAAACATCCCTGATGATGCTTTAATAAGCGAAACCGGTTGGATGTGAATAGTAAAAAATTAAAAATATACGTGAACTGGAAGTACAAGTGAGTTTTGTTGTAATACGTAATAAGGACAAGTTTTATTGCCCGAGATTCGTGTAGAGTAATTTTTTTCTTGTTTAAAATTTGTATATATTTTTTTGCTTTTAATTTTTGAATCGTTCTTGTCTTGTTTCCCAATGTTATATAATGATTTCCAATTGGAACAAACTTTATTCGATTTTCGGAAAAACATTGGTTGTCGTTTGATTTAATTCTGATGACAATGCAATTATTATAATAATTATCGTTCTAAATCTGATATGGCGAACATGCCAACACGACCTTTTTTCACGATCCCCTTGATGTCAAGGCATCAAATAAAGTTGAAAGCGATAAATATAATTTTATTTTAAAACTAGCTGACCCGGCAAACGTTGTTCTGCCTTTTTAACTACTCTTTTTTTCTTCTATATTTTCTTATCTTTTAAACCTGGACTTAACAATTAATTCAAAACCAAAATTAGCCAAATCGGTTCAGCCGTTCTCGAGTTTTAGCGAGACTAACGAACAGCAATTGATTTTTATATATATAGACAAGCTATAGTCTATACTTTAGGTGTATTGGTTTACGATATCAATATTGTCTGTGTATGACGTTATCACGGTCAAATAGCTGGGCCGATTGTAATGAGTTTCATAAAGCAAAACTTTAAAGTCTTGAGATGAACATAGGCTACTTTTTCCACTTTTTTTTACTTATTTTGTCCATACTTCTTCTAATATTATAAATGCGTGTATGTCTATCTGTTACTCTTTCAAACGCAAAACCGCTGAACCATTTTTAATGAAACTTGGCATGAAGATTTTTGAAGATCCGGGGTCAAACATAGGCTAACTTTAAAAAATACGACCCCTTAGGGGATGAAAGTTTTTATGAAAAAGTCGAATTAAAACATTAAAAATATATAATAGTTTAAAAACTAAAAAACACGCTTTTACCAAACAAAAAAAATAAATTTATAATAAAAATAGTGTACTTAAATAAGAAAAAATGCATTGCATTGTAAAAAAAGCATAAGGTGCTTTTTAAGATATCTATTAACACTATGCACATCACGTTGCTTTTACAATGCAATACATTTTTTTCTTATTTACACTATTCTTATTTTAAATTTATTTTTTATTTTGGTAAAAGCGTATTTTTTAGTTTTTTATACTTTTATTTATTTTTTATTTTGCATTGCGAGATACGTCATAGCGCCGCTTATAAAGGAAAACAAATCGCTGTTCCTGAAGATCCTGGTAAGGATAGCATGACTAACTATTTATATTATTATATTGTCATCGGTCATTGATAAGACTGCCTAGTTTCAAATTAATCCGACGTTTTAAAGTATGTCAAATCCATGTTCAAAGTTTCCGTTAAACATACGATCGGAGCTAATAAAAACTATATCGACGACATAAAAATCTACTCCCGGGCGGAGCTGCGTGGGTCAGCTAGTGTTATTATAATAATTGTGTCTTATGATGATACATATCTATGTGTTATTTATGACAAACAGTTTCGCATTGTAAAAGGGGGTGAAATATTGTACATAAAGAACAATTTTATAGTTTACAGGTAGATTCTTTATTTCTGTAATTTTTTTCCCGTGACGATTTAGGCCCCTTTTAAAGATCTATTCTTCTGACTGCTGTCCTTCCAAGTAGTTCCTTAATAGCGTAGGAATTGTGAAAACACGACTGTTGTGTAAAGTTGCGCAACATCAGTGTATAATTCCGACTACTAGACTAGGTGACTGATTTGTGCACCGTCTCGCCTGGGTGTATCCGTATGGTATCTCTGCTTTGCATTCTCGTGCCGCGACAGCGTCGATGCAGCTTGTCACTGTCGTGTGCCGGTTCATGCCATATTATATCTGGAGGCAACACTTCTAATACGAGTATCTCCTTGAAATAAGACTTTAAATACTGCTGTCATCCTCTGAGGTCTTACCTTCTCTTTCTAACACGTCTGTATAAAACGAGATGGAGAGACCTCATAGACTGAGATATAATATGACGTAGGTATATGTTTCAAGTGATTAATCCGAGTGTTACCTCCACCTTGACCTAATGCTTCATGTGCCGGTTTGGATGGTAGGAAAGCCGATAAACTTGTCACTTGTTTATTACATCTCTGAAACAAGGGTAGCATCACGCTTGCTTTTTTGCCTTTATTTTCCAAAAGAAGTGTGATCTGCTTGATTGCTGTTCCATGATAAACATTTATATTTATAGAAAAACGTATTTTTTATATATCATAAACAAGTAGATGGCTCTCGGAAAGAGAAACCATCGCCTATGGAACTAAAAATGTTAATGGTGCGTCGCTATCCGTATGGCTGGATGGCAATGCCACATGCATAAGTTTACCGGCTACCTTACCCTCCAAGCCGGAACATGGCTGTGACAAGCACTGACACTAAGGCGATAGCTTATAGCGCTAGATAGCTTGTAGTATGTGCAATACTACAAGTATGTAATATATTAAGGGCAGTGAGATTTTTGTATTATTTTAATTTACAACATACATTATAAAAACGTAAATTATTTTAAGGGATTCTACTTGAGGTTTTTTGATTTAGTCTTGTGATTAATAATCTCGAGAAAGTTCGTCAATGTAATATCGAGGATTTGCTCAAAAGGATATAGAACATGACCTACCTCGCTACACTGTAAACTGTAAAAGCTGAAAAAATAGGTTATATACAATATCATATACTTATTCACATATCCTAAAATATATATTATGAAGAAAAAAAATAATTGCAACATTGTGCAATGAATGGATATCCTATATCTAGGGCACGGTGCAGGGAGACATTCGCCAACTTTCTAGAACAACGCATGCGCTCCGCTCGTGCCGTCCAAATCCTGTCGGCTAACATTCGATCGCATTACGTAGACGCTACGTTAAACGGTATAACGTAATCGTAAGTAGGTCGGCTAGTGCGCGCGCAGTATCCCTCCCCGCATGACGACGTCATTATTGATCCTCCACGTGGCGCCGTAAATGACGTAGTGTCGCCGCGTCGATAGTACACCCCTTCCGTACACCCTGTCTCCGCACTGCCGACGGCCGACGCCACCCTCTGCATTCTGCACTTAATAAAATCGTTATGTCTCAACCCCCGCGTAAGCCTAGTTTCCGACGGCATTAATGAACCCCCCACTATAAATGCATTAAAACTACGCGTTATTGTTTTTCTTTACTATAGATTTTTGTATGAGCCATACAAGGCCATGTGGGTTATTTGAATTTTTATTTATTTCACGTAATATTTTTTTGTATACTAAATTGTTTACCATCCACGTATAAGTTTTTTTTATATATTTTTAGATCACAGTATAGCAAAGCAAGCAAGCTGACCGTTCTCCAGACGGGGAGAGACAACCATCGCCTATAGACATCAAAGATGTTAATGGTTCTTTGGTATCCGTTTGGCGGGATATTAATGTCACATGCATAAGTTTACCGGCTACCTTGCTCTCCTAACCGGAATACGACAGTGATCAACAGTGACGCTATTGCGGCAGGAATAGGTAATAAAAAAATTCAGGCAGTGGTACCAGACTCGGCCGAGATAATGCAGAGCTGTACCAACTAGTTGCCCGATGGTAGTGACCCATATAGTAAATCGTTCGCCTCTTAAAAACTGCCTGGTGATAGTCTATTTTTCAAAAAGGGCCCGGATATAGGGTTGCCATTCGTCCCAATATATCGGATCTGTCATCGTCATTAAGTCGTCTGTTCCGATTTTCTAGCAAAATACTATAGCGTCACTTTTTATCCTCCGGTCACGGCAATTAAAATAAGCGCGCCATTACTATTTTGTATCTAAATGAAAATGGTATGGAGATTTTGGACGACAGTTGCTTTCAACAAAGCTGCCGGAGACTGTGAAGTAGATATTATAGTGTCAGATCAACTTCCATGTGACTTGCACGGAGTTTTACAAATATTTAAAAGGATAGAAAGAATTAATTAAAAAACTAATATCCTCAGCAAAATATGATCAACGTCTAGCACTGCTTTAGTAATACACTGGATTTGTTTTTTTGTTGTGAATACATTATTCTTACAGTGTTTTTTTCCCTTGCGTCTCGACGCGAGTCTTGCTAAATATGGCAACCCTACGTATGCATAAGTTTACATTACCTGAATACAGTAGTGACAAGTACCACTGTTTCTGCAATAGTACGAAACCAGGATAAGAAGTTACAGAACTCTAATAACAAGTATTTATTTACTACGTTTTATATTACGTAGTTTATTCTCCTTGCAAGGTCATGTTTGATGTGAATTATTGGATTTTTTGTTTATTTTATATAAAATATAGGTACTTATTAAAAATGAAATTGTTTATTATCTTATGTCGTTACTTATTAATAATGAAAATGTTGTTATCCTATGTACTAAAAATCCTATGTCGTTAAGAATTCTACCTAAAAATCTTGATATTATATTGAATATACATCAAGATTATAAGTTATTTATGTAGGTATTACATATCAGTAGTAATCTCAAACTTCAGGTAGGTTTATGCATATTTTTGTCGTGGCAATTTTAGGTTCATAGGAATAAAATATGTTACAAATATATTATTATATACCACAGAGAATCTATTACTACCAAGTGTCTAACACTATGAATCTTTGTTATGACCAAATACCATTTTTTGTTACTTGAATTTGTGTGATTTCGAAATTTATTTTGTTCTTTCTAATAATACAAATACAAATACTTTATTTGCATAATAGTTTTGCAAAAGACCATGTGATACTTGAAATGCTGAGCGTGTGTAACGACACATCTTTAAAATCTTTTTCGGTGCTTTGTCGTTGTAAAAAGAAATGAGGTTTTATATTCGAACTCGAGCACACGATAATAACGATACCCAAAGATAAGGACAAAATATGACAAAAGTCGTAGGTAAATAGCTTGATATCGAGTTGGGTGAGTTACTGCAATGTTTTTAGTGGTCGCCGTGACAGTAATACGATTAGTCATTAATTGACTATGAGTTCTCTCAAAAGTCAGTAGATAATAGTAGAATTCGAAAAAAATGCCAAAATTTTGTTGAATGTTTTGAAGTTTTGTTCCTCCGGCTAGTCCAGTCCTTTTGTTGAAGAATAAACCTTCGGCTCCGGTAGTCTTTTCTATAACTCTTTTCTATAATTTCTATAACTTTTAATAAACTCCGGCCAGTCCTTTTGTTGAAAAATAAACCTTCTTTTCTGCATTCTTATCAAGCATTTTACAAGATGCGAACGGTTGGTTAGTGTCACTACTCACTAACATCGTCACTACATGAGGTGGAGCTCTGCAATGTCTCGCACAGGTTTGGTATCGCCGCCGTACCTACATATATCTGACTCTATAGCGTTAATTCTTGTCATTGTCTGTGCCTGTTTGGAGAGTAAGGTAGCCGGTAAACTTAAGCATCTGGCATTATAACCCTGCCACATTGCACCATTAATAATGGTGTCTGTAGTCGATAATGTTTTCTTTCCATCAGGAGAGCCATCTTCTTATTTGCAATATTTTTTGTCTTGTATTTTTTTTAGTGTCGATGGGGAAGCGCTTGACTACGATCTCGCCTGATGGTAAGATGTGGCTTAAGATAGAAAGCGTCTCCCTAGAAGGTACCTGTTCATTCTTCTCTTGAAGATCCCTAGATTGTACTCGTCGGGGAACACAGAGTCAGGAAGCATGTTCCAGTCCATTGTAGTTCGATTGAAGAATGTCGAGTCGAACCGCTTTGTTCGGGTACATGGAACATCCACCATATGGCGATGCCTAGAATCTGTGCGCCTTGACGATCGATAAAAAATGGAGATGACGGAATTAAGTCAGGCAATTCCTCGACGCACTTTTCAAAATGTATCTGATAAAATACCGATAAACTAACCACTCTGCAGCGATAAGCGAGGCTCTGGAGCTTTTTGCTTACCAGATCATCGTCGTTTATGAGCCTCTTGGCGCGCCTCTCTATCGCCTCAAGCATCTCCAGCTGTTATTTTTCGGATTCATCCCAGAGGTGAGTGCAGTATTCAGCAGTATGCATGAACGAAGTTGTGCTTGATAGGGATTGAGCAACTGTCCCGGGCTGAAATACTGTCTCACATTTGCCAGAATACCAAGCTTTTTTGAAGCAACTTGGGCTTTTGATTCGATGTACGAACCAAAGATGAGAGTAGGCGTTAAGGTGATACCAAGGAGCTCGAGGTGGTTGGTTATAGGCAAGGACACACCCTGGAAAGACGGAGGCAGGTGGAGTGGACTCCGATTAGTGGAGAATAGACACGTCAGACCAGATTGTCATCGCCCCAATCGGAAATCGGAAGGCTGTAAGAACAGGTTCATACGATCGACCATCGCCTCTGAGAGACCGGATCTGTGCAGTACTGGCCCGCGCGCTGGATGCGTATTTCTCCACAACAGTGTTTTCGTCTGCGTACCCATAGATATACCGGGCTTCTGCAATATCCTATGATATAAATCAAAGTGTATTTAATTAATATAATTTTGTGAAGTGTTTTGTGAATATATAAATAGAAATGAAAAATATTTTATTTACCTACTAAGTTCTTTAGCAAAGGGTTTATTTAGTATACTCTCGTAATTAAAAGATTTGATCAAAATCTAGCCGCAAATATCACGTGGAATCGTGATAATGTTGTTGGAATCTCTAAAATAAAAATCTCATTTATTACATAAGTATCGTGTACTTAAGTAATACGTAGGTGAGACTACGTAGGCTAAAGTAATTTATTATGTACATAGTAATAATTACTGTAGATTTGTAGTTTATCGTCATATTCACGCTATACACTGACATCACGAGCCGCTGGAAGTTGACCTCGAATTCCAAACTTCGTTAGCGAATTGTCTATGTGTTAGATTAATTAAGTACTTACGGATATTACACAATCAGTAATATTAATTGGTTCCATTATTAATCATGCAAATGTTTAATAATTCATACTTGAAATTTTATAAGGAAAAACTGAAGACCAGTAACCAAGTTCATTTCAGAAAGACTAAATGACGGTTGGCGCTGTGTCTTTCTACAGTAAAACTTATAATATATATAAGTTATATTTGGGCTAAGACACTTAACCTATGCATAAGGCATAACATTCCTGTCACGAATATCCCTTTGGAAATAATATAATAATAATAATAATAATATATTTATTTTTATTTCAAATTTTACAAGGTACAATTAAAATATATA
The DNA here is from genome assembly GCA_036924255.1 of Apodemia mormo. NCBI lineage: Eukaryota > Metazoa > Arthropoda > Insecta > Lepidoptera > Riodinidae > Apodemia > Apodemia mormo. The sequence goes on along the minus strand of JAUPFN010000015.1, from coordinate 20,420,706 downwards.
AAATACTCTGACTCCTAAAACAGTAAAAACTGTGTTATGCGAGCCAGTTCTTCTCTAAATTTTAGCCATACTAATTTCTATGATTGCATGTATCTTTTGCATTTTGAGTAGTGAGTGTATAATTTGTTACCTACAGAACATTTTGTATTCATATTTAGAATATTTATATTCGTATATAGAATATATAAATATAATTAATGATGAACAAATACCTTATATGAAACATAAATATACTTACACATATATATTCATATATACGTACATACATACACAAATAATCGGTGATGATTATATTTTTCCTTTAGAAAACTCATTTGCTTGTCATGTGCTTGATGCATAAGAAAAACATTATGAAAGTATTTTCTGTTACATAGTTGTTGCTATTGTAGCTTGCTGCCTTCCACATTATGGACTATCGGCCGGTTTGCGAAACGTAAATTAATTTTAACAAGCAATTAATCTGTGTTTAACAGATCATTTGCTTGTAAAATAATGTCAAACACAAATTAATTGCTTGTTAAAATTAATTTGCGTTTTGAAAACCGGCTGTAAGTATCTTCGGCTAATCGTGGGTGCATTTGTACCTATGTCTAGCTCTTCCAGGATACAGGCGTGAAGGTACTCCTGTTACATTGAACTTCGATTTAGGGCAGTTCGAATCTAGTTTGTAGGACAATGGTTAGGTTAGGTTTGGAAAGGAAAATGGTCACGTGGTTTTGAACACTTGCCGGGTTAGATCATATAAAGCTGTGGTGGATAATACCAACAAAGGTCAACTTTCGTTTCGGGCTGAATACTACATAGTTGGTTCTCCTGGTTTCAACTGTTGTGAGGGTTTCCAATTATTGTACAGGATCCGTTTTTCATCACAAGCAACGATACGATTTAAAATCCTGAATTGTTTTCAGTGTACTTTTCCAATTAATTTCTAGTACATTAAAATTGTTTTATCGCTTAAATCGAAGCGAATAGTTTTTGATCGATCCGCTTCCACTACCACTTTTAATATTCCGTTTGTCAACTAGCTAGACAGCAATGTTAAGGAATCCGGGATCTCCGGCTGTATACGGGATTTGTTCTTTTAATAGAAATTTCCAGAAAGAAAATGTTGCAAGGAAAAATGTACTTCCCTTTTTTTAAAGTAGCTACACGTTTTATGAATTAATTTTAGTATTTCTTAGTAAGTATTTCTTAGTTTGCGTATTATGATCGTCATTCTCACTTTTTATCGCCTAGACGACGCAAAATACTTTTTATTGCATATTTGAGTTTACTTACGTTATACGAATGCGTAGTAAATTAAATTAGGTTAGTATTATTAAATAAGGTAATTTTCCTTTCTGGTTTTAATTATTTTATCTACAACGTTTTATTAGGGTTACGTATACTAAGCTCCGCTTTTTTTTATCTGACATAGGGCTATAATGCTTGAACGTAAATAGGTAGACCTGAAATTTTCACAGAAAACGTGTCACTTTAGCCACTAGCACAACAAATGATAAAAAATTGATCCCAGAGTTCCAATACAAGTGTCCTTAAAAATTGAGTTTTTATCTTATGAACTGTTTGAAATATACACTTGAAAACCATATACAAGTAAATTTTTATATCTAAATACTAACGTATTGGCAGACGTAATTAACCAATTAACACACCCATATGAATCACGTGTTGTATCATCTGTTTTGGTATTTAATAATTTCCATTGTCGAAACTTGGTAAAATTCCAGCACACCTAGATAAATAAGCTAAAATGCTACATATTTTTAAATGTTTCTAACATATTTTTAGTTTAGCACATTAAGCTAAAAATATATTATGTTTGTGAAGTGAAATTAAAGTATAAGTGTATTTAAAGTTATGTCTAACGGCCGGTTTGCGAAACGCAAATTAATTTTAACAAGCGATTAATCTGTATTTAACAGATCATTTGCTTGTAAAAATTGTGCCACACACAGATTAATTGCTCGTTAAAATTAATTTGCGTTTCGGAAACCGGCTGTATCTTATTATTAACGTGTATTTATGTAATCTTCTAACACTACTATTTTACTACGTTTCCAAGCGACTTCCCAAAAAGAAGAGGTTATCAATTCGGCTGTATGTTTTCTATGTTTGTTAATTGTTACCTCAGAACTTGTAAGAAATAAAGAAAGAAAGAAATAATTTATTTGCCTACTACTTGGTTATTTATGAACCGATTTTGAAAATTATTTTTTTGTTTGGGAGCGTTTACTTTGAATTTAGCCCCATTTTAATTCGGAGTAGATCTGATGCAGGGTTCCGGAGGTACAGGAAATGGAAAGTCGGTTGCTGCAGTTTTTTTTTAAATTTTCCAGTTGAAAAATATTATTTATTAACCCTTACTGGTTTTGCGTTTTAATGCATCATCAGGTCAACAAATCACTACTGTTTGTGAGGAATTAAAAGATAAAGTTTTACCATATGCCGACTATATTCAGTGTTAATATAGCACGGTGGCATACATACATTTATTACAATGTATTGTATATATTTATTACATTGTATACAAGCAGTTACTCGCGAGTCGCGACTTCGTTCGCTTATTATATTGTATACAAGCAGTTACTCGCGAGTCGCGACTTCGTTCGCTTATTACATTGTATACAAGCAGTTACTCGCGAGACGCGACTTTAAAAACTGCGTCAAATACCGTTAATTGTTTAGGATTTATTTATTAATCAGTCAAATCAAGTCAGACAAATCATTTCCCGCCAATTGTTTTTTTTTATTACTAAGAAGGTTGCAACGATTTAAAAATATAACATTCGAAATTCAAATAGTTCCGAATAGTTAGAAGTATAAAACTTTTAGTGTGCCCCATGTACCTTAATTTAGCCGGGAAGGGCCTGTAGGGTCAACCGCCTACACATTTTTTTTTCTAGTGTAAGCAGTTTCTAATGGAAGGAGTTCTTGAGATCTGTTGGTAGTTCATTTCAATGCATATTTTCCAAAACTTGTAATAGTGGCGGGGTACAAATAATTCGTGACACGGCTGTTAATATTATTGCAGCTTAAAAAGGTTGACAATCCCTACATTTTTCAATTTCACAAAATATTCAGAAACAAAGGCTACAGGCTTGATCAACGTGGAAAATTATAAAGGTTTTGTTCAGGGTAGAACCTTTTATAATGCAATTTGAGGGAGATATCATCGATTCAAAAATGACACGACTCCTGTGTAACACGCCATACGTTAAAAACAATCTGACACGGCTGCCGTGTCATCCGCAACGAATCGCTGTGACTGAAAACTGCTGCAACCGACTTCCCATTTCCTGTATATCCGGACCTACATCGATCTTCACCAAATTAAAATGGACAAACAAAAAAAGAATTTTCATAATCTGTTAAAATTTACACATCTATATAGTAATACGTGAAGATAAATCTTTGCATCCCTTTTTAAGACAATTGCGCGAACTGTGGAGTATGAAATTTAGCACAGTTAAAATTTACATTAAGGACAACTGCAAGAATCTAATATTTTTTAAATTACATTTTGTATTAGAAAATCCATTACATTAATAAAAATAAACATATTTTATTAATTTTTTTTTTTAAAAGTATCTTCACGCCCATATACCCGAAGGGGTTAGCAGAGGTACAACAAGTGCACCCAAGATTAGCCGAAGATACTTGGTCTCACAAATGTGATAGGTGGCAAACCTATCGCCAACCGGGCACTTTCCAATCCCGGGCAACTTTGTGTTTCTCAGAAAACTGATATTTTATTGTCTATATTTTGCGGAAATTCGTTATTTCCGCAAAATCTATATTTTGTAATTCGTTATTTTCACCTTTTTAGGTGAAATTAATTGAAAAATTTGCTGTTGTCCGCGTACTATTCTATGTGACCTCCACGATGGGCCGGTTTTACAAATAGATAAAACTTACAAATGGTCCGGACTTTTTTTTTGTCCGGACCGCATCGGTGAGTTTTATCCATTCGCAGATTCACAGTACGTGGATAATAGCAAAAATCAATTTACCTTTTTAGGGTTTCGAAGTAAACTAAGAATCCTTATAGTTTCGCTATGTCCGTCTGTCCGTCCGTCCGCACCATAGCTCAGAGATCCTTAGTACTAGAAAGCTGTAGTTTGGTATGAATATACATGTACATGAATATACACGGCAACAAAGTGGTGACAATAATCTTGAAAAATATTTTTTTTTAGGATAGCTCCCCTACAAGTAAAGTGGGAATGTTATTTTTTTTTTCACGTGCCCCATGATGTGGGGTATCGTTGAATAGGTTTTTAAAAAATATTGTAGGACTAGTAAAACAAGTTTTCGACTCGTTTTTAAAATAATTAAATTTCAATTGCTAATTTTTGTTAGAGTCAAGAGTCCGTTTCCCCCCCCCCCCCCCCTTTGCAGGCTCAACGGTTGGTTTTGAGGGTGGGGAAAAAATCGTGGTAGTAGTGAATACAATAAAGTTAAAAGGAAAACTATTACAGCTTAGAAGGCTTCACAAGTTTTTGAGTAATATTTGATCAATTTATAAAATGTTAAAATAAATATAATAGGTTAAATGTTAATAATATAATAGGTTAAATGTAAATAAATAAAATAGGTTAAATGTTCATAGTATGAAACAATAAAAACCCTCTTTTTATTCCACGTTATTATGATGGGCAACTTAGAAAGTTTCAGAACCCTACATTGCGCGTAGCCCGACACGCACTTTACCAATTTTTAAAATTAAACATTACGCACAGTACATTTATGTGACATTTTACATGATAATATGTACACATGTGTAATATTTTCTTTACAGCTCAAAGTCAATTATTGTCAAACTGAAAAGAGATTTCGGCTACAGGCGATTTATACTGTAAATAAATAAATGACAGTCTTGAGGTAACAAACATAAAAAACATACAGGCGAATTATTAATAATCTCCTTTTGAGAAGTTGGTTGAAAAAGAAAGATTACAGCAGAACCTATAAGTCCAAACAAGGTTATAATCACTTAGTAAAGAATATTACGTCCTGAAGATGCTTTAAAAAGCAAAACCGGTCGATTAATCTAAAATTATATATCTATACTAGCTGCTGCGTGCAGCCCGCTGCATTATAAAAGTTATTGGCAAATCCCGCGGGATCACCTAATTTTTCCGGGATAAAAAGTAGCCTATGTGCTATTCCAGGTCACCATCTACCTGTGTGCCAAATTTTATTCAAATCCTTTCAGTAGTTTTTGCGTGATTGAGTAGCAAACATCTATCCAAACATCCATCCATATATCCAAACTTTCGCATTTATAATATTAGTAGTATTAGTAGTATCTTCACGCCCATATCCCCGAAGGGGTAGGCAGAGGTACAACAAGTGCACCCACGATTAGCCGAAGATACTTGGTCCCACAATGTGATAGGTGGCAAGCCTATCGCCAACCGGGCACTTTCCAATCCCGGGCAACTTTGTGTTTCTCAGAAAACTGAAAAAACACTTTTTTTATGTGCCCGACCTGGGAATCGAACCCGGGACCTCATGTGGTCAACGCCAACGCTGGACCGCTAGACCACAGTATTATTAATTAATTAATTAATATTAATTAATTAATTAATATAGATTAATATAGAAATAATAATATAGATTTGTTGTGAAATTAAAGTACAAGTGATTATAACCTTGTTTTGACTTATAACAATGGAATTTCACCAAGTGCCGATGATTGAAAGTGTAAAATCAAAAGCAGAACCAATTATTTTCAGTTTATTCCGTTGTAGTAAGGTGGGTATGAATTTGAAACTGAATCCCTACATCCGTTAGAACGTAGAAGGCTCACGCCTTGACACTCATGACGTCGGTCGGCCAACTGCGCACTTGACGTTCTTGCACAATGTTTATGCAACCAACTTTAACGAATACATTTTCTGAAATAATTTTTAAAGATTTTTACAAAACTAATTACAATGTCGTTGCGTAAATGGCTGCATGGTTTGAATGCTATTGCTTACAATATTTATATTTCAGTCTTACTACTAAATAGTAATTGTTAGACATCAGTAAAAATAATATTTCATGTTTAAATTATTATAATCGTGAAATGAATGAAAAAAATCGTGAAGTTAGTAATAATTTTAATATTAAAACAATGTTTTTACATGACTGACTTGAAGCACAACAATTTTGTTTAATCTATTGGTATTAATATTATAAAAGCCAAAGTTTGGAAGTTAGGATGGATCTATGTTTGTTACTCAATCACGCAAAAACGGCTGGACGATATAGATGAAATTTGGCACACATATAAATTTTTTTATATTAAATGATAGCAAACAAGCAGACGGGTCTCCTGATGGAAAGGGTCAACCATCGCCTATAGTAAACAAAAATGTTAATGGTGTGTTGCTATCTTGTGGCGAGGTCTAATGCCACATGGAAAAGTTTACCGGCTGGCGGATACCTTACCCTCCAAACCGGAACACGACAGCGACAACACTGACGCTATTGCGGCAAGAATAGGTAAGGTGGTGGTACCAGACCCGGGCGAGACAATGCAGAACTCTACCACCTAGTATCCACGATGGTAGTGACTCGTATAGCCAATCAGTTGCCTTTTACGACCTGTCTGGCAGAACGGCAGTTGGCCTATCCTTCAAAGGAGCCCGGGACCACCACGGCGGCAAGATGATGACCTAGAATTATAGCACATAGGCTACTTTTTATTCCGGAAAAATAGTTATTCCCGAGGGTTACACCAAAAACTTTTATTATATGCGGGCTGCACAGTACAGGCTGTAGCTAATAATATAAAAGCGATACCTTTGGCTGTGTGGTGAGAGTTTGTTATTCAATCACGCAAAAAACAGCTGAACCAATGTAGATGAAATTTGACACACATATACCTGTAATAGCACATAAGATACTTTTAGTCCGGGTAAAATATATTGTTTCCGTAAGATTCACCAACAACTTATATAATGCAGCGGGCTGTTGGGTTTAGCTTGTCTTAAATATATAGCAAATTATTGTCATGGTATTCAGATATCACTTTGACTTAATTGGGATTTTCTATTATGAATATACTTTTGCAGCACAAGCACGTGGGTTATCTGATAAAGATGGCTTACGCCTTTAAATTTTGCCATTGTGACATATTTTTGCATAAAAGTGAATTCATATTATTAATACTATAAATGCGAAAGTCTGTCTATTTGTTACGCTTTCACGGCCAAACCACTGAACCAATTTTAATGAAATTTAGTACGGAGTTAATTTTAAGAGCCGGAGTCAAACACAGGCTACTTTTTCTTTCAAATCCAACCCTTAAGAGGCTGAAATAGGGGATGAAATTTTGTATGAAAAACTGTTTTTTTTATATCATTAGATAGCAAATAACCAGATGATTGAAAGATAAACCATCAGACACCAAAATATTTATGGTTCGTTGTTATCCGTATGACAGGATGGTAATGCCACATACATAAGTCCACCAGCTACATTACCCTCTAAACTGGAACACGATAATGCCAAGCATTGACGCTGTTATGGCAGGAATAGGTAAAGGCAGTGGTACAGGGTACTGCCTGGTGGAATGGTAGATGATATATTTTTTAAAGGGATCCTGGACAAATTAGAACGCAGATTGCTTTAAAATTAAATGGACTCCAAGTACCTACAATGAATTTATGATCTTGAATATAATTAAGTATGCTTTTTACAAATTTATTATAAAAACAAATTGAATTCATTTATTATATTAATCTATGTGCTACGACTTTGCTTCGTACGAGATGAAAGATTTACTCATTGCTACTATTAACTATATTTTTGTAACATGATATAGTTAATAAATAATTGAATAAGACATATTTTCATTAAATCAGTCTTATTTTTTGCTATGTTTTTTATTATGTCACACTTGTGAACTTGCAAAAATCGTTTTAAAGCTCACTTAATGTTAAATAATGCAAATCAAGCCGGAGAATTAAAAAAAATATATATACCGGCCGAATTGAGAACCTCCTCCTTTTTTAAATTCGGTTAAAAAATGTCAAACACAACTGTTTTTGCAATTGGAATATGCTTGTAGTATGACCCCGTCTGTGTGTCTGCATTGAAACTCACACTGGCACGATAGTTTTATGGGTCGCAGATAGGGCTGCCAACTGTTCTATTTTTGAGTTCCATTAAAATACCTGATATAGTTCGGAAGTACAGCCCTGATTAACTTTTTTATTACAATATGTTGTTTTGGCGGCTTACTAACATGGATTTTTAGTCTAACTAACTGTCTACCAATTTCCATTCAAGAGATAATACCTCCCATATACCTCTACACTACTGAAGCCACGTTTTATTAATACAATTAAACCCAAAATACTAATTTCATATTGTTAAATACACTGATACTTACATCATTTATTCCATAAATTTAGGTGTGACTTTTAGCCTAGATTACATGCGTGTTTTATAGAATTCCGCTTCACCTTCTCTGAAAATTATGACCAAAAGGTCAGGATTTGTAATTTCATATAAAAAAAGGTCCCAATAACAAAATTGCAAAAATTTGTTTTTCGCAAATATCTCAAAAATTTAGAACATATATTAGAAATAGAAAAGGATTCTTAAAGAGCAGGAAATTTCCTTAAAAATGTCTTACTTCCTGCAACTCAGTCATCTTCACTTATAGTTTTAATTTGGCGATAAAGTAGGAGTAAAAAACGGGCGAATTCACTCTCGCGTGCGTTTGGCGGTCCGTTTGGTAAAACGAAATATATTTTTTTCAATTATTAAATGTGAATTTTAAACAATAGAATTCTAGTATTCTTAGAATACACGAATGAACAAAAATCCGTTGAAAAATCTAACTCGTTTTTAATTTTTTTTTATAACTTTTCAATTTTTAAATCTCTTTATCCATACCCTCGATAAGTTGAAATAATTAATATTTTAAAATAATGCGCTTACCGCGTGTTACTTTTGTGACTCCTACATTCCTACATATTACTATGATATTAAGATTGGCTGTAAAAAAAGTATTGCACGCGCGTATCCTCAGAGAGGTAGGCAGAAGTACAAACAGTGCACCCACGATAGCCGAAGATACTTAGTCCAACAATATGACAATCGCCAACCGGACACATCTAATCCTGGGCAACGCTATTTTTATTAGAAAACAGAAAAAAACACATTTTTTTTGAATAGCCCGACCCGGGAATCATGAGGTCACTCATGTGGTCTCACCGACACCAGATCACTAGACCACCGAGGCGAGTGGCGGAGTTTCATTGTACTAGTAAAAAATGAAGTACTTAAAGGAAAAATTCATTTTCTAGGAAGAAATGCAGTACTAAGCACACGCTTCAGCTTATAATTTATTTCATCGAAATCCAGACTCAACGCCAAAACATTTTAAACTGAGTCATCAATATTGTTCCAAAATTAAACTAAAATGTAGATCAAGTAATTGTGTACAAATTTACTAAAAAACTATTATAAGTTATATTTCACACTAGCTGTACCCGCGAATTTGTCCGCGTGGAAAAATTTCTGAAATAAAAATCCACAATGTTGCGTTCCCTTGGGATTTCCGGGATAAAAACTATCCTATGTCCTTTATCGGGTCCCAAGCAGTATGTGTACCAAATATCATCCAAATCGGTTCAGTGGTTTAGATGTGAAAAAGAGACAGACAGACAGACAGAGTTACTTTCGCATTTATAATATTATAGTATAATATATAATATAATATATAATCTATACAAATAAATAAAATTGGAATGTCTGTTTGTAATATTAAAATACGCGCTTTTTACTAAATGCATATATATACATGGTACATACACCAAAATAACATTTTTACAATTTTTGTCTGTCTGTCTGTCTGTTTGTTCCAGCTAATCTCATTGGCAGATAGCTGATGTCATAAGGAGTAGCTTAGGCTAATATTATTTTCGAAATTTTCCCACGCGGACGGAGTCGCGGGCTCAGCTAGTATATAATATATAATATATAATATATAATATATAATATATAATATATAATATATAATATAAACTGGTCATCAAAAAAATCGGCCCACCCTGTTTTTGTTCGTTATTTCTCAATTATTTCGTAGATAAGCCATTTCTCACAGTTGTTTTTTGTTTTGAGGGTCGGATAAGATGTTTGACACTCTGTTTGTCATAAATCCTATGGCACTTAACGGTACTTGATTATTTTTTGTTCAAAAATACTGCTAATTGCTGATTTGACGGTTTACGTCGGTACAAATTAAGCTCGTGTTTCCAGTCCGAAACAAACTTTTCTCGGGATATCTTGTTATTTACGTTAAGTTTATTTACTGAAGCTGTAGTTTTGATTAATTTTGCCTGAAAATAATGGATACTACTGAAGCGGAGGCAGCGCAAGTTGTGGCTCTACTGCAACAGGGCTTAAGTCAACGTGTCGTGGCTAGAAGATTGAATCTCAGCCGTTCTGCAGTTCGACGAGTTTACCAAAGGTTTCTAGAGACTGGGCAGTATCGAAGAAGATCTGGATCTGGCAGACACAGGGTGACAACTCAAAGGGACGATCGCTTTTTAGTGGTATCGGCTTTAAGAAATCGACACCTTTCTGGCGTCGATCTCCAACAACGCTTACGTGAAGATCGGGGTGTGGCTATAAGTGACAGTACTGTTAGAAGGAGACTTCGAGAGCAGAATTTAAGACCACATAAACCAGCAACGGGACCACTTTTGACCACAGCTCATCGTCAAGCAAGACTTCAATTTGCGCAAAATCACATTAACTGGACTATAGGTCAATGGGAGTCAGTTCTTTTTAGTGATGAGAGTCGAATGACTTTATACGGTTCTGACGGACGTCGTAATGTAATGCGACGACCGGGTGAACGTTATGCCCAGTGTTGCATAAGAGAAACAGTCAGTTACGGTGGGGGCTCTGTAATGTTTTGGGGCGGGATATCTTTAACTGGACGAACGGAGCTGGTTTTCATAAGTAGAGGTGCTTTAACTGCTGCACGATACATTACGGAGGTTTTAGAAGACCATGTGGTGCCTTATGCTGGCTACATCGGGGAAAACTTTCAACTTATGCATGATAATGCACGGCCACACATAGCGCGCAATGTCACCCAGTATTTAGAAGAGGTCGGCATTCGTGCTATGCAGTGGCCCGCCCGAAGCCCTGATCTAAACCCGATAGAGCACATGTGGGACACCTTAAAACAAAAGGTAAAAGCACGGAATCCAGCCCCTACCACATTGGGAGACCTGGAAACCGCCATCAAGGAAGAATGGGAACGAATTCCTCAAGAGACCATTAAAACCTTGATTAAATCTTTAAAACGGCGAATGCAAGCCGTTATTCGAGCAAGAGGAGGAAATACCCAATATTAAGATGAAAAAATGGTGACGATAACTTTAATGATTAAAAAAATAAGTGAGTTTGAAATTTTAACTAAAAAAATGTGAAATTAATGATTTTGACTTCAAATCCTAATTAAATTGATTTTTTTTATAATTTGAAGGTTTAAAGTACTTAAATTAGTGTAAATAAACATGATTAGTAAATCATTTTAGTTATTAAACAATATGTTTTCTTTTGCCAATGAAAACGCATAATTTGCGGTGAAAATGCAGGTGGGCCGATTTTTTTGATGACCAGTGTATAATATATAATATATAATATATAATATATAATATATAATATATAATATATAATATATAATATATAATATATAATATATAATATATAATATATAATATATAATATATAATATATAATATAGATATAGATAGTATGGAGTATGGATTACTTTTGCTATTTATATTTGTGTCACACAGTATTATTAATAACTACAAAAGTAAGCAATGACCATATATGATATAGCCCCGATAATGGGTAAATCCGCGAAAACTGTTGGTTTTATTAAATAAATATATATTGTATAACAGTACAAGTGTGATTAAACATTACATAAATACGTAGTTGAACCGGAATAACTGATAAAAAATATTGGAAGCGTTTTTCTTGGGGTTAATTTATTATAGTGTTTGATAGCCCTAATAGCGGGGGTGGTGTCTGAAAGGGCAGAGGTCGTGGTGCAGTGCAGCTGCAGTGGGTAGCGGGTGGGTGGACAGGTAGGCGTCTTGGAGGCGGGGTACACGCCGTTATATAAGTCTATAGTTATATTTACAATATCGGCTCCGCAAATGCTGAAGGCTGTTTCGTATAAGGTCGACTGTCTGGGTCACTCACGCTACGGAAGCGTTGGTTGTTTTATTTTACTATGGCAGTTTGATTACAATTAGTTATATAACGTAGATGTATTTTGTATGTTGGAACTATGTAGGGTTTTGTAAAACACTTATCCAGTGTTTAGGTGATCGTCCATATAATAAACTAGCTAATCTACGCCGTTTTGCCTGGGAGTAGAACATGTCATAAATATAATCTTCCATACAACTTTCATCTCCTATTTCAGCCTCCTATGGGTTGGGGGTATTGAAAAATAAAATAGCCTATGTTTGACCTCGAACCTTCGAATATCTCCCTGTCAGATTTCATCAAAATTGGTTCGGTGGTTTAGCCCTGAAAGTATAACAAACATACCGACTTTCGCATCTATATTTATCCATACTAATATTATAAATGTGATAGTAACGCTGTCTGTCTCTTTACACTTAAACCACTGAACCAATTTGGATGAAATTTGGTACGAAGATAGTTTGAGACTCGAGAAAGGACATAGGACAGCTTTTATCCCGGACAACCCACGGGAACGGGAACTGTGCGAGTAAAACCCAGGGAATGCCTATATTTTAGATCTGCTGATGTAATAAAGAGTAACTTAGAAATGTTTTCACGCGGACGAAGTCGCGGGCACTGTCCGTCCGTCTGTCTGTCTATCTGTCTATCTGTATGTCTGACTGTATACCGCTGAACAGATTTTGATACAATTTAGCATGCAAATTTGGTTAAAGATCCGGGTACAATATATATATTTTTTCAAAAATCAATCCCTGTAGGTAAGGTAGCTGTCAAACTTTGTATTAGCGATGCCACGTGTATAACAACGCAACAAAAATACAGAAGAGGTATCTACTTCTTGGCAATCTTATGATATCAAAAGGATTTTGATTCACGAAGAATCAAAACTTTTTTGGTATCATATGATATACCAGTGATAAGGACCTGTTTTGTTTATTTTTTCCCCTTTATTGGTCCACACATTTTTTGATGATCTACATTCCAGCTATACAGGTTGTAAAAAACCAGCAAAGACTAAACGTTCCTCTATCTTCGTGACTAATATTTTTTATAGAACAGGGGGCGAACGGGCAAGAGGCTTACCTGAAGGAGGTGATCAACGCCGCCCATGAACATCTGATATACCAGGGGTCTTGCAGGTGCGTCTCCGTCTATTGAGGAATTAGTAAGCATTTTTTAAGGCTCCTAAAGTCTTGCAAATTTATATCGAGGACAGCGTTTATAATTTAGCGGGTAGGTATTAGTTCAGCGGCATATACGATTGAAAAATGAGATACTTGTAGCTATTTAAAGTCGATACTGCAAGAATTGTGTACTTTAGTTATTTGCGTCGTGTCATCATATGAGGATTTTCTCTGGGGAATTACCGCTGACATATCTATGTTTTTGCAGCAATTTACATGATGTCGGATCCTTTGAATTTTATTTTCGCGGATACGAATATGAATACGGATTATTAGATTTTAGATCCACGAATACGGATTCGGATACAGATCTTAACATTTTTACTCAGTCGGTACTCGGTATCGCTGCGCGTGACCTCGAATCGACAGTTGCCTCTGTGCTCTGTGCAGAATGCTAATACATTCTTAAACAGGACTTTTAGGTGACTGATAACGATTCCAAGTTTTTTAAGTATATTAAATCATTGTCCAGTACCTAATTTTAGTTATAACATATAATTTTCGAAATTCCTGAAAATGTGAATGTATTATCTGATGTTATGGATTAATTCCATTATTATTGAAATTAGAAAATCTAAAAGATTTAAGTTTGATTTCATTATAGGAATAGTTTGATTTAGCTTCATAATTATTATCATTGATTGCAATAAAATATGATGTTAGTCCAGACTTAATGAGCATTAGAACACTATTATAAGACACCAGCGCATTGCCAACATTTTGGTAGGTAGTATGGGCCCCACGTTTATATTTTATTTGGTCTCGACAGAAACCGTGGGTTTAAGTAGAAAAATTATTATTTAAAAAAACTTTTTTGATGTTTTTTTCTTCGAACCGGTTTTATCTAAAAATGCTTGATAGAAAAGTTGTGCATAACCGTGGTCTATACAAAATCAGCTCTATGGAAAAATTACGTAAGATTGTTAGTTTAGCAGTAAATTGCAATCGGTTTCATTTTTTGATAGAATCATAATTAATCTATTATTTTTTCAAATTAGTTAGTCATGCGGATAACGCGTCTTCCATGATAGTCATGTAAAGTTTATCGGCATTTGTCGCAAATTTTAGCAACCATTCTCGTTTTCCGAAAAAAGTAGTTGCCTTTCTCATCTTTTCCAAAAGAATTTTCCCCAAAAATTTTAGAAACGGCGGGGAAATAATTCTGGTGGTTCGATTTAAGGAGTATTTTGAGGAATTGTTCAACAAGAAATAAAACAACAATAAAAATGATCATTTTTGGACGATTTAAAAATGTAAATTTGAAAGATATAAATATGAAGTCGAAAAAAGATTTTTACAGTTTAACTGCCTAATGAGTACTCGCAAATTTCGTCTACCAATTTACGATTTCGTCACTTTTACACAAATTGAAAAATGCAAGTTATTATAGCAGTCAATTATGTATTCTTAAATACCCATTTTTGAATAATTTATTCCTTCCCTTTGAGATATTTTAAATTAATACTAGCATACTCATGCCATGACACACGTAAAAAAGCCACTCAATATAAGTTGGAATCGCAGTGATTCAAGCTGATACAGAACTAAAAGTATGGATTAGTTGTCATGGATAATTTATTACATGGAAGCAACTAATGTATCATTTCAATGACTATAGCCTCGAAATATTGCGTGCATTTTTTGATTATACGTGTTGTTTAATAGCTGTTTATATTGCCATATAAGATAAACCGAGGACAAAGTAGTTTAATTATAATTGCTAGTTTTAATGCCATATCTATCTTAAATTACTTATAAGCTTATAAGCAAATCAATCTTATTGTTTTGCCTCAAAATATGTGTGTTGTTATTTTTTTTCTAATCTTAGATTATGTTTTATGACGAAATATCTACGATTTAGAAGAATTAGAATTTATTTGTATGAGATAAACCAAGAAATAAGTTTTTTAATTTTTAATTTCAAACATGGAAAGCTTTAGAAAAAATTAGCATAATCAGTAAGTGAACTATGTAAAAGCCTTTTCTATGATTATTTGGGGTTTTTATAGTGCACTGGAAAATAGACCATTTTCCATTCGGCCAGGCAGTTCGTAAAAGGTGAACGATTGATTTGCTTAAGGTGGTAGAGTTCTGCAACGTTTCGCCCTGGCCTCCAATTCACGTAATTGAGTCAAAGCGCATAGGGCTTTCACACACATAAACATGATAGAACGTCGAGACGTGCTACGACGCGGCATAATATGTAAGAAAATGTGTAAGTGTCTTAAATGCTTCGACTCGCTTGCCGCTTGATTACGTGAATTAGGCCCCTGGTCAGCTATCATCGCCTTACTTATTCCTGCCGCAATAGCGCCAGTGGTCGTCACTGTCGTGCTCGTGTTCCGGTTTGGAGGAGGTAATCGGTAAACTTAAGCATGTGTCATTACCATCCCGTCACACCATTAACATATTTGGTGTCTATAGGCGATGGTTTCTCTCTCCATCAGACGAGACATCAGCTTGTTTTAATAATTCCTATGACACAAAAGAAAAGATAAAACATAAGTAGTACCATAAAAAAATTTATTTTCTTTTGCGCTCTAAAACTCAATTACAGAAATCGATTCTATAATATGTAGTTTTCTGATTATGCCTATTTTTAGGGTTCCGAAGTAAACTAGGAACCCTTATAGTTTCGATATGTCCGCCCATCCGTCCGTCCGTCCGTCCGCGCGATTTCTCATAGATCCTTATATAACGAATATACATATTTGTCACGTCAACAAAGTGGTAACAATTTTTTTCAGGGTAGTTCTTCTACATGTAAAGTGGGGATGTTAATATTTTTCACGTAAACCACGTCGGATATCGTTGGATAAGTTTTAAAAAAATATTGTAGGTTTGTAAAAACAAGATTAAGGGACTCGTTTGTAAATGTTAAGCTTTTAAGTGCTAATTTTTGTTAGAGTCAAGTGCCCCCCCCTGCAGCCTAAACAGTTTGTTTTGGGGTGAGAAAAAATTCACGGTAGTAGTAAATATAATTAAAGTAAAAGGAAAACTATCACGGCTATGGAGATTTTACACGTTTTTGAGTAATAGTCGACCAAGTTATAGAACGTACATGGAGAAGTTTTTATAGGCGGTAAACCTGTAGTGCGGATATTTCCGTCATTGACGTTAAATGTTCATAGTAGGAAACAATAAAAACCCTCTTTTTTGTGATGTGTTATTATTGTGATGAGCAACTTCGGAACCCTACATTGCACGTGGCCCGACACGCACTTTACCAATTTTTTTCTTGATACATGATAGGTATATATAAAAAAAAAACTATCTTTTATAACCCAGTATGTAAATGTACTTATAGAAATCTTCGTGGGGTTATTTGTTTTCATTATTAAATTCTGATACCTATAAGTATTAATATTTGAAAGTTGTCTTATTTTGAGACACATATCATTGCTAATAATTCTTGTTTTTAAACCCGAAATGAGGAACACGAAAGCGCATCGTTCTTATACTTTTACTATGAAGTGTACAAATTATAAGATTTGGATTTCTGAGGTATTCTATGTCGATGAGCTTTCTTTTATGAACAATTGCTGCCAAATTGGGATTTTCTTAGTGCGATATTCACCAAACTTTACAAATGAACGACATTGAATGTTCTCTCTCGTTTCCTTCCATTACCTCGTGTTACGCCATGTTCGACAAGACAAACCGAAATGTAAAGATCATTGACGTAATCTGTGATAGCATGGAAAAAATAATATTAGACTCCGCTCCATCGAAAAAGTTCTCAAAAGAAAGTGTCTCTTTTGTGAAAGTTCGTAATCGTAGTTATTATATTTGATATAGTGGCGAATACGAAAATATTATATTCTCGTACGAAACGCGTAATGTGTGAAAACCAGGGAAGGTGAAAATACATTCACTTCAGTCAGTCAACTTAATGTTATCTTGGTAACAGTCAATTTTCTTTGACAAGATATTTTGAATGAAAATTGCTTTACTTTAGTTTATTAATAAATCTGGTTCAATCGATAATATGCACATATTTAAGAACACTTTAGCGCAAAACTTTTGCGCTAAAATCTTAATTGTAGTATAAATTGAATGTAAAGGATATTCACTATGGACAGGACTGGGATTATTTGAATGAAGAACATAGTGAATCACTTTCTAGAATGTTTGAATTTTAGTATATCACCGCGTTGTAGTAGCCCTGTTGAAGAATAGAGAATTCGGGGACGTTCGCGTTAATTTGGTGCCTTCGCCTTTCCTATTTTGACCTCAAGGAGCAATAAAGTTAAAACTAAAGCAAAATACATGCAAATCAAATGTAAACACGTCAACGCTTTGAAAATATGCTTTGAGTTAACATACAGCAAAGCGTTGTAAACAAAATGTAATTTACAACAAAAAACGTCAGTACTTGTCACTGTTGTATTCCTAGGTGTGTGGGGTAAGGTACCTAGTATTTTTTTTATTAATCTATACATATAATAAAATCGTAGGAAAGTCAAAACTGTACATTGAAAATTTTTTCAAAAGAATACTTGGGACGTGATCTACAATCGATATCGAAGCCAAAAATATAGTTTTTAGAATTTTTGTCTGTTTATCTGTTTGTCTGTATGTATGTCCGGGGTAAACTCAAAAAGTATTGCATGGATTTACTTAAAATTTTGCAAGAATATTACTAACAGGTCGGGTCAACATATAGGCTACATATTATTACGCTATCACCTACGCGGGAGTAGCAGTGCGGAGTAAACGAAGTCCACGCGGACGAAGTTGCGGGCAAATGCTAGTACCCAATTACATTAAAAACTAAAGCAAATATATTTTATACCTAACAAAAATTCATGCTATGCTAATGTAAGCACGTCAATGCATCAAGAAAGCTTTGAATCAACTAGAAAAAAAGCATTTTATAAACAAAATTTAATTAACATTATAAGATGAAACAGTATTTTTTTAATATAACGATCAGAGTAATAATAATATCGCTGGACAAATTACAGAAAACGATTTAACCCCAAAGTAAGCAAATTATTTGCTTGTGTTATGGGTGTTAGTCAACGATCCTAATACATAGAAATACATATATAAATACTGTTACATACATAATATACACACAGACCCAGAAATACAAACATCTATGCTCGTCGCAGAAATGTTTCTCCCTTGTGGGGGATCGAACCCAAGCCCCATCGATTCTTAGTTAAGTTCGCTAACCACTTGACCAATGGGGCGGGCGATTAAGTACAAAATCTAATCAGCTCTCTAATCTGATCTAATTGCTTCCAGTACATAAATTGCATTAAAATCGGTTTATCTGTTTGGGAGTTATCGTTGGCGAAAATTTTTGAAAAAAGTGTTTTTTTGACATAACTGCCAGATTTTTCAACCAATCTTTTTTCGACTTTCTACAATATTGTAGTACTTAAAAAACTACGTCACATGCAGTTTCAAAAATTACAATCTAATCATATTTTCAAAAGTTTTTTTCTAAACTTTTTGTTTTTACAAATATTAATATTTTGCTGCTTACAAAAAAAATACATGTTATTTAAAAAAAACTTTCCGATGACTTAAAAATATAATCAGTTTTTCTATCTAAAAAACTCAAATACCGTTAATTGGTTCAAAACCAGTATATTTATTTGGGATTTTCAATTTTCAAATAAATCTGCTTAGAATTAAAATAAGTTTTCGACAAATAATTTATTAATAAGGAACGTTCTTAAGTTATGGGTTTCTTTTTATCTGACAATCAACGTTAATCGTACCCATTTTTTTATTTTGACTTTTCACACAGTATAGTAGTATTTATATGTGTATATTACTTATCTATGGCACTTTACTAGAATAATGACGTTTATTTGTGAAAGTGAATAACATTCACTCTCATGAATGAGTTACGGAAATCGTGTTAATATTGAGTACTTTTACTTACTATATAGCAATACTAGCGACCTGCACGCGGTTTCACCCGCGTAGTTTTTGTTCCCGTGGGAACATCGGAAAGGTTTATATACTAAAACCTTCCTCAAGAATTAATCTATCTATTAAAAAAACCGCATCAAAATCCGTTGCGTAGTTTTAAAGATTTAAGCATACATAGGGACATAGGGACAGACAGAGGAAGCGACTTTGTTTTATACTATGTAATGATATGTATGTATAAGACGCTGGCATAACTCCAGTAAATTAATAAAGCCTCGAAACTGGATCCAAGGTAAGTACTTTATAAACCGCCGACAGTTTGATCGTCTAATGGCTGCTTAATGGAGTCGCTATTCTTGAAATTTCAACTATGTACAGACAATGTTCTGATGTCAAGTATAGAGGACTCTTATCTGTCTATCAAAAGACCTCGTTCCTAATAGCTTCATATGCCTTTAGCGTATAAAGCTGTGTTATTTATGTGTTCGGGGAAAATTTATGTGACAGCGTGTCACTTTGAAAGAGGTTTTTTAATCGGCTTTAACCTCAAAGTACTTTGCTAAAGACAGAATGTGTAAGACTAAGTTATTAAATGGTTCATTGGTTTTTGTGTTCTAGTACCTACTAGCCCAATAGTCTTCTTCAATTTCTATTAGGATTTAGGTACCTACTTAATTTAAATAGCTTATTGAAATGTTTAGCGGAATACGCATAATGTTGAGCTTGGTTAAAAAATAAGGGAAAGAATGGTGTTTTCCCATATCACATATGACAGTATATGTGTATAGTGTAGGTATGAAATTATAAATTTTAGCCACTTGACTAAGATTAAGAGTTGAATCAAGTCATTCAATTTTAATGGACCCAAAAATTACCTTTTCATTTACTTGTTTGACATTCCCATGTAGTCCAGGTACCCTTACGGCGAATACAACTATTGCCAGGCAATTGCAATGCATCACTGCTCATCGCATCATTCTCAATTTGTGGATGTTCATAGTCCTGGCAAGGTATAATATGCAACTTAATATCATGATGAGTGTTGTATTGTGAGGCGTGTGCGGCGCATCGCATGCTTTGCAATGTCTATATATGCACCTTTAGATGCAAAGACCACCTTTCTCCCAGGCAGCTCGTAAAACATGAACAAAGAATTTTATAAGGTGTTAGAAGTTTGTAAAGTCTTGCCGGGTTTTGGTAAAACTATCGACTCCCTTCTATTAATTACTATTATTCTCTGGGTTATATGTAACGTCATAACAAATTTTATGGTTTAAGAGTTTAGAAATTTAAAAGTACTTTTCTATAAACAGGGAGACGCAAAATGCGATTAAATTGTTATTATTACGTATTTTGTTTTAAAGTTCACTTTTATGGTTTCACCAAGACCTTTCGAAATTGCAAAAACTTATTTCTATTCAAACTTTAGAAGTACGAATAAGAAAAAACACGACGTAATTTCTTGCCAGGAAAAAACCTCTCCGCCAATATTTGGAGTTGCGCCATTCTCTTTTAGGCAAGTGCGCTGAACTATGACCTATCAGAATGACCATCCGTTACGAAGAGCGAAAAGAGAGACGAGATCCGCAGTGCAGTGCATTATATCACATATTTTTTGGACTTAAATGGATGTATAGAGAGAGAATCTTATGTAAACGCCGGACGGGACGGATCAGATGCAGCGGCAAAGTTTTACTTCTGGCTAGTGCAAAAAGTTGTGCGTATTCGTATTTGTATTTGTATATAAGTATACGTATAAGTAGTGCCGTTAGATCGTAAAATGAAAAAACCTCAAAATTCTATCAATCCACTCGAAATTAAATAATACAATGTCTTCAAAATTATCAAAATTATACCTTATAGTAAAATCTAAAGGCTGCATCTTGTCTTACAAGCGTATATATACAACAGCATATTTATATAGGTACTAAGTACTAACGGTACATTGGCGGTTTTATTTTGTGATCTAACCATATATAAGAATATTTGCATTATTGAAACATTATTAAATTATTAGTAAATTATTATCTTCCTCGTAAGGTAATGGATTTTTTTTAAAAATCGAAATGTTCTTGGTTTCACCCCGATTTCCGAAAATTAAGATTTCATTAGATCTTGACTTTTGAGGTCTTAAAATGCTATTTTCACGACGACGTCTGTATGTAGGTATGTATGTAAACCTCTCATAATAGTTTGACCGATCCAATCGCAATTGACGCGGTTGATTGCAGATGGTTCAAAATCGATTGGTTGAATAATTTTGAAGTTGTCATAAAATACCTATTTAACTTCCTACTACGTATGTAGATAAGGAAGTTACTGATTTTGCCCCGATTTTCGAAAATCGAGCTTTCACCAAATCTTCACGTTTTAAGGAACCTTTTCCATCTATTTTTACGTGCGGTTTACTTGCGTGCGTGCGTGCGTGCTTGCGTGCGTGCGTGCGTGCGTGCGTGCGTGCGTGCTTGCGTGCGTGCGTGCGTGCGTGCGTGCGTGCGTGCGTGCGTGCATGCGTGCGTTTACCGATCTAAACTCGGTTGATAACATTCGGTTAGGTTCGACATAAATAAGATTTCCTGAAAATTTGAACCAATTCGGCCCCGGAGATTTTGAGAAATTTTGAAAAAAATCTCAAAAAAATTTCGGTGAAACAATATAATTTTTTTAATATTTTCCAGCGTAATGTTCAAATTGAGTACAAAATATAATCAGTTCTATTCCTTGAAAAACTACGTCCAATGCCGTAATTTGCATCAAAATCGGTTTATCTGTTCAAGAGTTATCGTTATCGAACAATTTTAAAATATGGTATTTTCGACATAACTTCCAAAACAGATCGTTTTATCATTTTCTGCAATATTTTAGTACTTATAAAACTATGTCGAATGCTGTTTTAAAAAATAAAGATGAATTTTTGAGTTTTTTTTACATTCCTTCGGCATTTTTTAAACTATCGATTTTGTAGAAAATAAAACAGTTTAGAGATCAAAAATTACGTTGGATGCCATTCGAAAGATCAAAATCGATCATCATTTTGAAAATATACATATTTTCGAACATTTAAAAACTGTCACTTTTACAAAATCTACTCGTACCTAAGAAATCAGAAATACTTTATTCAATAAAACTTTTTACAAGATATTTTGACACATCAACATATTTTTTAAAAACTAAGCAGTATATTTTTCATTTCTTTGAGCTTAAAGTACTTCAAATTAATGGCAAGTTGCAGGGATGGCCTGCAGAATTAATCAGCTTACAGTTTTTCTTTATTTTCTGCAACCTTTTTTAAAAATATTGTTTTGGCGACTTTTTTGAGATTTTTTAAATTC
Organism: Apodemia mormo; assembly: GCA_036924255.1. NCBI lineage: Eukaryota > Metazoa > Arthropoda > Insecta > Lepidoptera > Riodinidae > Apodemia > Apodemia mormo. The sequence continues at coordinate 20,398,049 of JAUPFN010000015.1, read as the reverse complement.
TTGAAATCTTAAAATATAAAAATTTTATATAAAATATGTAATAAAAAGTTAACGTCAAACTTTTAGTTCATATCAGTTGAAACGACTTTCATAATTCATTGGTTTGAAGTGAATTTATCGTGATTAAGGGAATAGAAATCCGAGGTGAAAACCAAACGACACTTCAATAAAAAGTCGATTTCAAATTTAATTTTTATATATAATATTTTATCATACGTTCAAGCAAAAAGTATCCAGTGGTTGGTATTTAGTTTTCGACATATAAGCGATTTTGTAAATTTGGGTGAAACATTATGCAATTTTGCGTTTTTATATGAGAAATTAGTAAAAACTTACGGATAGTCTGTATGTCTAAATATTTGGAATACAAAACATTTTAATAGTTTACACAGATGTATATTCAACAAAAATCGACTTATTTTAGACATGGCTTAAAATCTAATTAGTTCATTAACAAGTTTTAATAACGACTCCATTACCTGATTGTCTATTTCGTGGTAATCGCGGTAAAAAATTCAATTTTGGAACTTATATTTAATTTTAATTTCTCATATCTTCTATTTCGTAAAGAATGAAGAAATATGTAGCTTTAAAACCTACCCTACATCAGGGATGATTCCGTCCTCGCAGGCGCGGTGAACTGTGACCTACATTTTCTGGCGGAGGGTGACTCGTTCGCTGCAGTGGGAGCTGCGTAGGATGTGTGTGGGTTGTTTCTCTAGCTTTTGGCCTTTTCTCTTCTTTGGTCAGTTAAGATTGACCTTTTCCCATCAATTTCATATGAAGTATATCAGTACACCACATATATCAGTTACACCATTAAAATTATATTTAAATTATTTTTAAAAAATTCTAAGAATGGAAGCTTCTTTAGGTATTTTGAAAAAAGATAGCATTGCCTACAGTCTGAAATATAACATTATTATTTATAGCTATTTTTAGCTTTTACAAATTATCATTATTAACTTTTTTAATCATCGTCTTCTATGGGAGGAAAGGAAGTGAATATTTGTTTCTATTATGTAGAACTGTGTAATTTGGTTTGTTTTTCCTTAATTCTTAACTAAAAATTACCAATTGCTTTCCTATAAAGTAAGTTAAAGTAACATCTCACTTTTGTTAGTGAAAACCTAGTAGTAGGCTGGTGTGTGGCATAATTTGTTTAGATGTGGTGTCTACCGCATAGGCGGTATTGATAGTAATGCCTCGATAAATTCTGTGCCTGCCACTAACATATTGTGGTCCTAAGGAACAAGGTAATGAGTAAATCTAGACTTAAATCTTCATCGTGACCTATCACATAATTAACCTCCATGTTTTAGGCAAAATTTGTCACCTCCCATCAGTGTGTTAAATTTTTAGCATTTAAAAAGTGAATCATTGAACTTAATCATAATCTCGCTATTATTATAATAAATATTAAAGATAATAATTTACTAGGTGGTAGAGTCCTGCATCGGCTCGACCGCCTTACCTATTCCTGCCGCAATAGCGTCAGTGCTAGTCACTGTCGTATTCCGGTTTGGTGGGTAAGGTAGCTGGTAAACTTATGCACGTGGCATTAGACCTCGCCACAAGATAGCAACGCACCATTAACATCTTTGGTGTCTATAGGCGATGGTTGACTCTTTCCATCAAGAGACCCATCTGCTTGTTTGCTATCTTATGATATAAAAAAAATGTGTATAATAAGTTCGCAAGTCCACTTAACTGCAGCGGTGGCGCTTCGTAAGAATTTAAATTATTCGATAAAACTTAAAAATTCTTGTAAGCCTTGGTCCCAGGAACATATTTATTTTGATAAACAACAAGCTGAATTTTTGTAAACAGCTTTATTTGATGAGACGCTCATCTTTTCTCTCTTCGCGAAAACTCGGATCGGGTAACTAATAGTTATGGGGCTTCAAACGTGTTAACTTGGTAAAAGAAATAATTATATATATATATATATATATATATATATATATATATATATATATATATATATATATATATATATATATATATATATATATATATATAATTTAATAACAATAAGTAGTTTTTACTTTTATCACTTGATTATTTTATGATAAACATGCACATTCGATATCGAATGTGTATGACATAAGTTTTTCTTGTTATATACCGGAATTATGAGATTTTTAAAGTGATCAATAAAAAAACAGCCTAATTTTATGACAGCACAGCTTCTTAATTATTATTATAATTCAAGGGTAACTTTGTTCTACACTTTAAGTGAAATCTTTTCTTAGTCCAACACTACTGTTTTCTTTTTTATCTAACTTTATTAGTTACCTGATTCGATATTTTTCGAAAATAGAAAATATGGGCGTCTGTCAAAACAAAGTTCAGAAAAATTTAAATTATAATTAATCAAACATAAAAATGTTTCCGGGACTTCGGTCTTTTGTCAATTGATTTTTAAATTCAACCGTCAGCTCAGCTACTTGATTTTTAATTTTAATTTGAAAAGATTTAAACCATATAGGTAACCATCTACTCGAATCCAATATGATTGAGTTTAAGATTTTTAATATCTTACTAATTAATTTAATGGTTTTTAATATCTATCTCAATCATAGGTCATAAAAGTTTTTTTTTTATTATAAAATAGCAAACAAGCAGATGGGTCTCCTGATGGAAACAGTCAACCATCGCCTATAGACACCAAAGATGTTAATGGTGCGTTGCTGTCTTGTGGCGATGTCTAATGCCATATGCATAAGTTTACCGGCTACCTTACCCTCCAAACTGGAACACGACAGCGACAAGCACTGACGCTATTGCGGCAGGAATAGGTAAGGCGGTGGTACCAGACCCGGGCGAGACAATGCAGAACTCTACCACCTAGTAGCCACGATGGTAGTGACTCGATAGCCAATCGGTCGCCTTTTACGACCTGCCTGGCAGAACGGCAGTTGGCCTATTCTACAAAGGAGGCCGGGACTAACACGGCGAAAAGTTTCAATATATCACAATGTTTCGCACATTCAGATATGTTTTACCGGCCCAGATTTCCGAAAAATGTACCCTTAGTAGGTACCTACTTTTAAAAGTTAATGAGTGATAATTTGAATCCGCGTTGTTGTGTGCGTTACACATGCCACTATCTATACAGCATGCCCGTTTGTAATGTTCCAATAGTGCGCTATCAGTTCCACTGAATCAGATAAACGTGGTTCAAAACAAACTTTATCGCCCACGTCGAGTATGAAATTGCTATCTATCTATTGCGGGGAAATGTGGTTATGACAAAAGCAAACACGTCCTCGAATATAACGTACAGTGTAGCATTCTGTAATTATATGAAGTATTTTATCTAATACTTTTCTCATATCTTTCCAGTTTTCCAATCCAAATCCTATTTATTCATATATGTGGTAGAGATCCGCTACGTCTCGCCCGCGTATTTGGTACGACTGCCTTACCTATTCCTGCCGCAATAGCGTCAATGCTTGTCGTTGTCGTATTCCGTTTTCGAGAGTAAGGTATCCGGTAGATTTATCCATGTGGCATTGCCATCCCGCCTCACAGATAGCAACACACCATTACCATCTTTGGTGTCTATAGGCGATGGTTTATTTTTCCATCAGTAGAGCAATTTTCTTGTTTGCTTTGTAATAATATAAAAACGGTTACACGGAGACACACTTGTTGACTTCATCATTGAAAATAAATTACGTAATGTAGAAGAAGAAAAGTTATACAATTGCTAAATACATTCCTGTATTTAGCAATTGTATAACTTTTCTTCTTCTACATGTCAGCAAGAGAGATTTGATTCTACAGAAATGACAAAATATATGTTTGTAAAATAAATGTAGAATTCATCATAAATACCTATCAAATAAAATCGGAAAGCTCGTCACCTAGTAGTCACGATGGTAATGATATAGAATATTAAGTACATAAAAAATATCAAAACAATTAATATTGTCCTTAAAATATTCGATTTATTTTATAATATAGTTATTATTATCCTAATGACATATTGAACTAAATAATTTTATATTAATTTTAAAATCATAGATCTGCTCATTCGTCGACTATTAGGCGGAACGAAGTTCGCCGGATCAACTAGTTAAGAATTGAGTTATAAGAAATGAGTTATTAGTGGACTAACATTTACCACACAAAACAAGTATATTCTAATGTATAAAAAATATAAAAGCTTATACATATAAACTTCATCAAAAAGAAAACAAAAAGTGATAGTGCGTGAAACCTGAGTCCATTAAATATTTATTGTGGCTTGATACACCTCAACATTGGTTATAATCTTTCACTATACCTCAATATACCTTTGAAGGCTTCTTTGTAGAACAGTAATACGTAAAGATGAATGTTTGTAACGCTATTTCTAATTAATATCATTACATAGTATAAAACAAAGTCGCTTTCTCTGTCTGTCCCTATGTCCTTATGTCCCTATGTATGCTTAAATCTTTAAAACTACGCAACGGATTTTGATGTGGTTTTTTTTAAATAGATAGATTGATTCTTGAGGAAGGTTTAAGTGTATAAACCTTTCCGATTTTCCCACGGGAACAAAAGCTGCGCGGGTAAAACCGCGGGCAGGTCGCTAGTACTTTTATATAGATTGTTTTGTTAGCCTAACCACTAGTGATTATAAGTCTGTTCTACTTAGAACATAATGTTCTATTCCCGAATAAACAGTTTCATTGATTTATTGCATCTAGAAAGAATTACAAAAGTATCATCAAGCCAGTTTCATTCGCGGTAACTTGGAACAGAATGTTCTATTCCCGAACCACTAAATATTTATTGTGGCTTGATGCACCTCAATACTGGTTTTCACTTTTCACTCTACCTCATTATACCTTTAAAGGCTTCTTTGTAGAACAGTCATACGTAAAGATGAATGTTTGTAAGGCGATTTCTTATTAATATAGTTTTATATACATAGATCGTTATGTTAGTCTACCCACTAGTGATTATAAGTCTGTTCTACTTAGAATATAATGTTCTATTCCCGAATAAACAGTTTCATTGATTTATTGCATCTAGAAAGAATTACAAAAGTATCATCAAGCCAGTTTCATTCGCGGTAACTGGCGAAGCGGAGTAAAGCGAACGTCTAGACTTTCCAGTTCACCACGATTTATCGGTTTGTCAGTTGGCGTCCTCATTTTACCAACGTCTTAAGTATTATCCTGTTTGTAGTGATAACCGGGACCGACAGCTTTACGTGCTCATCCAAGGTACGGGAATGTTAACACACCACCACCCGCCAGACTCTGAGCTGCTACTGAGATTTTGGATTATCGAGAAGAACCTCGAAAAAGCCTCAATAATTTTTAACCTTAATAACTTGTCTGACCCGGGGATCGAACCCGGGACCTTATGATCTGAGTCGAAGAGGCTTTTCTATATATAGCCTAATGTCTGGTGCCCTCCTGTCTTTGGAAAAGCCCGTATGGATTTTAGTCATGGCTACCGCAAATAACAAGCAAATAAGAACCGCAAATATCACACATAGAAATAGCTGATCCATTGGTGACGCAAGCGACCAAATTGAAAATGTGCAAGCGTCTAATGACGTTTTGTTACATCCCTAATATCCATACTGTAATGCTGAACCACATATAAGATTGCAAGTCAGCAACATTACTATGTTCTCCCGTGTCTTGCCCCACTTTGAAGCCCATCTGCCATTCTGCCAGGCGGTTCGTAAGAGGTGAAAGATTCGCAATGCGAGTCACTATCATCGTGGCTACTGAGTGGTTGAGTTCTGCGTTGTCTTGCCCGGGTCTGAGGCCACTGCCTTACCGTTTTCTGCGTCAATAGCGTCAGGGCTTATCACTGTCGTGTTCAGGTTTGGAGGGTAAGGTAGCCGGTAAACTTATGAATGTGGCCCCGCCACAAGGATGTCAACACACCATTAATATTTTTGATGTCTATAGGCGATGGTTATAGGAGAGCCATCTGCTTGTTTGCTACTTTATGATATACTTAAGCATTAAACAAATACTCGTCGTTTCCCGAATTTCGTTTAATGAGATATTAACTAGTGTAATTGCGGCCCAGCTACGGACCTGGCTTTTGCCTGCCGGCTGGCTTTCAGCAAGGGAACTAGCTTGTTAATATATTCAGGGTCGAAATCGCCCTTTATCAGGGTATCGTGAAGTGTGATCCAAGTTTATTTATTATCTTGATCTAAGTTCAATTGGCCAATAAATCTATCGTGTAGAAAGTAACTAAACAGTTGAATACTATGTTTATCAATTAAAATACATTTGTACTGTTTCTTTTTACTGTTGTGTCGACGACAAAATGTGTAAAATATAATAAACAATTGAGTTCAATAAAGTGTTTTTTATAAGTGTTGAGTACAATCTAACAGTTTGATTAATCTGCCTGCTGCACAAAGGAATCGGCGTGATGATATTTTATGTTATGATTTATTTTGTTTATATGAATGACACTGATTTTTTATTTTTGTCTTTATTATATTATTAAGATATAATTTCAAAATTACTTAATCGCGTGACTTTTTATACTTAAGAAAAATTTTGTACAAATAAACGGCTATGGAAATTAACACAGCCCGCTGACACGTTTCATATTATTATAGCAGTCTAGACATTCTAATTAGTCTTGATATTATAAATGCCACTAGGTTTGTTTTTCAAACACCCGAAACGCTGAAGAACGCAACAAGTGGAGGCGCATCGCGAGGGCTGCTGTATCTAGCGTATGAGTGACACGGGTTGCAACAACCTATGTGTTAAACAGAACACTTGCTTGGACTAAGACTCCATTGATTTGTAGTCCAATCATGAATGTTATTTAAGTCTCCTTGGGGGGTATATCTGTCAGTTAACGGGTTACCAAAATATATGACATCATCAGCAAAGAAACAGGAATCTGTTTTGATAATTACACAAATATCTGTAGTGTACATACCACGAAGTGGTAACTTAAGTTTAGGGGAAAAAAAGAATTTGGACCCATATCCGGTGAATGAGATGGTCGCTCGAGGGTATTTGTTGAGTTTTTTGTCAAAAATTCATTCATAATCATGGCCTTCTCCAAAGGCGCATTGTCGTCGTGCAAAATTGAAGAATTTTCTTTTCACAAGTATGGCCTTTTTTGTCGAATTTGCACTCTTAAACGTCGCAAAACGCTCAAGTAATATTCTTTATTTACCACTTGACTATCCGGAAAGAATTCTGAGTGCACAACACCGCAATAGTCAAAGAAAACAGTTAACATGACTTTGACTTTAGATCTTTTTAGATTTTAGTTTTTTAGGTTTCATTTCAGATGGAAGGTGCTACTTCAATGTTGGTTTATTAGTTTGCGTGTCAAAATCGTAAATTCATAACTTAACAAAGCATTTTATTAATGGTGTGTCGGAATTGACTCATTCTAGGATGTCCTCAGCGAATCTTATGTGATTGAATTTTTGGAAAAAATTCAGGTGTTTTGGGACTAGGCGAGCGGCAACATGTTTCATACCCAAGTGATTATTTAAAATAGAACGTATCGATTCGTGAGACACAGAAAATTCGACGGCTACCTCTCTTAACCTCGAATGGGGATTGTAGCCACCATTTCCTTCATTGTTGCGATGTCAGCTTCAGTTAAAGATGTCGAAGGCCTGCCAAAGCGAGGCAAATCTTCCATCATATATTGACCACTTTAACGCTTTTCCACTCATATGCACGTGTGATAAAGTCGATTCACTGCATTTGGCATTGCAAAATTTAAGACAAACTCTTTATTCGACGTTTTTATCCATTACGAAATTCGCAATATACCCTAGATAATATGATCTAACTAAAAGTAAATAACAGATTCAAATGAAACTCCGTGCCAAAATGGTTAAGCTAATCTTATAACTGTAAAAATAGAAAAAAAAATAATTTGGAACCACAAACATCCATTCCCGATACTTTTTTAACTGAATGTATATCATATTATGATAATGAATAAGCATAATCTGCTACTATCTACAGGCTGACTGTCAAACGTGTTAGTATTTTTTATAGTATAAAATAGCAAACAAGCAGATCGGTATCCCGATGGAAAGAGTCAACCATCGCCTATAGACACCAAAGATGTTAATGGTGCGTTGCTATCTTGTGGCGGGGTCTAATGCCACATGCATAAGTTTACCGGCTACCTTACCCTCCAAACCTGAACACGACAGTGACAAGCACTGACGCTATTGCGGCAGGAATACGTAAGGTGGTGGTACCACACCCGGGCGAGACAATGCAGAACTCTACCACCTAGTAGTCACGATGGTAGTGACTCGCATAGCCAATCGGTCGCCTTTTACGAGCTGCCTGGCAGAACGGCAGTTGGTTTATTCTTCAAAAGAGCCCGGAACCAACGCGGGGAGTAGTACTAGGATATAGTGCAGTAATTATACTTTTTGAATATTATTACATTGATTTCGTTGAGGTGTACTATGTGGTTAATCAGTATTTCCTTTTTTAATATTTTTATTGTTCACTTGTGACTATTAATTATCGTGTCTTTCAATATGTATAATCTTTTTTACCAGTCAGCCTATATAAAACACAAAAATTGTTTCTGCCAACCTGTGTACTTTTTAAGACTTTAAAATGATAGGTACCTCTATATATTTCTATGCGTACAGCTGATAATCTACATCATGTTCGCAAAATTAGAAATGAAAACTAATGTCCTGTGGCTAAACCAGTGGATGTATTTGTCTGATTTTTTGTATTCAGGCTGAGAACATTATTACATATACTAAGTTTAATTAATTGTTGTATAGTCAGCGCCACACTGTATATATATATATATATATATATATATATATATATATATATATATATATATATATATATATATATTTATATGTTGCTATTTCATCCAAACCATTATTCATTTCATCAATTTGAGTCTTGTCTTTGTTGAGATGCTTAAATGTTCATATTATCTATATTACATACTAGCTGTTGCCCACGACTGCGTCCGCGCGGACTTCGTTTACGCCGCACAGCTCCTCCCCCGTAGGTGATAGCGTGATAATATGTAGCTTATATGTTGTCCCGACCTATTAGTAATATTCATGCAAAATTTGAAGTAAATCCATGCAGTACTTTTTGAGTTTACCCCGGGTATACATACAGACAAACAGATAAAAATTCTATAAACTATATTTTTGGCTTCGATATTGATTGTAGATCACGCCCCAAGTATTCTTTTAAAATATTCAATGTACAATTTTGACTTTCCTACGATTTTATTACATGTATTTACACATTCTACATACAAAGTAACATTTTATAGCAATTAAAAACTAGTTTTGCTTGATTAATACGCCATAGTGAGGCGGCTTCCAAAACGTAACTATGAAACCTGTTCAAATCACAAATTTTTTAGAATTCAATGACAATGTAATAGAATCTGTGCGTGCTAAATATAACCTAGGTCCTAGATGATCCTGGAAGAATGGAAGAAGCCATGGATATTTTAAAGAAATGGATTGAAGCGCAGCCGCATTTTATAAAAAAAGATTTTCGAAAGGATTAAAAGTGCGGATAACATAATATAGTTTTCTATACTGTTAGTTTGTTATTGTCATGGAATGTAAACTAATATTAATTATTTGTTTGACGCAAGTGAGAATTAATTGACGTAGATATGTTTATATTAGTAAAAGCCAAAATTTCCATTGTCATGTAAATTTGCCTAACGTTGTTATCTTTATAAAACTGCTCACGGCGTTTCCCTTATGAGATAAACGTAGTGGTCCGAACGTTAATACTCAATAGAAGTTTTTCACGAATCGCCGGTTTGTCGCTTGGCGAGATGGGGGTGAAACCCATCGATGCATTTTACCGACCTGATAACGCTTACAGCTTGTTATTATCGCCAGGAACTAAAAGCAACAACTTAAACTTTACGTATTAAACTGAGCTGTTTCTCGGATCATAAGTTAAAGACGTAAAATGATCGATTGTCGGTTTTAGAAGGGCTTACACACACCGCCACTAGACGTGCTAGTTAGATTTAGTTATTAGGATAACCTCATGGCGACATGCCGATATAACCCAGGACCTCTCGATCTTACCTAAATAGGCAAACCGAGACGCTGAGGAATGCAGATATTTGAAAAAAAAGAACTGATTGATGGCTTGCTAATAGAAACTAATAAAAACAGATATGTTCTTAACTGAAATCGAAACCTATTACATCCTGTACATATACAGATTACAGAGCGTAAGGGACGGTTTGTCGAAAAATTAAACATACCGTTTTTAAGCTCTTTATATCATGATGACAATTTCTTTTTTAACTACCCTCTACGTAGTTCGTAATGCACGTAGATAGGAAGTTACTGAATTTGCCCCGATTTTCGAAAATCGAGTTTTCACCGGATCTCCACGTTTTGAGGTCCTAGGAATCTTTTCCGAATATTTAGCGATGTTTCGTCAGTATGTCTGTATGAATGTATGTGTGTGTGTGTATGTGTGTATGTAAACATCTCATAACTTTTGAACGGCTGGACCGATCTAAACGCGGTTGATGGCATTTGATTGGATTCTGCTCAACTTAGACATCCTGCAAATTTGAACCAAGTTGGCCTAGGAGATTTTGAGAAATTTTGAAAAAACCCCAAAAATAATTTTGGCGAAACAGTATTTTTTAACATAACTTCCAGATTAATGTACCGATTGAGTACAACAACTAATCAGCTCTATTCCTCAAAAAAACTACATCTTATGTATAAATTGCAACAAAATCGGTTTATCCGTTTGGGAGAAATCGTTGACTATGGAACATAGAACAGGCGGAATTGGCAAGTACAAACATTTGTATCAGGACCGCGATCGCCATACTCACACATAAAATAAGCATTATTGCATATAAACTACTAATGCAAACATTGTTTTATTAGTCGTTTTCATTTTAAACAACAATAATCCGAAACACACAAACAGAACATTTAAAAATATACCAAACTGCGTTATAATAAATTTTATTTTGCTACAAAAAAAAGAGTATTTACGTCCTTTTGTAGTCTATTGAAAATAGACTCATCTATTTGTACAATAGTGAAGCTATAATCATAATAGTTTCGCTATTCTACAATAGATGGCAGTATTGATTTTTCCGTAGTTTTCAGTTGGTCATATTTGAGTAGAGAATTTCTAGAACGATATACGTAATGACTGTCATTACGTATATCTTTCTAGAAAAATTAGGTCAACCTAAAATGAACTTTATATGTAAGGTGTACGGCTGATTTTAGCTTGACTTTCTATTATATCATTAGAGATTATATTAAATCAGGAATTTAATTAAAATAAAATGAAAATTGTACTTTCGGATGATATGAAATATCTCCATTTTTAATCATCTGTATTCTACTATCATTTCTGCATTCAAGGATGGTACAATACGGCATAATTCAGTGTATAATAGATTTTCGCACGACGACTATCTCCTAAATATATGGTAAGTATCACTAAGGCAATTTAGAGTAACAGCGCATAATAGTGATGCACGCGGCACGCCCACTCTTGACTTCCACTTGTTTTCTTTGTTTCATGTCGTTGACGAAAATTAAAAAAAAGTGTTTTTTCGACATAACTTCGAAATTTTTCAACCAATCATTTTTTGGTATTCTATTATATTTTAGTACTAAAAAAAAGTCAGATGGGATTTCAAGAATCAAAATTGAATCTAATTTTCAAAGTTAGAGCTTTTCAAATATTGGAATTAAGTACGTCATTTTTAGCATATACTTAAAAATCTTACCAGCTTTTATCCTTTAAAAACTGCGTCAAATACCGTTAATTGGATTAAAACCAGTCAATTTGTTTAGGATTTATTAGTGATGAAAATATTTGAAAAAATGTTTTTTGACATTGCTACGAAATTTTTCAACCTATCGATTATTTAGCTAAAGCAATATTTCATATCTCAAAAATTGAGTTGAATGTCATTCGAAAGATCAAATTCAATCAGCGTTTCCAAAATATACAACTTTTCAAAAATCAATATACTGCCATTTTAACAAAATAGATGTTTGAACTGAAAATATCTATGCTTATAGTTTTTACTCTTTTGAGCTTAAAATACCTTAATTTAGCGGGAAGTTTCAGGGATGGCCTGTAGGGTCAACCACCTACACATTTTTTGTGGGAAATGTAAAATTTGATTGGTGTGAATTATTAGACCATTACACTTATACTTTAAATTCACTTCACAACACATATCATTTTTGGCTGTGCATAAATATAAATAAATAAATAACAACAAAGTTATATCTAAATCGTGTTAATTTATAGCATGTTCAATGTTTTCAAAATTTTTTTGAGATGTTTCATTGGGATCCTCAAAAAATCCATTAATTTATCTTGTCAAAGTATCTAATGACTATTGGATATTTTCTGGGATTCTTTATTTGAAGCCTCGTTAGCATCAAAAAGTAAATCTTACTTAGAAGTGGGACTAACTTTTCGATCTATAAATTGAGATTTTTCTAGGTCTTGAATTGTCGATTCTATTGAATTTAACATCTTATGACATTTTAAACAATAGTTTCAACTTTGGTTCTGCCACAATTATATTTTTGAGATAGTGGTAAATTGAAATAAAGAGAGGCATTAGGCGTACTTAAGTAACTGTGATGGTGACAAATTGCGTGATAAATCGACGCCATTTCGATTATCGCTATGTTTAGCTCCTCAGAAGAATTTTTCACTGAGAGAAAGACTGTCATCAACGAATTTGTATCCACATTTCTCACCTTTCTTTTATGCGTTTCACTGTTGAGTCGATAAAGCTTTTTTACCATCCCATTTCACTGTAAAGTTCACATTACAAATGACACATTTCCCGTGATTTCTAGTAGTAAATGTGTTTTCCACCAGCTTTTCTCACCCAATTTTTGTATTTCTCATTTTCTTACACGATTATTAAAAATTAGATTCGTACTTCTTTTTCTTCTTTGATTATGATTCTCCGTCTTCCATTATATCGATTACATAATGAAAACACCGGATATGCACATGCACGTCCGGATATGCACCATTCAAACCTGGAGGAGTGACAACCCTATGTAATAATGTACGCATCGGTACGATAATGTACCTTATCGGTATCGCTAAGCCACATGTGTTTCTCACGCACACATATACAGAGCGCATAAAATGACAGATATTGATTCGCTATAAGAGTCCTGTACCCCTTTCAGAAATACCTAACGTTATAACGTATGCATTGTGCCGTTAGATTTGTGTCTGTCTTTTGAAAATGCAAATACACATGTTTATGCGTACAAACTTAAAATGTTGATTTAAATTTTAAGTCAAACGCCCTTGATGATACAGTAATTAACAAAACATTGGATGTAGTATAACTGACATAAAGAATTAAACTAGCAATATAAGTGTGTTTTATTGAAATATTTGGTATACCTGACTCGGCTAATTAATTCAGCGGTAGAGTATTATTTCTATTTATGTATTTTTATGATCCGTAGTTGCTATTTCTGCAATATAATTTTATCGAACTATAGATCTGGATAGTTGGTATATTTGCAACATAAAGCTCGTGCAGTTACGTTTGTATTCTCTTATTAATGTTTAATAAATAAAGTGTTAAATAAATAAATAAAATAAATCCCTATTATAATGTTTTCTTATGAGCTGACTCGGCTAATTTTTTCAGCGGTAGAGTATTATTTCTATTTATGTATTTTTATGATCCGTAGTTGCTATTTCTGCAATATAATTTTATCGAACTATAGATCTGGATAGTTGGTATATTTGCAACATAAAGCTCGTGCAGTTACGTTTGTATTCTCTTATTAATGTTTAATAAATAAAGTGTTAAATAAATAAATAAAATAAATCCCTATTATAATGTTTTCTTATGAGTTTTTTTTTTTTTTTTATATCATAAGATAGCAAACAAGCAGATGGGTCTCCTGATGGAAAGAGTCAACCATCGCCTATAGACACCAAAGATGTTAATGGTGCGTTGCTATCTTGTGGCGAGGTCTAATGCCACATGCATAAGTTTACCGGCTACCTTACCCTCCAAACCGGAACACGACAGCGACAAGCACTGACGCTATTGCGGCAGGAATAGGTAAGGCGGTGGTACCAGACCCGGGCGAGACAATGCAGAACTCTACCACCTAGTAGCCACGATGGTAGTGACTCGATAGCCAATCGGTCGCCTTTTACGACCTGCCTGGCAGAACGGCAGTTGGCCTATTCTACAAAGGAGGCCGGGACCAACACGGCGGCTTAAGTTGTAATTTTTATATAGCATTCATAACCAACCACCTGTCAAAATTATGTGCAACTTTCTTAAAGAACTTTACGCAACCTACATACTGTATTTAAATAATAAGTGTTTATCACCTTTACTTCATATTATAAATATATTTGTCAAAAAAAAAACTGTAAAGAAAGACGTAAGATAAGATAAAAGAAATTTAATGGTTAGACGATTACAGCGTTCCCTGAATTACATTTATAAGTTAAGCGGTCATCAATCAATCAACAATAAAAACGTTTTATTTACCGTAATTACTTAATTTGTGTTCGGTCAATAAACCCTAAACAAAATAACGTGACTTGTATACCAAAGGACGTCAAACCCGCTTTTCGAATTTATTTTTCCTTTGATAAACAAATTACGAATAGAATATGCGTCACGGTCTTACGCTGTACAAAAATATAAATGCTTTTAGAATTAAATTACTCTTTTACGAAACGCTATCACCAACTACAATCAAGTCTTTTTTCAACGGACTTCCCAAAAAGAAGGAGTTTCCTAATTCGATTCTATTTATTTCACTTCAGAACTCGGTCATTTTTTGTTTGAATGTTTATACTTTCCGTTAGGTCAAATTAATATCTTATAATATATTTAAATTACGTGTCACGTTGTTTATCCGAGACGGACTTCGAAACTAAAGGTGGTTAATATAACGCATAGCGTTAAATTATAGCGCGTTATCTGTACCCAACATATAGCGTGCGCTATTAAGATTCGCATTCGGCTCTATAACATAACGCCACGCTAAATACCTAGCAGCTAGCGTAGGTCGTAGTTATAGCATTATAACCTAAGAAGTTACGAACTACGCGATCTAACGAGTAACATGCTAGACCGTAGAAGCTAGACGTTATAACATAGTTTATAGCATCATAGCGCTCAGTCATCGCTCGCTGTATGACTTTGAGTCACGCGCTATATCGGCCGGCTGGCGCGATCAGTGTTTTAGTTACACGTTATAATATAGTAAATTACGTAGCGCGCTAGAAAAATATAGTGTATAGTCTATAACGCGCTATCATAAAATAATTTATTTGAACAATACTATTTGAAACTACTAACCGATTTCAATGAAATTTTGTAAATATCTACTGCTTGGTCCAACTTAAAAGATAAGACAGTGTTTATCTCAATCAACCCACTCCCTCCTCACAAGTACCTCACCAAAATATTCAATACAAGTAATTTGTATGGCAAAATAACGTTTGCTGGGTCGGCCAGTTAATTTTATAAAATTAAATGTATTTGGTCATATAAATTTAGCAATGATCTGATACAGGGTTCCTCTCTGAAACTCTACAGTAGGTTGGAAGTCGGCTTTTGCAGCTTTATTACGTTTGAATGATTATGGAATGGATGACAAACAAGTCGATTCTTCTGATTATAAGTGATATTGGCATGTAAATAATAAGTTAAAACAGGTTAGGCTGTGATTACTGCTGTTATAAATTTTTGCAATATGAATGAAGACTCTTGGAATTACGGTTTAGTGGCTGTAGATTTAATCTTGGGTTCAAATTATAGGTTCGGCCATAGGAGTCCTCGCCAGAGTTACCCAAAGTGGTTTATTCGTCTCGGTTATATTGCCATAAAAATTACTTGGTAGTTGAGAGGGGCAGGGGGGTTCATTGAGATAAAAACTATCATATACTTTTAAGTTGGACCAAATAGAAGATTTCTACAAAATTTCATTGAAATCGGTTCAGTAATTTCGGAGTCTATCGCGGTCAAACAACGTGACACGTAATTTATATATATTAAGATAATATAATAGCCGACCCGACGAATTTCGTACCGCTTTAGAACAAATTTAAAACGTCAAATACTTGGTCACTAAGAACAGTTTCTGTAGTAAAAGTGTTTTATTTATTATTTTCCTAACAATTTTTCCATTTTTCTCTCCATAAAACCCTCCTTGGACGACAATGAGTATTTTAAAATAATAGTTAGGGCGAGGACACATGTCTACGGTGCGACCTCGCCTACCGTATAACGGCATGGCGCCGCTACCGGCAGACAACGTGGCGTCGACCACGGCACGGTTCCGTGCACGGTGTACCAGGTGAATTGTACCGCTTCGTAGTATATATTTTGCTGTGGTTTAGTTCGCATGTGTCATTTAATGTATAACTATGTATAATAACATCTTTCGTGGTCCGTATTAGACAAAAACTGTTTAAAATTAGATATGAAATTATGGTGGCTGCCATGTGATGGGGCAGTGTACAGTGCACGGCACCGTTCCGCGGTACAACGCCTCGCCGTCTCCCGGTATCGGCGCCGTGCCGTTATACGGTGAACGGCACCGCACCGTAAACATGTGTCCACGCCCTTAGCCGAATTAGCAGGACTAATTCGGCTAAGGGCGTGGACATATGCCGTGTTCGAGTTTTGTGCTTAGCAACACATTCAGCGATTCATTTTTATATAAAACAATACAGATACAGATAATCACTTTGTTGTCTCTATGTCAAGACCTTCTTTCTTAGGATCGCGTAGAGGTAGGTATCAAGTTGAAAGTTAAATGCTCGAGTCTACAGTTTCATTCAGCTGTGAGAAAAATCACATTTGTAAGTATATGACTTAAACGGTCAAGTGGCATATTTATGTCGCATATTTTCGCATAATTTGCGATTTCACAAGGGAATTAAAACTTACCGGTACTTCCCGTTGACCTGGAAACGGGGATCTTGTCTACAAGGACATATCAAGCCTCACGTTGTCATGTCAAAATGTCAACATGTTGACGAGCCACACATGGGAGTGCTATATTCTAGTTGATTTTAAAACGTTCATGCTTAGTCTAGGATATTTAATGTGATTGATTTCTTAAAGTAACTTTGTTAGTACCTTGACCGATAATAGATTCTTGAAAACTATAATATTTAGAGAATTAAATCGCCGTCTGCTCTCACTTGACCTCAGAAATTTGTATTGCTTAGATATAGAAGTAATGTAAAATAGTTCTGTAGCTATGTATTAAAACTCTCAATATGATTAATTTTGATTTCATTCCTGTCACGTGGTTTTGTGATTAGCTTATGGGACTGAGATCATTAAGTCCCAAGTTCAATTTCTAGTTGGCTAGTTATCGCCTCTGTGGTCTAGTGGTTCGGTGTCGGATTTGACCACATGAGGTCCTGGGGTCCGGGTCGGGCAGTTCAAAAACGGGTTTTTTCAGTTTTCTGATAGAAACAACATTTGGAATTGGAAAAAGTGCACGGTTGGCGATAAGCTGGCCACCTATCACATTGTGGGCCTAACGATAGGTGTCCGAAACGCAAATTAATTATACCAAGCAATATTAATCTGTGTTTAACATAATTTTTACAAGCAAATGATTTGTTAAACACAGATTAATAACCCTAATGCACCTCAATATATTAAGTCGAAATTCCAACATCTGCATGCTACACATTCACGTCAACTTCGTTCAGAAAATATCAACACTCTTTAAATAACTTTTTAACTTCCCGCTACGTATAGTAGATAAGGAAGTTAAGTACTGATTTTGCCCCGATTTTTGAACATCGCGTTTTCACCAGATCTCCAAGTTTTGAGGTCCTAAGAACCTTTTCCAACTATTTTCACGATGATGTCAGTATGTCTTTATGTGTATATGTGTGTGTGTATGTATGTGTGTGTGTATGTACGTAGGTCACACTATAAGTTTTGCGTAACTTAAAAAAAACAACATGTTATAACCAAAATATTATGTTTATTGCTTTTCAAAATAATCTCCTTTACATTTTAAACATTTTTTCACGCGATCGAACCATTTTTTAAAACAGGAGGACCACAGATCTGGGCCCCAAGTCTGCTAATTAACAATTGGCTCAATAGCATCTCGATTGGGTCGTGTTTGAATAATTTGACACATTTCGTATTCTGTTAATTATTTAAGACCAATTGCGTTTCATTGACACACCATCCAAATACGATTCAATCGCTATTGAAAAATTCGCTATTCTGCTCCATTTCTACCTTTCAATCGCGTTACAGTTGTCCCTCGATCGCGCACTAAACGGTAGTCTGCTCTGTATTTGACGTATGTTTGACATTTATTTCAATTGCCTCTCAGTGATAATCTTACTATTGAAGTACAATTCAACAACAACAGCTTTTTTAGAATTGTTTCTTTGAATTTTCTTGAAATTATTAGCAAAATACATGAGAGAATGTAATGTGCAATTAGAAACAATTGAATTAACATAAGATATATACAAAAAAACGTCAGCCAAGTGAAATTAGACAAAACCGGCCCTGAAATAAACATTGTTAGAGGTATAAGACAAGGAGACCCGTTATCGCCCACATTATTTATAACTGTGCTGCAAATCACCATGAAACAATTTAAGTGGTCAAATAAAGCCATAAATATTGAAGGAAGCTACCTTAGCAACTTAGGTAAACAAACATCTTTTTCAAAATCCAGACACTGAGACGAATTGAAGAGAAGATAAGTTCTTGTTTTGGCATAACAAAGAGGTCTTGAAATATGATTTACTCTTAACAATAAAAAAGAAAGTCTGACTCGTTTATCTTACCTTGCTTCTCACATGCAAGCCAAATGTAACTACATTTTCACATGCAAGCAAAATAATTACACGGTAAGAAAAATTGTAACATGTCAGAGAGCCATGGAGAGAAGTATTTGAAACTAAGAGACAAAAAACGACATAGTGAAATAAGAAAAAAGACAAATATTATGGATGCTTTGACCCACTGTAAGAAATTAAAATGGAAATGGGCTGGCCACGTAACATGTCAAAATAAAGAGATGGGCTAGAAAAAGCATTACATGGGCTGCCCCCCTCCCTGTTCAAGACAGAGTAAAGTGGAAAGAGATGGAGAAGGTCTATATTCGTCGAGAGGTCCTTAATAATTAGAAGAATTTAAAAACTAGTGAAAAATAAATTCTTTAAAATGCAGTAAAATAAATAAACAATAATGTATCTTCCTATAAAAAAATGTACTCTATTAGTGTTAAGAAATTAAAAATGGCTTAATATTATTATTGTTATTATTCTTATAGGAGTCCATTAATACCAAGCCTCTGTTGGTTTATTTTGGTCTCTGGTGCAGATTTTAGCTCAATAGCATGATAGGTAAATCTTCCGTCGGAATAAGTATTATCACGCTAGTTCCTTTGCAGACTGCAGAATAATTCACACACACACACACACACACACACATTCATGCAAGATCCCTAATGTGGAAAGCAAAGAGAAGGTCGATAAAATTTTCGGTTCACCACGATTCACCAGTTCGCCTGTTAGCATCTAGCAAGATAAATGGTGATCCTCATTGCTGTTTTTTTATAAACCTAATAACGGAGTATCGCCTCATCCGAAACACGGTGGTGCTACCACATCACCAACAGACTCCGAGCTACCAAAAATATCTCATTTACACTAATTTTGCCTGACCCGAGAAAAGGACCCTAGATATAAGCTATTTGTTAATCCCAAAACCACAGTGTAGTTGTTAAATTGTGAATTGGAAAAGAACTTCCAGAGCAAACGATTCCAAAACTCAATTAAAATCTTGCACAATGGTGTGAATATGGGATATCAGCAGGTTATTATTTATACTCGGATCAAAAGACAAAATCATACCCTATCTATTCTGATAATCTTTGCCACTCAGAAGATACTCTGAACAGATTTTGTTGTGTTGATTTTCCGTTTCAGATACCTAATATTATACTTATTACTTAAGATGAAATATAATGACCACCAAAAATAAATTGTAATCATAAAATGCCTCACCAAAAAAATTAAATCTGTACCAAAAATAAGATACCTCAAATAACATTTCTCTAGCTATTTAAGTCATGCCTGCGCTTCAAAATGTATTCAATACCCAAAATTAGTAAACAATCACCAAATAATAAGCAAATTTTTGTGTTATTACTACCCGGTACACAAATATATCACTACTTTTGCTTTAAAATGTACTACCTATCTGTTTAAAATGTGATTTCATGATTTTTGAAGACTGATTCTTCATTATGATTTTAAAATAATTATAATTAAAAAAAGAGAACTGAGTATTAAAGTTTTTGAAGATTGATCCTTCATTAAGATTTTAAAATTACAAGAAAAGACTTCCTTATTAAGTTTTAGGTTCATTTTTAAATAACATGTTGACTGTTGTATTTATTAATAATTTGAAAAAGATTTAGTAAATACTTGAATAATAATATTGTTTTAGTAGCCATTATTTTATTTAAAGCTCTAAGGTCAGACTTTAGTAGACATTTTCGGTACCATAAGTTAAACTTTACAAAATCATTTATAATTTTTGAGAAAACAATTATTTATCTACATTAAATGTAGATTTTGTTTTCTTTTGTAGGATAAAAAATATGCCACATACTTGGATAAACTTTCAAATTATAATGCGGTAATATTTTGGTGATTGTTTACTATATCTGGGTTGTTTAGCAATTACTTTGGAAATACAGATTTATTTTGGATATAAGTTAGCAGGCTATAAATTTATTGGTTACAATTTCATACTAAAAGGAGGATTAAATTCTGGTAATTACTATTTTTAGCAGTTTATAGTGATATTTTTGGCATTTTATTTAATTATATCTAGTGATTGTTTAAACATAAGCCTATTAATATTATGCTAAGCAATTATGTTAACATTTTAAGTAACTGGCACTTGCTGAATGTCCGTTGGCAAGAGTGCATTTCATAATGTATTTCAAACCAAGTTTCAAGGGAGTTCAAGTTTCTACTTAAGTGTGCATGCACAAACTAATAAATAGCTTCAACTGTCCTCCCAAATAGTCAAAAAACTTAAAACTCAGAGTAAACTCATTTCTATTGCAGAAAATGATTCACTATAATATGCCTAAAGAAGTAGTCATAAAAACAAATAAATAAAGCTTTTTTTATTTTAAAGTAAGAAAACACTTCCACTTAAAAAATATAATATTTTTCACTCAAACATTATTTAATAAATTTCAAATCATTTATGTCTATATATTAATACACAAATCATCGTTCAGCAAGACTTTATTCACTAAAATGCAAATTCATGTGTACAACAAAATAAATTCATTCTTCATTACTCTAGATTGGACTTCATCATTTGTCTCTTATTCGTGTTATTTTTTCACACATTATGAAATAGTGTAGCATTTCCTTTGCTGCCTTTATAGTACCTACCTATGTATTACAGCTATATTTTAAGCTATTCTCGATAGAACAAAACTACATAATTATCATAAATTTGGACTGAAACTTGATTGTGCTGGTGGATAACCTTATTTTGGCGATTGTGCCATACGATATTTCTAGATATCTTGAAATTTCTTCGTCTGTTTGTGGAGTAACTTGAATGGGTTTTTTAAATATTTTTTTTCTGTTTTCAAGATGAAGGCAGCCCTGTATCTGTGATTTGACTTGAATCGTATGCATAATACTATAAGCAAGTTCGTTTGAAATCGTTTTAGTTTTTGGTTGGTATCGTCATTCGAGGATTCTCACGTCCATTCTTATGAGCTTTTCTTTTTGAAGATCATGATAGACAGATTACTTTATATTCGATTTCTAGTAATCTTTCTTCGGTGCAGTTTCATTCTTGGCAGGCCTATTTTGTATAAGTACATTATATGATTTATTATAAAACAGTCACGGAAATATACGCAGTATATATTATTACGCTGTAATATATTTCTTTTAAGGCAATACACATTTTAATCTATGTTTTAAGTTTATTGTTTTTAAATATTTACTTAGGTTGACCTTTCTAAAACAGATGATCGATTGGCATTTTACTTTTCAATTTTTCGATTTGGCATGGATAATCACTATATACAGCCAACGTATTATAAATAAAGTGTTTTTAAATAACCCATAGTTATGTTTTATTGTCTAGAAATTCAATATAATAATAATTACTTCGAATTTGATCATAGAAAATAAAAAAGTCTTCGTTTTAAGATAAAATAATCATTCATGTATTAATTCAATGTAATGGTAGATTTTAGTAAGCAACACTTAGAATAGTGTCATTGAGATGCTAGTACAATCCAATTGTGACACTATTACGATTATGGTTAACATTTAGCAGAATACCAAATTTGTCACAATCATAATCGCGTTGTAATAGCCTGGCAGTTGAATCGTAATTTTACTTAAATAGCAGACTTGGCCCCCTGAAGGCATGTTTTCTACGAGCTGATTGAACGCTAACACTGCCTCTTCGGAGTTGGTAAAAGTAAAACCTCTCATCAAATTTTTGATTTTGAGGAAAATACAGAAATCACAGAGTGCTAGGTCGGGGCTATGCGCAGGATGAATGACGAGATGTACTTTTTCGTAAGCTAAAAATGGCTTTGTTTTTGTTGGCCGTGTGTGAAGAGAAGAAGCGTTATCATGGTGTAGGAGAATGCGGCTTTTGGGTCATCTTTCGCGAACTTTTTCTTACACCCTGGGTAAACAAATGGTAGAATACCACTCGGCATTAACACTCTTTTGATCTTCAAGCGGAATTGTACAGATGAGACCCGTAGCTGAGAAACAAAACGCGATCATTTTTTTACCAACGTTTTTCGCTTGTCACTTTTATTGGCCTGTTCTCATTTTCAAACACCCATTCACAATATTGCTGTATTTTTCGGGTTCAAAACAATAAAACCAAGTTTCGTCTCCTGTGACAATGCCATAAACAGCATTAGAATGTCCGTGGTCGTACTTCAGTAGCATCTGTGAGCACCATTCCACGCGAGCCCGCTTCTGTTCCGCTGTCAGTTCATGAGAGATTCAACGACAACAAAGTTTCCGAACTTTCAATTCTTCGTGTAAAATTTTCTGAATTTGGCTCATACCAATCCCCAATAATCCTCAAATTGTCTCATAGGTAATCCGGCGGTTTTCTTCAATTAACCGTTTAACAGTAGCCACATTATTTTCGTTGACGGCAGTTGAAGGCCGCCTTTCACGAAATTCGTCATGTAAAGAAACTCGACCTCTCTCAAATTCAGCAAACCATCGCCTCACGGTGCTCAACAAGATGCTTCTCTCCCAAAAGCATTTTGAAGACAAGCGGCACAGTCTTGCGGAGAAAAAGAACTTTTAAAATCATAAAAAATCATCGCTCTAAAATCTTTTTGACTTAATTCCATTTTCGTTGCGTATGTAAAATTTTGATGTGTGATAAAAAAAATTGGCAAATCATTTCCCGCCATTTGTTTTTTTTATTACTAAGAAAGTTGCAACGTTTTAAAAATATAACATTCGAAATTCAAATAGTTCCGATTAGCTAGAAATGCAAAACATTTAGTGTGACCCATGTATGTGTGTATGTGTATATGTAAACAACTCATAACTTTTGAACGGCTGGACTGATCGAATTTCACTCAACTAAGACTTCCTGAAAATTTGAATCAATTTGGCCTAGGAGATACTGAGAAATTTTGAATACATACATAAACCATTTCTTGGAATCACGGGATCCCGGTCATATTTTAGTCTGAATGAATCCCGGGATTTCCGCGAATCGGATTGATACATTTTTTAAATAAGTCAATAAAAATGTGCGTGAAATGAAACACACCTTGATTTGACATTTGGCAGCCATCTTGTTTTCAGCCGCTTTATATTTTGTATATTGTATGCTAGATCAGACGTTGGATGAGTTGTTCTTCCTTAGATTTTATTTTCGTGGTTTAAATAAGTAATTTATAAAATTTCTGGTCAAATTATTTTAAAAATATAAGTACATACCTATAAACATTGATCACTTTGGAATAATATATTCTTTGAAGTTTATTGTTAGTTTTATAAATTATTTACAGAAGTTCCTAGTTTGTTTGTTTTATAAAAAGAAAGTATAATTTTGTTTAACCGCCTTTTTGATGATATAAAACTCACATATTCTATGTCCTCACAAAAGTAAAAGTTAAATAAAAAATTGATTTTTTTATGTTTTATTCTCTTTGTGATGTATTTCTTACCACTTTCCGTTACCAATACAATCTCCTGACTATCCCGGGATCCCGAGATTAACTGTAGTTAATCCCGGGATTAGAAAAATCGACCGGGATCGAATCCTCTACCCGGGCTGTAATGCTATGGTTATGGAAAAACGTATCAGCTACTTTACTCTTCTACGGTAACAGGACAGTTATGTTTGCGGATGCTATTACAGCCATTTAGTACCACCACCTTAGCTATTGTTGGTACCAGATAGTGAATTCTTAAAAAGCAACGATAAGTAGTACGTATTGACGTTGACGTTAAGCAAGGTGATGGCACTATATTTAAATAAGTTTTCTCGGAAATTTACCAATTAATGAGTGTATAAAGAAATGTTTTATATTGATAAAGCACTTCTTTGTTATATTTTTCATTATCATTACTTGGTAAGGCAAAATCGATATCAAACGTAGTTTCATATCCTTATTGGTTTCCTTGTAATGCAGTGTTTGCCATTCGTTTATAAATAAATACCTAGCCTAAGTGCTACTTCTCAGAAAAAAACTAGCTGACATTAACTTCGCACGTTCTTAGAACGAATCATTGCAAATAAATGAACTTTAACAAGTCCTCGTAGTGCTGTGGGTTAAAATAAATTGAATTGTTTGAATTTATTTGTTCATTCTCTTCGAGGGTATAGGCGTGGCGATATTTTTTTATTTCTTCATTTGGAGCCAAGTTTAGTTACTTTCAATTTATTAAATGTAATAAAAAATATTTATTTGCAAGAATGTTGGTGTTCTAAATAATTAAAATTAATATCTTTGATTAAGTCATATTCTTTCACAATCACAATCTACCTTGATATGGTGTGCAAATATTTAAAAATTATCATATTATATGTAGTTTAAGAAATTTTATCGAATATTATGGAAACGAGGCCGTGCACTGAGAAGAATCGGCGAAAGACCCTCAGCTATCTTGTTTTTCTTTTAATTAATAGAATTCCATTTGTTGATCAATCAAAATGTTTACGTATTATATATTTTTTAAATTACATAATAAGAGGTTCTTAGTTAATTTTTAGCGTCCCGGCTTCGTACAGGTAATTTACTTAATGAAATCAATGAGACAAAATCTTTAATTTACAGTAAGACAATGTAGTGAAAAAAAAAAAAAATTTAGCTGGCAGTTTGTTTGTCATAGTATTCTCTCCTACTATCCTCTATCTTTCTCACTCATTCGCTTGTCATATTATGAGATTAAAAAAATCTCATATGATTTGAAATATTTTCTTTTTTTTTACATAAACTTTGTCCTGGCAACAACAACAACACAAAAAGAATTATCTGATTTGGCGCATTTTGATGACTTATATTTGTGTATCTATCTATATATTAATACGTGAAGCAAACATTTTGTACTCTTTTCAATATAATTACGCAAACGGGTGAGTATAATATTTAGAACACAACGTTTATATTGCAGAAACCTAATATTTTTGCAATGTGCATTAGAAATACATTAAATTAATGAAAATAAATATTACACACACGTGACATCTATATATCTATACATATAATAAAATCGTACGAAAATTCAAAACTGTACATTGAATATTTTTTTAAAAGAATTCTTGGGGCGTGATCTACAATCGATCACGAAACCAAAAATAGAGTTTTTAGAATTTTTGTCTGTTTGTCTGTATGTATGTCCGGGGTAAACTCAAAAAGTACTGCATGGATTTACTTCAAATTTTGTATGAATATTACTAATAGGTCGGGTCAACATATAGGCTACATATTATCACGCTGTCACCTACGGGGGAGGGGCAGTGCGGAGCAAACGAACTCCGCGCGGACGAAGTCGCTGGCAACAGCTAGTACATAATAATATCCACACGTGTATATATAGGTACTATTTTCTAAAAAAATATCTTCACGCTAATATCCTCAAAGAGGTAGGCAGAGGTACAACATGTGCACTCTCGATTAGCCAAAGATACCCCACAATGTGATAAGTGGCCAGCCTATCGTTAACCGGGCACTTTTTTCAATCCCAGGCAACGTTTGTGTGTTTTTATCAGAAGACCGAAAAAAAAAAGTTTGATTTGCCCGATCCGAAAACGAACCCAGGACCTCGTGTGGTCAACGCCGACACCGGACCACTAGACCACAGAGGCGATACTACTTTCTATACTCAGACGATTTTTCATTTTGTAAGAAATTTCTTATACTGATGATACTCAGTTAGCGGGCGAAGCTGCGCGGGTCGACTAGTAATCTAATACTAACACTTGATACGTCAAGTGAAGCCCCGCTTAACATCTAGTATAGTATACACCGTTTTCGTAGTTAAAGTGGTTTTATTTTGTTTTCGCTCGAGTGAGCGTTGGTCGTGACGCAACTTGTTTGGTTAGCTTTGTCACAGTGTTTTGAAAGAAAAAAGGTGCCCTCGTTTCCGTTGTAAACAAACACCGGTGCACTGGAGGCGCCACGCCGGCATTTGTTTGGAAGGTGAAGTTTTAAAAGTGATACAAGCTTCATTGGTAAACGAGCTGTTTGTATTACGCAGGGTTGACGATGTGAAATAATTGGAGATGGGCCGAATGTGGTTTGAACCGAATTCGAACTTCGGCCAAAACTTCGGCCGAATTTCGGCCGAACTTCGGTTCAATTTTGACACGCTTTCCAATCGCTATTATCGGCAAAATTTATATGAATGGGTTACATTGTTCCAGTTTAGGTAGGGATCTCTAATTTAAAAAAAATATAATATAACCTGTTACTTGAGAATGATTTTATCTTTCTAATTATGAAAGAATTTTTCCAATCGGTCCAGTAGTTTTTGAGTTCATTCAATACATATAAAAATACAAATCTTTCCTGTTTGTAATATTAGTGTAGGTTTCAGTCAAAATAGTGCAAGTAGGTCCTTTTTTCTACTGCCGAATGTTCGGCATTTAAACCGAATTTCGGCCGAATGTCGAAGTTCGGCTTAAGTTGCCGAAATTCGGTTAAACCGAATGTAAAACGAATTTCGGCCCATCCCTAGAAATAACCCTAATTTATACATTTTGTGTATGATAATCATATTAATGTAATAAATATGAACTTGTTGCTGCAGCGTGTAAGAGCCCTAACTCATTGGGACGCCAAGGCGACTTCCATGGCCACCGTATCCAAACAGTTTATATTGAAATACTAGTTGGAGCGTGCAGTCCGTTGCATTATAAAAGTTGCGGGATTTGGCAAGATCGCCTAATTTTTAAAGGAGGATCACCGCAGGATCACCTAAGGGATAAAGTAGCCTATGTGCGTCACCTAGGTCATCATCTACCTGTGTACCAAATTTAATTCAAATCCGTTCAGTTGTTTTTGCGTAATTCAATACAAACATCCATCCAGACATTCATCCATCCAAACTTTCGCATTTATAGTATTAATATTAGAGATGGGCCGAATGTGGTTGGAACCGAATTCGAACTTCGGCCAAACATTCGGTCAAAATAAAAAAATCGGCCGAACTTCGGCTCAATTTTGGCGCGCTTTTTCGAGAGCGTCGTCACTTTTCACGAATTTATTTAAATTATTTTATATATCGGTAAAGGTTTTCGCAGCGCACGCAAAATAATGACTTTTCGGCAAAATATGGATACCTCGGGGTACATTGTTCCAATTTAGGTAGGGATCCCTTTTGTTTTGAAAATGTAATATAGCCTATGTTACTCGTGGATGGTGTAATCTTTCTAAAAGTAAAAGAAGATATCATTTCGGTCCAGTAGTTTGAGTTTATTCGATACATATAAAAATACTAAAATACAAATCTTTATAATATTAGTGTAGATTTCAATCTAAATAATGCAATTATGTACTTTTTTACTATTGCCGAATGTCCGGCATTTAAACCGAATTTAGGCCGAATATCGAAGTTCGGCTCAAGCTGCCGAAATTCGGTTATACCGAATGTAGAACAAATTTCGGCGCATCCCTAATTAATATAGATTTGGCGGCTAACTCACTTGGCGATGTAGCCAATTCGTAAAATTCAATACAAATTGTTTGGATACGTGGCCGGCGACGTCGCCATGGCGTCCCGGTGAGTTAGGGCTCTACGAGACGGTGTACCGAAAATTAAAAAACATGCCAGTTCTAAGTGCTAGTCATGATATTAATTCCTTTTCTTGTGGGAAATGCAAAATTTGCGAGTTACTTAGTATTTCCTTTAATTTTACTATGGTTTTAGAAAAAACGTCTTAGAGTATTAGAATAAATCAAATTATACAACGTTAAAAAAATCGTCAAAAAAACTACCTACCTACACAAACAGTTCCCGACTCAGAATAATGGTCCAAATCTATGGTTTCGATTTTCGATAAAACAGAATAGAATAGAAAAATATTTATTCCAAAAAAAATGATACACAATACGAAGTAAAGATAGATAAAAAAATAAGCATATTTTTTTATATTGTAGGTTTTTAATTATATTTAACTTAAAAATAAGATTAGAATTATAAGTAATTAACCTAAATACCATTTTCGTATCACCTTAGGGAAAGGGTTACTGACTCAGCATTATGTTACAGCATAGACCGTAACGTTGGTATTCTGTCAGCACCTTGCCGAAAAAAACAGCGGCGGCAAGTTTTTAATCATAACATAATATTATATCAAGATGGATTTGCAGAAAAAAGAAGCTATAAAAGAAACCATAAAACGACGACAATAGACTGTCCTTTACACCCTGTATATTTTATAAAAATCCAATAACAATTTACCCAAGGTGCACAAACACGAAACCAAAACGAAACATCATATTAGATTACGTCAAACACTGTAACCACTAAATAAACGAGACAAAGACGAGTGAGTAAAAGGCGACCGATTGGCTATTCGAGTCACTCATCGTGGCTTATAGGTGGTAGAGTTCTGCATTGTCTCACCCGGGTCTGATACCACCGCCTTACTAATTCCGGCCGCAATAGCGTCAGTGCTTGTCACTGTCGTGTTCCGGTTTTGAGGGTAAGGTAGCCGGTAAACTTATGTATGCAACAAATCCCTAGACCACTTTCTAAACAGAATAAAAAAATAACTCTGACTACGAGATGTCATAATCTGGGTCGAACACGCTTACTACTTACTTAAAATAAAGGAGTCAAAAGCAAAGTCGAACGAGGCAGGTATAAAATACTACACTACAAGAAATGAGTATGTTTCTGGCAACCCTAGTTCATTGCACGCAGCCCGTACAGCTGTTGTTTTGACACCCGTGCATCGTAACTACACCTGCTTGATATATATGCAACTGTTTATAATACTGAGACCCTCAATCGAAGATCCATACTACAATTTGCTGACGTAAGCCCCGTGTTCACTTTGATTAGTGCGTGTGTTCAATGCAGGTGCTTAGTATTAAGGTAAAAATACGTGAAGACAGCCGTTGGTCAGTGCGAGTGATTAGTATTCAGCGTAGTAAAAATGAATAGACGCTGATTACTAATCACTCGCACTGATCAGCGGCTGTCTTCACGTATTTTTTGCTTAATACTTAACACCTGCATTAAACACTCGCACTTGCACTAATCAAAGTGAAAACGGGGCTTTATGCAGCTTCGCCCGCCAGTAAATTAACATGTCAATATAAAAAATTGTTAACCCCTAATTTTACCATCTTTGGCACGGATTAAATGGATATGCCTTTCAAGACAATTTCTTAGTTTGTCAGTGTAGCTTAAATTTACACTCGGAAATACAGAGTTATGATACTACTTGCCAATGAATAAAATTACTCCAAAAGTTATTTTTACACCCTGTCATCTCATTCGGTACGATTAAACCGTAAAACATTGTTTATTTCTATTTTTTCACGATATAATATATCTAAAAATTTGACATTTTTGACAATGATGGGAGCGTTTGCTCATATGCGCGGCGACACGTTTCCTTCCCAATGGCGTGGCTATTATAATTCATGTGGTCTGTGATCTTAGATGTTTTAAAAAAAAATCTTTATTCTTATTCTTCGCCTACTTATTAAAAATAACCCCTGTGAAAAATTATAGCCTTTTTGGTCCAAGGGTTTAGCCTGAGCGTTGATTGTCAATACTATTTTTTATATAGAGGTAAATAAAATAGGTAGTCAAATTTTTTATATATAGGTAAAGTTTCGCAACGTCTCGACCGGTTATTTGGTATCACCGCCTTGCCTATTCGTGTCACAATAGCACAAATGCTGTCATTGTCGTCTCAGGTTTGAAGGGTAAGGTAGCCGTTAGACTTATGCATATAGTATTACCATCCCGCCACATGGATAGCAACGCATCATTAACATCTTCGGTGTCTATAGGCGATGGTTTTCTCTTTCCATCAGGAAATCTGCTTGTTTGCTATCTTTCATAGAATATTTTACCCCCATATTTATTTTTCAAAATTCATTTCTTAAGATGGTGAAATATACCATCTTAGGAGATGAATTTTGAAAAATAATTATTCTTATTCTTCGTCTACATAGTAAGAATAACTGTAGTGATAATTTTCAGTCTTCTTGGTCCAAGGGCTTAGCCTGGGCGTTATTATGTCAATCAGTGAGTCAAGACTTTTTATATGTACAAACTGCGTGGCGTGGTCGTGACTGTAAAAGTGTGGTGGATGTGGGCGGATAAGTGTGCCGCTGGGCTCTTTGTTTGATCCGAACCATCGGTGAGTCTTATCTACAAAATAATTTTATCTTTGAACAATACCAAATCAGTAGGATATGATGGCATCAGCACACATATTTTGAAATTATGTGCCTCTAAACTTTGTATACCATTAAGTCATATAATAAATTTATCATTTCAAGAAGGCCACTTTCCACATAAATTAAAACAATCAATAATTAAACCTCTGTTTAAGAACGGTGACCGATGTGTCATGAGTAATTACCGACCAATGACAATTATTCCCATATTATCAAAAATATTTGAAAAGGCCATGTATTCTAGAGTATACGCATTCTTAAGTGATCAAAAGATCTTGTCACCGAATCAATTTGGATTCCGAAAAAACAGCTCAACTACCTTGGCATGTTTCAATTTAGTAAAAGATGTTACTGAGAGCTTAAACAAACGACACAATGTCTGTGCCATTTTCTTAGATATGAGCAAGGCGTTCGACTATCTTAGTCAAGGCCAACTCTCATGTAAACTCGAAAAGTATGGCATAAGGGGTGTAGCTGGCTTGTGGCTGAAAAGTTATTTAGAGAATCGACAGCAAATGGTTCATATTGATAGAGTAAATAAAGTAAACAAAATAAAAGTTACATTTAAATCTAAGCTTCGAACAAATTGTTGTGGCGTCCCGCAAGGAAGCATACTTGCGCCATTATTATTTATTACTGGTATTAACGACCTACAACAAAATATTAACGAACAATGTTACTTATTTGCTGATGACATAACTTTATTAATAAATGATGAAAATCTTTGTAATATAGCATATGAAAGGAAAATTAATGAAACTGTAAATCAAGTAATTAAGTGGATGGAAAATAATAATTTACATATAAATATAAAAAAGACAAAATTTTTACAATTTATGACATATAATAAAAAATCTTTGAATCTTAATATAAAATATGATAATAATGCTATAGAAGAAGTAGAATAAATAAAATATTTAGGTATAGTTATTGACAATAATCTTAACTGGAAGGAACATATCATCAATATTTGTAATACTCTTGATAGATTTGTATTTGCTCTCCGTAAAATTAGATTACATATATCAAAGGAAACAGCATTAACAGCGTATTTCGGATATGTTTCATCAGTACTTTCCTATGGGCTGCTTATGTGGGGTAACTCTGTGGATATGATACATGCTTTTAGAACACAAAAAAAATGCATTAGGGCCATATGTAACATCACACAAATGCAAAGTTGTAAACCTTTTTTTATAAACCTGAAAATACTAACACTTCCTTGCATGTACATTGTGGCAGCTTGTTTATTTGTTAGAAAACACCCTAAATATTTTAAAACAAATGCAGAACAACTTGGCACAAATAACAGACATGCAAGCAAACTTTATGTGCCACAGTGTAGACTAGCAATGGTAAAAAAAAATTCTTTCCATATGTGTATTACTGTGTTCAATAAATTACCAAACATAATAAAATCGCTGCCGATAAACAGATATAAAATACAACTGCATAAATGGCTAATTACAAAATGCTTCTACTCTGTGGAAGAATATTTAAATTGTAAAGATAATGCAATTAATATCTAGTCAGATCCTAAAATAGTTAATAAGAATGTTAATGTATACAGATTTAGTGTTTGTTAGTTATTATGCGTGATATGATTATCTCTAATGATATAATATAAATGGAATGTATAATAGATTAGATTAATAAATATTTAGATGAAGACATATTTGTATGATGATGAAATTAATAATTAAATTGTTAGTTAAATTGAATAATATATTAATAATTAAAATCAAATAAGCAAAATCAACAAAATCAAATGACATATTATTAATTTAAAAATAAATAATGAAATATAAACTAAAATTAAACTAATAATTAATGGCAATGTTATGTAGTATTTTAGTGATAAGAAATTAAGATTTGCACACCTTTAAATGGTAGAATAAGTAGAACTATATTGAAATGTACCTATCTGACAACCTTGTATACCTTATTCTGGCAAATAAAAAATATTATTATTATTATTATTATTATTATTATTTATTAAACCGACGTCTCTCTTTTCGGTACCATCACGGAGGATACATAGAACAGTTCGCGGATAATAGCAAATTTAATTAATTTCACCTTTTTAATAATGGATTTCCGCAAAGTAACGCCTGAATCAGTAAAATATGTACAAACTAGCTGCACCGAGCACCCCGCTTCATTAAAAAAGTTTTTGGTGAATCCCATGACAAAAATATTTTTTTCGCGATAAAAAGCCTATATGTTATTCCAGGTCATAATCTACCTGTGTGCCAAACTTCATCCAAATCAATTTAGTAGCTTTCGCGTGATTGAGTAACAAACATCCATCCATCCATCCATCCAAACATTCAAACTTCCGCATTTATAATATTAATATAGATTAAGCTACCAACCAAAACCTTAGACGATTGTACAGGGATTTTTTACACACTGCATATAACATAAAAGTTATTTACTTAATTTTTTGTAACTTTTCATGAGAACGAAAAAGCAGATGTATCTAATGGTGCAGCTACATATGTCGGGCTACGGCGAAGGCCCGAACTACATCGCGACATCTGCTTACGTCATAATGACGTCGTATTATCACTGGTCATCATACGACGGCCCGCAGGATATATTTGTGCGCCCCGCGACAAAGCAAACGAATCACAAGAGGACGTTCATTAAACTCTTTAATTTTATATACCGACGCCCCGTTGGTCGAGTGGTTAGAGACCCTGACTACGCAATCAACGGGGCTCGGGTTCGATCCCCGACGGGGACAAGCATTTGTGTGATGAGCATAAATGTTTGTATTTCCGGGTTTGGATGTATATTATGTATGTAAAAGTATTTATATATGTATTTCTATGTATTAGTATCTCTGACTGACACCCGTAACACAAGCAAATAATTTGCTTACTTTGGGGTTAGATCAGTAAGTGTAATTTGTCAAAAAAAAAAAATAACTACTAGCTGACCCGCGCAGCTTTGCCCGCGTGTAAATAAATATGTCGTCAAAATAGCATTTAATACAAATTTCATCCCCTATTTCAGCATTTCAGGGGTAGATGTTTGAAAAAAAATCAGCCTATGTTTGACCCCAGATCTTCAACTATTTCCATGCCAAATTGCATGAAAATCGGTCCAGCGGTTTAGCCGTGAAAGCGTAACAGACAGACAGACAGACAGACTTTCGCATTTATAATATTAGTATGGATTGTGTTGGCCGCGCTAAATATATCACGTGCGGACCGCAATTTAACGCCCAGTGCAGTGACGCGTCAAGGGCCTTCGCGAAGTTGTTCGGGATATCGCGATAGCACGAACTTTCGCCGTAGCCCGATATATGTAGCTGCACCCTAAATGGAAAGAGACAACCATTACTTGTAGACATCAGTGTGGCGTGATGGCAATAGCACATGCTTTTTACCGGCTACCCACCGGACTGTACCACTGTAAACTTATGTAAGTGGCGTTCTAACCATCCTAACCTATCCTAAAAGATGGCACAGCACTCTTAACATTTTTGGTGTCTATAGGCCATTATTATATCTTCTCCCATCCGTTTGATTGCTATCCTTTAGTATAAATAAGTTATTATTAAAAAAAAAATGTGATTGCGACCCAATCCGAAAAAATGTTGTGCTCTTTCCAGAGTATTTAGTATAAGTTATATAGCGTATATAATTCTCACAATTAAGGCGAATCTATTAACAATTCTCAAATCGCTTACACCATTTAAGCGACAGAGCTTGCCATAGAAATATACTTATACACACGTACACGAAAAACATAACCCTCCTTCTAGCACAGTTGGGAATTTTAATATGTATTTTGGTGCGGAACCCCTTTGAAAAATAGTTCATCTGCTATTCTTTCAGGTAGTTTGTAAGAGGTGAACGATTGGCTATACAAGTCTGTACTATCATGACTACTAAGTAGTACATCCCTGTGTTGGTCCCGGGCTCCTTTGAAGAATAGGCCAACTGCCGTTCTGCCAAGAAGGTCGTAAAAGGCGACCGAGTGGCTATGCACGTTACTACCATCGTGACTACTAGCTGACAGAATTCTGCATCGGCCTAACTGGGTCTGGTACCAGCGCCTTACCTATTCCTGCCGCAATAGCCTCAGTGCTGGTCACTGTCGTGTTCCGGTTTGATGGGTAAGGTAGCCGGTAAACTTATGCATGTGGCATTATACCTCGCTACAAGATAGCAACGCACCATTAACATCCTTGGTGTCTGTAGGCGATGGTTGACTCTTTCCATCAGGAGACCTTTCTGTTATGCTATCTTATGATATAAAAAAAGTGGTAAAGTTCTGCAGCGCCTCCATCGGGGCTGATACTTCGGCCTCACCTATACTTGCCGCAATAGCGTCGATGCAATGCAAAGGCTCTGTCGTATTCCAGGTTGAAAGGTAAAGTAGCCGGTAAATTTATGCACGCGACATTAACACGCACGCGCGCAACGCACCATTTACATCCTTGGTGTCTATAGGCGATGGTTGTCTCTTTCCATCAGGATAGCCATCTGTTTGTTTGCTTTCTTATGATATAAAAAAAAATTAAATATTATTGGAAGATGTCCAAAAGTTATGGGTTTTTGCCATAATAAATTTGCACGGTAAATATATAAAACGCAAACAGTATCCTGCTATTTGTGTTCGAGGAAAAGAAATGAAGAACGGAAAATTGATTACAAAATATAAACCGTTCTGGGAATTACCACGGACGAATAATCAAATTTAGTCCTAAGTTTAAATGATATCAGTTTAGGTTTGAGCAGCGAAGTAGCAAAGGGCAAAGAGAGGAGCTTAGCGGCGCCAATAATTTATTATCTATTTATAGTATAGTATCCCACTATAAGACGACCTTCACCGAGCTGGTTAATGGATGAAAAGTATTTTATTTCTAATATAAAATATATCAACAAATATAATGCAAATGGGTTGATTAAAAAATTTCAGTCCAGAATATGATTAATTAAGAATTAACTTTTCTTTAACATTTCACTCTTTTGGTTAATAGACAAATTCCATCTCAATCGAAAGTATTGTTACGTACTTAGGGTTCGTAATTGTAAGATAACACCACTTATATTAAATCCGTGTATTTACAACACAAGTACACAAACAACAAAATGTAATACGTAAATACACTATACACACTAATCACCTCGCTGCACCAACACTGAACTTAACCGTCTACACAATAATACACTTCTCGCTTCGCACGGGTCGCTTCAAGTATCGCTCTCGATCGCTT
Source organism: Apodemia mormo (assembly GCA_036924255.1). Lineage (NCBI taxonomy): Eukaryota > Metazoa > Arthropoda > Insecta > Lepidoptera > Riodinidae > Apodemia > Apodemia mormo. Next base: position 20,361,831 of record JAUPFN010000015.1, on the reverse strand, counting down.
TATAAAAACTGCCCTGTATTTGTCAATACATCTCTATTTATACCCGAGGTAAAGTTCGACAACAATCGCGAATGTTCGTCAATCATCTCGTAAACAATAACAATAATAAGTTGTTTACAATAAAAAACTTATCATAAAAAACAAGTCCTAGTACACGTTATTTTCAATCTTATGCCTTATAACACAAAGTCCATTATAGCTCAGCTTAGGTCAAATATTTGTTTGTCAATAGGAGTAGCTATCTCTTTCTAATATTTCTAGATCTCTCCAGCGTGCCAACTCTACACGTTTCTAGATTATTCGTAACAGTATGAAGCCTTATTAGAGTATGCAAATGTTACGTTGACTATTTTCCCCCGTAACAATTCTTGGGTAGGCAGGTTACTAGTATCGATTTACCTGTTTATACCTGCCTACTAAAGAGTCGTGACTGTAATAAAAAAATATTTGGACTGAAATTTTTAGTCAATCCATTTGCAATATACCTAGTCCTGCCATAAATATTGTTACAAAGAAAAAAAAAATTTTTTTCTATTGCACGTAAAGTTTATGGCTGTGTGTTAGATTAATACATTAACATAAAACCATTAAAAATATATAAAGCTTATTCGAAGTGGTCTGCAATACAGTCCTTAAACGTTGAGGCCAGTTATCAATAGTAGCACGCACTCTTTCCATGGGAAAAATCCTGACTGCAAATCATATGAATTTTTTTAGGGTATCCGAATTTTCATGGCATTAAGAGCAAGCCATCTCTAAAACTGACCATAAATCATAAGATTCATTATGGAGGATTATAAAATCTTAATATTTTTAAATAATGTGCACTAAAATGCATTAAATTAATAAAAATTAACATTGCACACACAATATTCTTGTGACATACATGATAATATACACACCTGTATACTATTTTCTTTACATCTAAAGACAACAAATTTGTCAAACTTAACTGAGATTTTATTGTTTAGTCTGGTCGATTTTCGGCCACAGGGCGAACGCTAGTGTGAATAAAAATTTCTACCGCTACCGCTTGACCGTCCGCCTCCGTCCAAGCCAATGTAGCGGACTTAACAAAAACAGGGAAACTAGATATTTAATATGTTATGAAATTTTGTAACATCAAACAAATAACTTTCCTTGTTTAAGAGGCAGTTTACACTTTAGACCAACTTTTGAAGAGAAATCAAATTTTTCCAACTCCTAATTTTTCATATTATAAGGTACTTTTATTTAATTAAATAGTACCATTAGATACTTTAGTCTTTTAAATATTGCCTCAATGAAACAGATTTTTTAATCATCAATTGTATTTCTTATAATAAATGTTCTCCGAAATCAAGTTTCGACAATTACGCAATGAAGCTTTTTTCCAAAAGGTATTGCTACTGCTAGAATCAACAAACTTAATTAGAAAAATTCTAAATTACCAGAAACATCCAACAAATTTGCCTATTCAGGCATTATCAGATTACTTTTTTCCTAAAAGATCTATAACTATATCTAATTAATTAAGCAAATATGCCTATTTCAACAAAAATTAACGAAACGTTTACTGGGTTTTTTGTTATCAAAAATGACATTTTCTATAGAAATTGGCATAGAAAAAATATCTAAATGTCACCATTTTATTAAACTTTAATTACATTTGCAATAATAATTAAAACAGCAATAATTTCATTTTAAGTGTCAATTAATAACTCTCCCTGTTTTTGTACTAAAGATAGTTTAAAACTAATTTATTTTTTGTTATTGTATCTAAAAAGTGCCTTAGCAAAATCTTACTTCAGAATTTTGTCAATCTAACTTAGATGTCTGAGATTAGCAGTTGTGCTAAAGACACCCAAGGTACCATCCATCCATCCATCAATTACGTCACACGAATTTCATGATTTTTTGACCCATCCCCCGTCCTTGTCACAGCTGGTCACATTTGTGAGACCTACCTAGTGTGATGTCACATATTTTACAATTTAACATTGGAATGATGATCTCATTTGTTTTTTTTTTAATTTATACACGTGGCTTTTTAAAATTAGTGTTGTCATCTTTTTTTTTATATCATGAGATAGCAAACAAGCAGATGGGTCTCTGATGGAGAGTCAACCATCGCCTATAGACACCAAAGGTATTAATGGTGCGTTGCTATCTTGTGGCGAGGTCTAATGCCACATGCATAAGTTTGCCGGCTACCTTACTCTCCAAACCAGAACACGACAGCGATAAGCACTGAGGCTATTGCGGCAAGAATAGGCAAGATGTTGGTACCAGACCCGGGCGAGACAATGCAGAACTCTACCACCTAGTAAAGATGTCATATTTAGATATGAAATATTATATTTTGAAAAAATGTGATGTCACAAAATTCGGAACCCCTCCCCACCCCTTGTCACACAATGACACACTTCGTCGACGCCCTCCCTCCCCTTCACGTGTGACGTAATTTATGAATAGCCACCAATGACGAGATAAATACCTAAGCACAGACTACTAAGAAGATAACTGAATGTTTACGTTAACCATACCTAAATTCCAACTTTTTTAGCTACTATTCCCCAAGTTTAAAAAATATTGTAAGTTAAGTTGATAAATAGAAACTTATGGAATATATTAAACTTAAAGGTAATAACTAAAAAAAAACGATGTAGGTATGAAATCTCGCCCGTGTTCTTTTTTCAAACGGGCGATGTCGCGGGTACAGCTGATACGTAATATTAACTGCACCGATGACGTAATCGGCAGCTAGATAATTTAAAAAAGTATAAAACAAGTTCACTGGAACCGATTTAGCAGATGTTTACAAACATGATGAAATACGACGAAGTCACAACTCTATAAATAGCTGCCTGCATAACCGACGGATCATTCAGAAACGTGATTAGTCAGAATACGGGAAATACTACACCTCGTTTCTGTACAATGAACAATAAATAAGGAAAATCTTCAATAGAAATTCAATTTTGGTATACAATGCATATTGCTGCATATTTTTTCCCGCTACGTTATTACTAAAAGGCAGTTTCCAATTGTTGTATATACTGATTTTACCCCGAATTTCGAAAATCTACTTTTTACCAGATCTCTACGTTTTGAGGTCTTAGGAATTTTCACGATGACGTCAGTATGTCTATATGTACTTGTGTACTTATGTGTTTACTTTATGTAAACATCTCATTACTTTTGAACGGCTTTACTGATTGAAATGCGGTTGATAGCATTCGATTAGATTCTACTAAGCGTAGACTTCCTAAAGATCTGACTTGATTCGGCCAAGGAGATTTTGAGAAATTTTTAAAATAAAAAACATTAAAAAGTTCAGAAAAACAATTTTTTTTTAATAACATCCAGATTAATATACCGATTCATTACAAAAATTTACCGTTCGGGAGCTATAGTCGACGAATCATTTTGAAAAAAGTGTTTTGAAGAAATAACTTTTTCCAAAATCGTCGATTTTTGACTATGTATATTATTTTAGTACCTACTTGAAAAACTACGTCGAATGACGTTTCAAAAATCAAAGTCGGACCAAGTTTTAAGAAGTTTCAGTTTTTCAAATAATAAAATTATGTTGTTTACAACAAACTTATACTTCATATACATATATCAACATACTTCATATTTTTAAAATAACTTTCAGACTAATACACCAATTTATTTCGAAATCTAATCACGCTTATACTTAAGAGAGCACCGAGCTTTTAGAGCGAGTCGATATTTTGGCCTTTTACAGAAAGCGTGATGGTTCTGACTAGGATGGCAATACGAGTGCGGATTTTGATATTTCCTTTTTATCATTAAAATTTGTAAAAATTTAAAAATATACTGTGTATAAGTAATAGCAAACATGTTGATTTGCTATTATGTAAAAAACTGGTAACCTTCCTTTAACTATTTACGCCATACTTAACGGAAGCTTTTCCTTTTTTGTTCTGAGGTAACATTGAATTTTTTTTCTATCGAGGAAACTAAAAGTTATCATGTTTTTAAGTTGTATAATTTGAGGCGTGAATCCTGTGGATCTTTCTTATGAATTGCATACATAGCTAAATCTTTAATAATAACGATATAGGAAGAGATCTACCGAACGCATTTACTTTGAAATTAGCTTGGTGCAGCCTTAAAAAACTGCATCAAATACTGTATGTAAATCGGATTAAAATCGATTGGTTCGTTCGGGCTATATCTATAAAAAAAATTAAAAAAAAGTTTATGTTTGACATTACTTCGACATTTTTGAACAAATCCATCTTATCCTAACTTTAGATTTTAAACTATTTTTATTTTTACTTTAGATTTTAAACTATTATTAAATTAAAACGCGCGTGTACTTTTTCACAATACTCTTTATATATAGTTTATATCGCCAACCATTTCGCTCTTTAGGACATATTCAGGGTTAATTGCCCTATTCCGCCCTATAGGCGATAAGAATAAGTAAGCACTTTTTTTGAATTTGAATTGAAGTAATTGAGTTAACAAATAAGTAATGCGAGGCAAAAAATGCTAAGAAAAACGTGCGGTTGTGAATTTTCAGACATTGAGATGATGAGGGTGGAACTTTGAATTTTGACGCAATGCCCGATGATAGAATTCAGCGGCAGGAACTAATTCAAACAACTCGTCGGAACACTTCGTGATAGATTCGATAGAAGATGCAGTGCAGACCAAACCTTAAATATACACTCACGCCGATATCCCTGAAGAGTTAGTAGAGATGAACTCATGATTAGCTAGTTTATCGACGGTTCGAGCACTTGCCTAGTTTTGCTGGACTCCGTGTTGGTCCGCTCAATTGATATTCTGCCACACAGTTCGCAAGACCGTCTTAATTTCTTGCAGCAATCGTTTCAGTACTTGTCACCAGCTCTTCTTCCTCTTTTCTGTTTAAAGTATGCAATATTGAAACTTACACATACAAGATAACGTACCAGCCACACGAATGACTTGACACCAATCACATCTTGTGATTGTTTGTTGGCGATAGCTATATCTTCTACTTGGAGAACTACATGCTTGTTTACTATCTTACTTATGTAAGAAAACCGTGTGCATACGAGTATTAATATGAAAAGTGAAAAAACACATGAATAATATTTGGACACATCAAACAGAAACGTATGCATGTGGCATTAGACCTCGCCACAAGATAGCAACGCACCATTCACCGCCCCGTTGGTTGAGTGGTTAGCGACCCTGACTACGCAATCGACGGGGCTTGGGTTCGATTCCCAACGGGGACAAGCATTTGTGTGATGAGCATAAATGTTTGTATTTCCGGGTTTGAGTCTTTATTAAATATATTCCAGTAGTTATATAGATGTATTAGCATCGTTGACTAACACCCATAACACAAGCAAATAATTTGATTACTTTGGGGTTAGATCAGTTAGTGTAATTTGTCCCGTGAATATTTATTTATTTTATTTATTTATTACCACATTTGGTGTCTATAGGCGATAGTTGACTCTTTCCACCAGGAGACCCATCTGCTTGTTTGCTATCTTATAATATTAGAAAAATCGTTTTGGTTATCGGGATATTTGAGTTACAGTATGTCTAGAAGTTATTGTGGTAGTGAAACTTGACAACTTGGCTTCCTGTGAGGATAGGTATGTTATTTGATAAGATTTCTAAGTATAATGGGAGGGGAAACATTCTATTCTTCAAATGGGACCCGAACTATCACGGAAGGAAAGTGATTTAGGTGCTGATTTCTAGAGAAATTGTGGAATTAAAGCCGGCTGTTGCAGTTTAACTGCGTTTAAATTATAATAAATACATACTAAATTTATGTTTTACCAAATGCCGACGATATCAAGTGTTGAATATTTACCACAATGTTGTTTCAATAGATCAGTATTATACATTAAATTAATACTTATTATTAATTTGTGGACAAATTTCCCACTTGCTGCAGTTTTTGGTGAATCCCACGGGAACAACTCATTTTTCCGGGATAAAATTACCGTATGTGCTAATCCACGTGATGTATATGTGTGCCAAATCCTTCGCTCGCTCATTAATAACTTGTTCTCCTCTTTACTGGTAAAATACTGAAAAAGCGAGTGGTAAAAGACATACATACTGAAGGATATCTACTACTACTGCAGGATTCGAAAGAAAATTGGATTGTATGATTTCCAATATATCTTCTATCTTCTATATATGTATGTTAACGGAAATGTATGTAATCCGTTATTGTATACAATTCCTAGGCGATGTAAGTAATTCCTAACATCGCCCGGAAATGTGTGAAATGAATCATATTGGACACATTTCGGAAATCTATATATTTCTTATATAACAAGCGGAAATGTAGAAAATTTAAGATATCAATGGGGTACGCGGAGATAGCGGCGTGAGAGGAGGGTAGCTAATTTTTGGCTAATTTTACGTCATTCGATCAGGCGATCGCGCTACCAATTGGCACTTCTGTACGAATTGCAGTTCCAGAGGTCGATGGAGGACGTAGCCCCAAATATTATAGGTGTAGTTTTGACTAAGAACGATGATGAGCTCTAACAAATTGGTACTAAGAACGGAATCTTAAAACAATTATATTCTCGATCTCAGATTAATGTATGTCCAAGAGTTCTTCTTGATACAAAGGATGTACCGTATGTATTGTTATCGGATTGTTAAGTGCCTTAATAAAAATTATTATTCTCATTTTAACAACGTATTTTATTAAAGAAAACAATCTTTTTATACATTTCCTAAATATTATATACAATTCCTAGGATATGTTTACGTTTCCTAGGATATGTATGTATTAAAAAACAATATTTTTACATTGCCTAAATAGTTTCGGAATTTTATACATTTCCTAGGACATTTATACAATTCTTAGATTTCATACATTTCCGGTAACATATATTGCTGTTCAATTGCTGATCGTTAGTCTCGCTAAAACTCGAGAACGGCTAAACCGGTGCTAATTTTGGTTTTGAATTAATTGTTGAAGTCCAGGGAAGGTTTAAAAGGTGAGAAAATATAGAAAAAAAGAGTAGTTCAAAATACAGAACAATGTTTGCCGGGTCAGCTAGTTTCACAATAAAAATTTTTTATTACGAACATCCGCGCTTGTTCATTATTTACTATCGACATAGTAATTTGTTTACAAACAAAGACTTGCTTGTTTACAAACAATGTCTTGAAACAAAGACAAACAAAGCTGTTGCATCTGTCGGCAAAAGCTCTCCCCGCTTGCCTACTCGCTGGCCATATTTTTTGAATATTTTATTGTTTATTTAACACTTTACTATACACAATATATATATATATATATATATATATATATATATATATATATATATATATATATATATATATATATATGTTTGCGTTATTTTCTGTGTATAGTAAAGTATAGGCATAGAATATTAACATAACATAAGTACGATGGGTCAGCTTATCTCTACACAGAGATATTTCTTCTAGCCAACCCTTTCGTTGAGGTTTACCACGGATTAAATTTATACGCCTCTCAACTTTTTAGTTTGTCAGTGTAGCTTGCACTTACACACAGACATACAGAGTTATACTACTTACTACAGTATCTACGACATGGTTTATTTCTACTTTTTCACCATATAATATTGTATCTACAAATATATGAAATTTTTGATAGTGATAGGAGTGTTTGCTCATATGCGCGGCGACTCGTTTCATTCCCAATGGCGTGTCTATTAGTATTCATGTGTTCTGCGAGGTTTACTATGTAGTTAAGCTATATTCTATATTTATTAGTTACATACATTGACTTACCTAATATTAAGTCAATGGTTACATAATATGACCATTAGGTCTTCTTCTGACATATGTTCTTCTTCGTTATGTACAATGTTTTACCAGTCAGTCGACTTAAATATTAACGCTTTCTGGGAGCTGTAAATCAATTCCGTTTTCAATACATTTATTATCTCGATTTTAGTATGTATTTATTACAATGAAAATCAATGGTTTTGTAATAAATACAAATTAATATCGAGTTTTATTAAATGCCGACAATATAAATTATTAAAATTAGCACAATTTTATTTGAATAGCTCAACCTAAATTATAACTTAGTATTCATTTGTGCTTCTTGATTAATGTAAAGTTCTTATTATTATCAACATATTTATGATGATAGAACTAAAAACACCATTGACGTAACCATAATTTATTTACATGGTGTTTTATCATGGTATCATGGTCAGGGCAAATGTCACTTTTTGTATATCGTATTGATATTTAAGAATTAAGTTTAATGTCATGGTTTGGATATTCGTGTTAAATTATTTGCATTGATTCCCCCGTGGTGGTACGGCTCTCCTTTGAAGAATAAAACATCTGCCACTCTGCTAAAGGCGCCTCTGCTCTGCAATTCTGATTTCCCAAAAAAACATATTGTTATCTCTTTCTTCTTGTTGAAAAGATATAAACATCGCAACGACAGTAAGTTAGCTAAGTTAATTAATAGTCTATATATATATATATATATATATATATATATATATATATATATATATATATAAGTGCTAAAACACATATTATATAGTTATTAATAAATTTGTTTATTCCTAGTAGTAAATTATCGCTCATTTTGTCGCATCGATTCAGAGTTAGCGTTACATTTTTAAATAAATGGGATAGAATTGAGCCGTAGTTTACACCGACACGAGATAGTAGAGTTCTGTAACGTTTTAACTGGGTTTGGTTCCACTGCGTTACCTATTCCTGTTGCAACAGCGTCGATGCATGTCGCTGTCGTGTTCCGGTTTGAAGGATAAGTCCTCATATATAATGAAATATTAGGAAACCAGGATTGTAGGCAAGCAAAGTGCTCAAGTAAAGTTTAATAAAAGAAGCTATTAATGCCCACGCTAGCAATGAACGTCCCTCTTGGGAATCTAAAGTTTGGTTAAGTGCAGCGTCCTGACAAATATTGGATGGCATAAAGAAAGAAACACAACATACCGTTAGGCGCGGAGAAGTAATTCAGTCAGTTTATTTGTTTCAAAGGAACGAATTGCGCAATCCATACTAATATTATAAATGCGAAAGTAACTCTGTCTGTCAATCTGTCTGTCTCTTCTTCACGCCTAAACCACAGAACCGATTTGGATGAAATTTGGCACAGAGATAGTTTGAGACCCGAGAAAGGACATGGGATGGTTTTTATCTCGGAAATCCTACGGGAACGGGAACTATGCGGGTTTTAGTTTAGAAACTTTTTCACGCGGACGAAGTCGTAAATAAACATTTTTTATTGTTTTAAGAAAAGTTATTTTTCTTTAATATTTTGGTATTTTTATGGTTTAATATCTTTGATGAATACCCATATCAGAAGCAAATAATTTGCTTACTTTGGGATTCGTGTATTTTGCTATTATATATATTTGCTATTATTATTCTTAAAACTATCGTCATTACCGCTAATATTTGGGGAAGTTATGTTTTCCATAAAAACTGAAAATCTTATTAAGAACAAATTTCCTGACCCGGGATTTGAATTGACGGTGGCGAAATTAAGACGATTAACAAATTTAAAAAAATTTACTATGAATAGTATATAAGTACAACTCGCCATTTTTTTATTTCATAATCAAGCTGATTACATAGATATATGGCTCTCCTGATAGAAAATACAATCATCGCCAACAGACAACATAGATGATAATGGTGCGGTGCTGTCCGCATGGCGAGAAGGTAATGCCACATGCATACGTTTACTGGCTGGCTACCTTACGCTCCAAACTGGTACGCGACAGGGACAAGCACTGACGCTACTGCGATACGAGTAGGTACGGCCATGGTACCAAAACCTGGTTGAGATGTTATAGGATTCTACAACCTAGTAGTCACGATGATAGTGACATGTATAGCCAATTGTTAGAATTGCAGAGCAGAGGCGCCTTTAGCAGAGTGGCAGATGTTTTATTCTTCAAAGGAGAGCCGTACCACCACGGGGGAATCAATGCAAATAATTTAACACGAATATCCAAACCATGACATTAAACTTAATTCTTAAATATCAATACGATATACAAAAAGTGACATTTGCCCTGACCATGATACCATGATAAAACACCATGTAAATAAATTATGGTTACGTCAATGGTGTTTTTAGTTCTATCATCATAAGTATATTGAAAATAACAAGAACTTTACATTAATCAAGAAGCACAGAAGAACAAACGTCGAATAAGTTCTTTTTATGCGTCAACCCTCTCTTTTATCGCGCGCGACATCTTTTATTATACTAAATTTAAACACTTTTACTGTTTCACAAATCAGAAACTATAATTGTGTTTAATTAAATAGCCAACCGGCTTCATATTTTAAAATTTTAATTTTAAAATTTAAAATTTTATATATTTTATTTAAAATTTTAATAAACGCTAAAAACCTAAAATGTGAACAAATATGTCGTGTTTGTTATTTAATTTGGCTATTAAATTAAATTTTAATTATATGAGTTGACTGTTTAATATATACATATAATAAAATCGTAGGAAAGTCAAAACTGTACATTGAATATTTTTTTAAAAGAATACTTGGGGCGTGATCTACAATCGATATCGAAGCCAAAAATATAGTTTTTAGAATTTTTGTCTGTTTGTCTGTATGTATTTCCGGGGTAAACTTAAAAAGTACTGCATGGATTTACTTCACATTTTGCATGAATATTACTAACAGGTCGGGTCAACATATAGGCTACATATTATCACGCTATTACCTACGGGGGCGGAGCTGTGTGGAGTAAATGAAGTACGCGCGGACGAAGTCGCAGGCAACAGCTACTTAAAAATAAATATATACCTTGTGGATTGTGAAACAATATAAGTGTTTAAATTTAAAATAGTAACTAGATAATCGTGCTTTAAAAACGAATAAGTTTTACCGACGATGATACTCGTATTGTAATTTAGCTTTATTTTGTGTCTTTCTTATACAGTGCAGCGGACCGCCCCGTTTCGTCGAGTTTTTAACAACTTTGACGCAATGAATAGGGCTCGGGTTCGATTCTAGACAGGGACAAACATTTATGATGAGAGGTTTGTATTTCTGGGTTTGACTATTTATAAAATATATTTCAGTATTAAGATATGTATTTCCATTTATTAATATTCGGAGGCAGAATATTCGGCGCTTTGGCCAAGAGCTTGGCCGGATATTCGATATTCGGTAAAATCAGTATTCGTTCAACAGTATATAATTTGTTTACTTTGGAGTTAGTCTTTGTAACTTGTCCAGGGATATTTCTTTATTGAATTGAAACTTCTTCATCGACGACGTATGGGAGAAACTTTATAACGATGTTAAAAAAACGTCACAATATTTATAAGTAGTAAACACCAGAAAAATGATATGTCTTAAAAAATCACTTGTTACATGTGCTTATGTACATACACTTTTAATTCGACTTTCCAAATGGATGTTATCAATTCGGCTGTAGGTTTTTTAATGTTTGTTACCTCAAAACTCGGTTATTCATACGTTGATTTTGAAAATTCTTTTTTTGTTCCGGTGATACGGGAAATGGGAAATAAGTTGCTCCACTTTTACTGCTATACATTTTTTACTATTTTAAACTACCTTAATCTCTTGTTATTCGAAAGTGACAAGCCCTTATGTTGCGGTGATAGAAATAGACAAGAATCTGAATATTAACCAGCTAGCAATGAACCACCTTAAAGGGAATATAGATACATATATAAAACCACCACTGCGAAACCACACACTGAGCAATCAGCATATGCACCGAGCTACTGTGTGAGGGAAGGTGTCCAATAAAATTATAATAGTAAAATAACAATGTACCTAATTGTGTGTTCCTTTGAGACTTCATAACAAAAAAATTTAACATACACAATCGCGATTCGCGTCTAAAATTGATAAACAAATGATATCACTATTGTTATGAAAACGCATAATGAATGACCGGATGAATCTCGAAAGAAACAGGACATTATCGAGTTATCTCCACTTAACAATGCATCGTAACTGAAAAGTTCAGATAACGCCAGGGCTGTCAACTTTTTACTACATATTATTTATAATATAATATTACTCATTCTCCCCTTTATTCAAACATTTTTTTACGTCCGCATGGTTGTGTCAAATTGGTAGTTAAACCTTACCGTTTTGTTTGAAGGACCGTAAATAATATAAAAGTAAATAGTTTTGGTGAGTTATTTATAAAAAACATTAGCTGGTATTCGCGACTCATCTGCGTTGTTTATATTACACATAGCTTAATGCATATTTTTCCTGAATTACAATACGTATCGATATCATTGTTTTTTTGAAATTGTATTACGAAAAAAAATATCGTTTTATATTTTTTAGATAGGAACCAAATGTCTAAGAATTAAAACTTTTTGTTTTTAAATAAAAAAATAAAAATTAAATGTCTAAGAATTAAGTAGTTTTTGTGTAATGCGCATACAACAGTAGATTTTTAATGTTAGTTAACCCAGTATTGCTACATTGAATATAATTTTAACGTAAAAGGACTTTTGTGACAATTATATTATGCAGTTCTTGGATAGTGCACAATATATCTACGGCTTCAAATATTTTGAATACTTCATCAGAGCTCCTTCATTGACGTATTCGATAATAAGTAAACTAGCACACGAGGCACTTTAAAGAACGACATAGTACTTTCTACACCACAAGACAAAATAAAAAAATAAATTAAATCTATATGGCCTAGTTTTTCGTGTGTAAGATAAGTCTTGGCTAGTTGGCTAGTTCGGTACGAACATTGTTTGCATTGTTTTCATTAAAAATAGCAGTCGATAGCCCTATTGCGTTGGTGTAAAGTGTAAACACACTACAAAAACGAAAGTACTATTCATTCAATATTTTTATTACGCTGTGTGTTCCCATTCAAGCCAACAATTGTTTCTGATAATTAATCGTTTCGTGTTTTCTCATAATATCTTTTGTTTTTTTAACATTTTTCTTTCCTTGTTATACAACTCGAGGTCGCTTATATAATTATAACTGGTGTAATGTTATGCTATGCATACTTTGATATGAAACAATAAGAGGTCGACTATATACGTAAAATATAGACAATATAATGTACACATAGGTACCTTTCTTTCTATACCACATTCACATTATCTGTAGGCCTGATGAAGGACGTCAAGTCAGGGCTTTGGTAAGGTTTACACATCAGAGCAAGCACCCTGTTTAAATGACGGACGCAACGTCGCGCTTGCGTGTGTGATTTTAGGATTGCAACTTGTGACAGAGGCAACTAGCGTGGTCCAAAGATAATGCTGCCGTAATGTACTTAATACCTATCCATACATTACTTTTCCTCGAGTTATTCGGGCTCAGTAAACAGAATTTTCGTAATTCTGTCGTATTCGTAATTCTACCTATAGTAACATTTCAGACATTTTGTGAATAGTGCATATTTATAAAGGATTTATTTGCATTATTTTTTTCCTTTCAAATTATTCATCCAACAAAATTGGAATGCAAAATAAGGTTATAAATAGTTTGTATTTTACGAACACCTTAACAAAACAATGACCTATTAATTTTAAGTTTATTTAGATAACTAGCTGTTGCCTGCGACTTCGTCCGCGCGGACTTCGTTTACTCCGCACTGCTCCTCCCCTGTAGGTGATAGCGTGATAATATGTAGCCTATATGTTGACCCAACCTCTTAGTAATATTCATGCAAAATTTGAAGTAAATCCATGCAGTACTTTTTGAGTTTACCTTGGACATACATACAGACAAACAGACAAACAGATAAACAGACAAACAGACAAACAGACAAAAATTCTGAAAACTATATTTTTGGCTTCGATATCGATTGTAGATCACGCCCCAAGTATTCTTTTAAAAAAAAATTCAATGTACAGTTTTGAATTTCCTACGATTTTATTATATGTATAGATAATTGTTACTCTCATTTTATATGATGCCAATGAAAAAAACAAAATAAATTCTTGATAATTAAATACGACTCTAAGTGATATTATTTTTGTATCCTTGTACACCGGGGCCAATGCCTCTAAAATTGATTAAAAATGAAAAAAATAATAATAAAGGATAATAGTAGAAGAGCCTTTTAAGAATGAGTAAGCCCTTTTTCAGAAGATATTTTAATAAAATCCCCTAAAAATGTTACGTTTTTAATACGCGAAAATAATTAATAAAAAAATTAACTAATTTCGCATGTTCAATGTGCAAGTTCTATATTTCATGGATTTTTTTAATTTGTCAATGTAACATTGGAACTTACAATTTTCGAGTAATTAAAGTGTACATTTTAATAAATAGCTTAAAATTTTACATTATGATGAAAAAATAATTTTCAAATCCGAGTTTGTTCATTATTTTCCACTTTCTGCGAAAATTTTCCACAGCATTGTATTTTTTTTTTGTATCACCAAAAAGTAGAGATTCCAAAGAAAAAAACTAGTGCCGATTTTTTAAAAACATCAGATGTATTTTTTGTAAACATCAGATGTATCAGAATTTTCGTTTGAAAAGTATAATGTATTTTTTAATATTAAGTCAAAATAAGGAGAAAAAATAAATATTTTAAATTAAAAAAATACAGTATATTTAGGACATAAAAAAGCAACTTTTTACCAAGTTTCTTAAAAAATCTTCTTTTGTAGAAGATAAAAATAAAAAAAGGCGAAGACTTCTACCGACGTCACTGGAAAAAGTTCATAATTAAAATCAACGTCAATAATATGCTACTGTAATTATTTATTTTGTTATGTAAATAAAAAGAAAACAGAGATATATTTAATTATAATTACCCCATCCATAAAATCACTTGCCACCAGAATGCTATTTAACTAACGGGGCTTAGTGATTATCATACAAAATATTTTTAAATCCTCTTGGTTTATCTAGAGCGGTGTTCCCAACGTGCCACACAAGGGGGCAATTTGACAATTAAGGGTGGGGGGCAATTTCGAAAATGGATTCCTTCCACTTTCACTTCACTTCCACGACTTTGGCCCTTTCGCTCCGGGCTATTTAAATGCAATGCTATATATCGTTGTTAAATTTTAAAAAAATATTAAAAAATGCTGTAAAAAATTACATAATTTTGTTAGTAGTTACCAAAATATCAACTGGGTGATTAGATTCGTCAAATAAACTTCGCCGGGATTTACGATTCATCGTGGAGTGTACGGAGAACCTCAAACGTTTTAAGACTCGTTAAATAACGCTGTTATTCTTTTTCTTTTAAAAAAATATTGGGTCATGACACAAAAAAGTTTGGGAAACACTCCTATAGAGTAAGTATATATTATAGTGTTTAAACGCACACAAAAAATTCTTCAGCTTTATTATATGAGTATAAATAATTAATTATGTATCTGCTTAATATTTTAAGAATAATGGGCACGATGATACCTAATTATATTTATTTCTTTCTCATAAATTTACAAGGCCGAAAGCGTTATCAAATAACCATAATTATCCATATTAATGCTTTATTAAACATAGCATTTATTTACATAAGATTAATTAAATACTCTAGATTAATATAAATAGAATGAATTTCTCATTAAGATAAGTTTAATGTTGGTACAGATAGTAGGAATCTCATTTTATGGCAATTTAGCAACAATGTTGCAAAATGTATTCAGATTTCAGGTCTAATCTTAAAGAACTATATCAATTTAATTTAGGGTTGCCACAATTAAAAACCTACGATTACCCAAAGGAATATCGTCCAACGATGATTTAATTAAGCAAATCATTTAATGTACCACATTTTTCCATCTTTTAGCAAACTTACACTATACGATTATAATGATATTGAAACTCCACATTTTTGTCCAGTTGCTAAGGGGCTATCCATAAATTACGTCACACGAATTTCATGTTTTTTTTCCATGATTTTTCCTCGTCCTTGTCACAGCTGGTCACATTTGTGTGACCCCCCACCTAGTGTGATGTCACATATTTTCAATTTTACATTGGAATAATGATGTTATTCGATTATTTTTTATCTATACAGGTGCCTTCTTAAATTGACTGTTGCAATACCTAAATATAAAATATTATATTTTGAAAAAATGTGATGTCACAAAATTTGTGTACTCTCCCTATCCCTTGTCACAAAATTTGTGTACTCTCCCTACCCCTTGTCACACAATGTTACACTTCGTCGACCCCTTCCCTCCCCCCAAAACGTGTGACATAATTTATGGATGGCCCCTAATATAGTAGCGATTTTTAAGTGTTAAAATTTGGTATCTAAAATATTTAAAATTTGTCGCTTGTACAATCTAGCGATAACAGCTTTGGTGAGAACGCGTTAGGTGCTGATTTTCAATTTTCATTTGTTCAAACAGTTCTACCCATTGACTATACTAGTAAGTCAATGGTTCTACCTAAATATATTTTTTAGTTTTTTCAAGAATACTTTTATAGATTAATAGAGATTGCATTGAAACCTGTTTTATCGATGAGTTAGGCCTATCACATCATGAAATTACATATACACGGATAACGAACTTCACATTTATAAATACTCCTATTTGAAGTTGGATATTTATTTGAAAACCCTAAATTTTTATTAGACTAGCCTCACTGTCTTGTGATTATCCTGTTCAGCTCAGATTTTGGTTTTTCGTGTCCCGGGTCGGGCAGAGTAATATTGGATTTCTCCTATTTAGAAAAATTTCACTAACGGGCAGACCAATTTGTACGTGGGCAGATAACTGTGCAGCTGAGGCCTATTAGATTATCCCGACCTGTTTATTCTTTTTCTTATTTTGCTTTTTTTTTCTTACAGTGGAATTACACAATTCACATGTGGGAGTCCGCGGAAGGTTGCAATTTAAACTGATTTATTCTCATCCATAACTCAGAATTTTCGCATAGTAACTATATAATAATCTATAAAATTATTTCTAGATCTTTTCCGAGCTATTTTTATAGCCTTAATCTATAAAATATCTCGGAAAAGCACGTAAAACTGCTAGTCCCGGTCAGTGGATCGTAATTAACTAAGAATGTTGACAAATGCGTCGATGAAGATACAACTCACGTTTTGGGCTTTCATACGTGATAATTAAAAAACCGGCCAACTGCGAATCGGACTCGCGCACGAAGGGTTCCGTACCATCATAGCAGAACAATAGGAAAGACACGTTTTTTGTATATCTGTTTTCATTTTTTTATTTTTAGTGTTTGTTGTAATAGCGGCAACGGAAATGGACAACGAAGAACGATCCTATAAGAGTCCCGTTTTTAGGGTTCCGTACCTAGAAGGTAAAACAGAATCCTATTACTAAGCCTGCATTGTCTATCCGTCTGTCTGTCACCAGGCTGTATCTCATAAACCGTGATAGCTAGAAAGCTGAATTTTGACAAATTATGTTTTTTTTGTATGTTAGTTGGATAGGCAAACTGGCAGATGTGCCACCTGATGGTAAGTGTTCGACGTCGCCAATGAACATAAACTAGTTTACCTGGAACTAACCCAGGTAACTCATTTATGTGTTGCCTATCCTGAGACATAAGATGTTAAGTCTCAGTGCCAGTAATTACACTGCCTGTCTTGCCCTCCGAATCACAGAAAGCTGTTTCACGGGAGCCACAACCAAGATGGTGGTACCCATTAGAGATGTGCCGGATCGTTAAAAAGCTAGATCCGCGGATCCGGATACGGATCTTAACTTACCTACGATTATTTTAATACTCAGTCAGGCATTTAAATAATACGAATATTATATTTACTGCTACCGTGTTGTCATATATTTTGGTGCACAATAAAGAGTTATTGTATTGTACTACCGTGATTTTTTTCTACCCTCAAAACCAACCGTTTAGCTGGCAAGGGGGGGAGGGACTTGGCTTTAACAAAAATTACCACTTTCTAGCTTAATATACGAGTCCCTTAATCGAAAAATTATTTTCACAAACCTACACTTTCTGTAAACCTATCCAACGATATCCCACACTATGGGGAAAAAGAGAAAAAAACATAAAAAAATATTTTTCACAATTTTTTTTCTTAAAACTTAGTTGCCGTAATTAATGTGCATGTATATTTATGCCAAATCACAGTTTTCTAGTACTACGGACATCTGACCTAAACTGCGGATATACGGACGGACAAAACGAAAGCATAAGCAAGCAGAAAGCATAAGGGTTCCTAGCTTACTTCGGAACTCTAAAAAGGCATATAAGCACCCGAATTGGAATTTGATTGAAAGTAAAACTTTGGAGCACACATTGGAAAAGGAACAGCTTTTTTCGAGGGCCGCATCGCGTTGGCAACTAACTTCTTATGTAGCAGATATCCATAGGCAGCGGTGACTGTTTTTTATGTCATAGAATAGCAAACAAGTTAATGGTTTTCCTGATGAAAAGAGAAACCATCACGTACAGACACAAGATATGTTAATAGGGTTGTTTTCCGTATGGCAGGGATGGAATGCTAAATGCTTTAGTTTACCGGCTACTTTATCCTTTAAACTGGAAAAAGACAGTGACAAGCACCGACACTATTGTATCCGGAATAGATAAGACAGTAGTGCCAAAACCCAATGGCGACATTGCTGAACTGTACCACTAGTTAGTTGGTCACGATGTTAGAGACAGGTGTAAGCCTCGCCGTTTGTGATATTCCTAGCAGTAAGGCAGTTAATCTATTTTTCGAAAGGGTCCTATTCAATACGAGGAATTACTTATTCATATGTCGTGCACTTCTGAAATAAAGTAAACCAAAAAAAAGTATCTTTATGCACGTATCCCCGAAGATGTAGAGGTAGTACACCCACGATTAGCCGAAGATACCTAGTCCCACAATGTGATAGGTGGCAACTGGCAAGCCATCGCCAACCGGGCACTTATCCGATCCCGGGCAGCGTTCTTTTTATCAGAAAACTAAAAACCTGAAAGTTAATACCATTCTCAAACACTGTTAAACTCTCATTACATAAGTTTTACACACAATTTGTAACTTGAATACGTCTATAAGCCACCCGCTTTGCCTTTAATTATGACACGAGATACCTGTGTACAGTTTTGCTCAAAGCCGTAGTGCCTTTATTCTATAAACAATTCGCAGAAGTGTGGGATCTTAACAACCTTAAATCGGGTCGGTCGTCGGAGTCACTGGCCGGGGCCGCCCGCGTCGTTCGCTTGTTGTGTTTGCCCTTGTCTGCGTACGTTGATGTTGCCAGGACACAAGTGTAAAATAATGTTTTTATAAAATCGTCTTATCAAAATAAAATTATACTAACTGCGAGGCTGAGACAAAATGTCTGTTGTGGTAGTTTTCAAGATAGAAAGTGATTGTGGCTTACGAGTATATTAATATTATGACGATAAAAAATATGGTTACTAGGTATTTTAAAAACGTTTATGCGATATTGCATCCCATCAAATATAATCACATAAAATTGTTGAAGTTTTCCGTCAAAGCAAGTTACTAATTTCACCTCGATTTTTGGAAATCGAATTTTCACCAAAACTACGTTTTGAGGCTTTAGGAAACTTTTCTATTTCCACAATGATGTCAGTATGTCTGCACGTATGGGCGTGTATATGAGTATATGTATAAACCTTTTACTACTTTTGAACGGCCAATCAACCAAAATGTGGTTTGGCATTCGGTTGGATTCCGCCAAATTTATACTTTCTGAAAATCTGATCTGATTAGGCCCAGAAGATGTAGGTGGCATTGCCTTTGGTGTCTATAAGCGATGGTTTTTATTTCTATCAACAGGCCTATCTGTTTTCTGACTATCTACTTATATAAAAAAAACCGAGAGTTGGTTATGCCTGGAAGGATATTACGATAGAACCAACGCAGTCCAGGTGAGATGAGATTTTCCGGATTCCCAATACATAAGTCTGAAGAAACATTCAAATTTCAGATTCGTAATATTATGAAGTCCGAAGGTGATGACAAGAGTTTCTGTAACCGACGTGTTTGTATGAAAATGATCATGACTCATGAATGTAAAAAGCAAGGAAAGTCTGCAGGGATGGTGATGTACGGCACTCTGACGCTGAAGATATGTATGTATGTACTTACAAAAAAAATTTGCTTGATCCGAGTAAGATTGACATGGAAGTTTTTTTATAGAAGAGGAGGCAAACGGACAGGAGGCTCACCTGATAGTAAGTGATTACCGCCGCCCATAGATAACTACACTACCAGAGGTCTTGTAATTATGTTGCCGGCCTAGATATTAAAAAAACTGACACTAGGGATTTTACTTAGTGCAACTTAAAATAATTATATAACATTTTTGTCTAACTGTCTTTTGGTACGCCTGTCGCGAACGTGAGCAAATAAACATACAGTTTATTTGTTAGCGATTTAAAGATATCAGAAATCAGAAGTTATTTGTTTAAGTGAACTATTTACAAGTTATTTCGACCCGTCAACAATTTTTTAGGCTATTCCTTAAACGAAAATTCGGCCACACACCGAAAAGATCCAGCGGAAGAAACACAGTGTGCTTATTTTTGAAAAGTGACAGCTGACACAGTTTTTTCGGTTGTATTTCTTCTTATCTATCTTAAAAACTGCTCAACTGTTACCCCTGCTAAATTGTATCCAAGCAGCAAGTTCAAGTAAGAGGCACTGTTAAGTTAACTAGCGCTCGAAGAACAAATAAGCGGGCTCTCAGCCGGTACTAGGATTACCGCCTTACTTATTCCTGCCGTAAAATCGTCAGGCTTGTCACTGTCGTGTTTCAAATTGGAGGGTAAGTCAAAGTAATGCATGTGACATTAAGACCCCGCCGTAAGGATAGCAACGCACCATTAACATCTTTGGTGACTATAGGTGATGGTTATCTCTTTCCAACAGAAAAGCAATCTGCTTGTTTGTTCTCTTATGATAAAAAAGAAAAAATATATCTTGGTACAAATGTTTCCTAAAACCATTCTTTTGGGAATGTCTGAATCGGCATTAGCCTTTTTTTTTAAATTTAAACTTGTTTTTGCGCTAAGGAGAATATTCCAGCGCGCAGTAATAAAAATAAGAATTTAATTTGAATTGAACTGAATATTTTTATTCAAAGTATAACTTATACATTTTTTGAACGTCA
The DNA here is from genome assembly GCA_036924255.1 of Apodemia mormo. Taxonomy (NCBI): domain Eukaryota; kingdom Metazoa; phylum Arthropoda; class Insecta; order Lepidoptera; family Riodinidae; genus Apodemia; species Apodemia mormo. The sequence goes on along the minus strand of JAUPFN010000015.1, from coordinate 20,340,763 downwards.
ATTATTTTTTTTACCTATAATATGCTACAGTATCAAAAGATATGGAAAATGTAAAAAAATTGCCATTGGGCAACACTGGCATATGTGTCAGTCGCCAGACATAATACTCGTAGACGTATCACCTGCGTTTTGGTTATAAATATCACCTTATCTGTCTTCTGTTTATTTATATCTCGCAGAATCTGTTATTACGAATGGCTGTGTGTACACAGTTTGTATTGTGAATTTATATTTTGACATTGACGTCAGTGTTTAAATGGAAATGTTGGTGGTTACAAATAGAATAATTTCTGTCCTGTCCATTATTTTATTTACGAATATTTTTATGTACTTAATAAGATATCGAACAAGTTGACGGCTCTCCTGATGAAAAGAGATCATCGCATAAAGATACCAAAAATCTTGGTGTGTTGCCAATTGTTATCTGTGTCGCGGGATAATGCCTATCTTCGGCTATAGACGTACCGCCCCGGTATTTGGTACCACCAACTTACCTATTCCTGGTGCAATAGCGTCCATAGATGTCATTGTGCTGTTCTGGTTTGGATAGTAAAGTAGCCGGTATACTTATGCATGTGGCATTGCCATCCCGCCAGATGGATAGCAACGCACCATTAACATCTTTGGTGTATATAGGCGATGGTTTCTCTTTCTACCAGGACAGCCATCTGCTTATTTGCTATGTTATGATACGAAAAAATATGCCAAATTTAATACTCCTCATAGTTCCCTCCTCTCATAGTATGCCAAATATAATACTCCCAATAGTTCGCGTAATTCTCGTAAAAGAGGTTACTAAGTTTTCGCTTCATGTATTTATACACAAATAAATAACGACACTGTTACGAGTAGTTATGACTATGAACTAACAAACAGACATAAAAGACCTTTCATTATACACTAATTATGTTGTTATTTTGTACTTCAGTTAGTTACTTTAAACATAAGATTCATTGTGACTCATAGAAAAAAATTATTCATTTCATGTTTGTTATAATCTTTTAACTTGCATAGTTGGAGGAGTAGTTTGTGCCATCCCTTCAATTGATTGCATAACACCGTCCCCTAAGAATTTATATTCTATATTAATTTAATATTATAAATGCGAAAGTTTGGATGTTTGGATGGATGTTTGTTACTCAATCACGCAAAAACTACTGAACGGACTTGAATGAAACTTGGCACACAGGTAGATGATGATCTGGAATAGCACATAGGCTATATTTTATCCCGGAAAAATTAGGTGATCCCACGGGATTCACCAAAAACTTACTTGTCCCGTAAATATTTATAAATATTTAAATATTAAAAATATTATCATACTAGCGCGTGCAGCCCGCCGCATCATAAAAGTTTTTGTGAATCCCGCGGGAACATCTAATTTTTCCGGGATAAAAAGTAGCCTATGTGCTATTCCAGGTCATCGTCTATCTGTGTGCCAAATTTCATTCAAATCCGTTCTGTAGTTTTTGCGTGTTTGAGTAACAAACATCCATCCAAACATCCAAACATTCTCATTTATAATATTAATAAATTAATAATAAATAAAAATATAGATTTATAGGTATTATATAATACAACTTAGAATATTATCAAATTTGTTCCAATTCCAACTGTCTGAGGCTGTCCGGCGAGTGCTCCCGAACCGAGGTGATACGACAAAGGTGTTTTTTTAGCGGTGAACGCACAAAACTGCGTCTTTTTGGAAATGTAACAAGATTTTGACGACCCCATTCTGAGACATCGGCTAGTCGATTCTCGAGTTCAGACACGAGCTTGTTCCGGCCCTCTTCGACGTGTTCCTGAGAAATACCGCTACGGCCGGAGTATGTAGCATCACCAGTATTGTCGTCCGCATAGCAATGTATGTTACTAATTCGCAACATATCATTGATATGCAGAAGAAACAGTGTCGGTGATTGCACGCAGCCTTGGGGAACACCAGCATTGGCAGGTTTGAGGTCGGAGCATGCACCGTCGACTACGACCTTGATGCTCCGATCAGCAAAAAAACTGGTGATCCACTTACATAATTTCTCGGGAAGCCCATAGGAAGGCAGCTTTGAGAGAAGCGCTTTATGCCATACCCGATCGAAGGCCTTCGCTATGTCTAAACTAACTGCCAATGCCTCCCCCTTAGACTCAACTGCCTCCGCCCAGGGATGCGTCAGGTATACAAGAAACCGTACTGACGGTCGCTAATCAGCTGGTGCTCTTCTAAATACTTCAGGAGCTGACAATTTATAAATGTCTCCATGACTTTGGAGAACATGGAGGTTATGGCTATTGGCCGATAATTTGACGGATTAGAGCGATCTCCTTTTTTAGGGATGGGATGCACTAAAGTTGTTTTCAATGAATTCGATACCACGCCGAGTGAATAGGAAAGCCGGAATAGGTTCGTCAATACTGGCGCCAACTCTGGAGCACATACTTTAAGCACAATCGGAGGGATGCCATCAGGCACACTCGACTTGTGGATGTCCAAGGAAAGTAGTGCTTTACACACAGATGACTGCCGAAACTGTGGTTCTGGCATAGAACTATCACACTGCGAGATGGTAGGTGGTGCGTTCCCTTGGTCATCCAGAGTCGAGTTGGCCGCAAAGATCGGCTTTCTTCTTTGCGGTATGGTCCAGAGAGTCATCGTCTCTATGCAAGGATGGAAATGAAGGCTAGGAGAAATTCTCTAAGACAGCCTTGGCGAGAGACCAGAACGTACGAGTGCCCAAAGGAAGGCGAACTAATTTCTCACCAATTCTGCCAATGTGTTCCGCTTTTGCCTTGGCAATAGCTCTTTTGAAGAACCTCGAGGAAAAGTTGTACTCCTTTCGTAATGCGCTAGTTTTTACATCACGAGATGCCGATGCAGCAGCCCAGGAATGCTACCGAGATTCCTGCTTTCGGCGTAAAGCCGCTTTGCAGTGGCGACCAAACCAAGGCTGAGACTTGTCATCGATGGGCACCGCAGAAGATGGAATAAAAAGTTCCATGCCCTGCAGCACCACATCAGCGACAGAGTCAGCGACAGCATTCGGATCATCCAGCGAGAAGCATAACCGCCCCCATTGTTAGGATGCAAAGAAAGACTGCATCTCGTCCCAATCTGCTGACCTATAGTGTCAAACGCGACGGCAGCCTGCAAAAGGAAGGCGTGATGGGCGTGTGACCGGCACTTTGCTCCCGATCAGGCAGTGGTCCGACGCGCCAAGTGGAGCGTCAACCGATACCTGATAACGATCCGGGTGAGAGGTTAGCAGGAGGTCCAACAGTGAAGGCGTATAGCCATCCATATCGGGAACTCGTGTAGGCGAGGCTACCAATTGTGTAAGATCATGCGCCAAGGCAAAATGGTGAACAGACCTCCGCGCATGATCGGTGGTGCGAGAACATAGCCATTCGGCGTCGTGGCCATTAAAATCGCCCAAGATCACGATCTCTATGGAGGGGGTCTGCTCTAACATGGAATCTACAGCCATTTGTAAATGCTCGACGGGCCGGTCAACTTCAGCATTACCGCTATGGGACCTGTATAGGCACGCATAGCTGCGTGAATGGTCATCGCGAGCTACGCGCAACCAGATAATGTATAGGTCCTGACCTTCAAGCTTGCCGAGGCACCAGTAACAGATATCCTGTCTGACGTATGCGCACACACCAGTCTGCGGTACAAAGGGAGTTCCAGTTTGTACCCCGGGAAGGAGAGGTAAGAAGTATCAGCCGTAGAAGAGATGTGAGCCGGAGAAGAGCAAAGCTGGCTTCGCCGTCTCGTGGTGGTAGTGAATGGCATTCAAGTTGGAATGAAGCCCCCTGATGTTACAGATATCCACGTAAGATATGTAAGCGTGGTAGGGGGTGCCATGGCCTTCTTGCTCTGTTTGCCCTGGACAGGGTTGTCTATGAGCGCAATTTTGCCGCCCCCCCCCCCCCCCCCCGTGCCCAGAATACGCAGGGCAGCCTGAGCATCCCTGATCTGGCTTGAATTCAGAGCACGGACGCTCAGGGGGGGATTCTCTACTGCAGGCGCAAGTGGTACCCCCCTGGGGTATATTTTTTCAAATCGCGCATCCATAGTGTGTGTGTGGGGGGGGGGGGGGGGGTTAAGCCTCCGGGACTCTCACAAACCGAACGAAACGCAACAGCTGGGCTGCTACTTTACGTCGGTGTCAAGTGAGAGAGTGGTATCTCCCCGGGCGTGCTGGCCTATACAGTTGCACATGCAGTATGGCACTACCACTAATTTGGTTGACTGACTGCACCGGTGTTAAATAATTTTTGTCACAAATATTATCCCACCAGTGGGCGATGGGGTCGTCACATCCCTACGCCGGAGATTTAAAAAAGCCAAAATACAAGTCTATTATTTTTTATTATTAGTAGGTATGTACATACATAAGCGACCGAGTTTCTATAAAAATGTTTTTTGTGCAAAATTGAGTTTTGTTGTTTTGTGCAAAAGAAAAACAGAAAAACAAGTACCAGTGACGTAAATTTAAACACTATAATTAATACCAAATTTCATAGCTGTTGCCGAGTTACATAAAATTAATTTATACATATATTCACAAGATTCTCGGATCAATCGATATTCAATTTTTTAAATTAGGTAGTTTCGTTACTTAATAAAGAAGGGTTGGCTTAGTTTTGGTTTCTGCTCCAATTAAAAGTTAATCTGAAATTTAGTTTGAACCTTTGAGATTTAGAAGCCCATAATAGAAGGCTTGAATAGATTGCGGATTTACAGTCTATACATAAAATAAAATCGTAGGAAAGTCAAAACTGTACATTGAATATTTTTTTATCTCAAAAAGTACTGCATGGATTTACTTCAAATTTTGCATGAATATTACTAACAGGTCGGGTCAACATATAGGCTACATAGTATCACGCTATCACCTACGGGGGAGAGGCTGTGCGGAGTAAACGAAGTCCGCGCGGACGAAGTCGCTGGCAACAGCTAGTATTGTATAATCTTATACATATAATAAAATCGTAAGAAAGTCAAAACTGTACATTGAATATTTTTAAAAAAAAAATACTTGGGGCGTGATCTACAATCGATATTGAAGCCAAAAATATAGTTTTTAGAATTTTTGTCTGTTTGTCTGTATGTATGTCCGGGGTAAACTCAAAAAGTACTGGATGGATTTACTTCAAATTTTGCATGAATATTACTAACAGGTCGGGTCAACATATAGGCTACATATTATCACGCTATCACCTAAGGGGGAGGTGCTGTGCGGAGTAAACGAAGTCCGCGCGGACGAAGTCGCTGGCAACAGCTAGTATAAAATATATTTGTAGACCTGAGAATAGATCTGTAGAATTTAAATAAATCGAATTAAATTAATAGTGAACATGACAAAAATGTCGCCATTTATTTGTTCAACTTCACATTTCAATCTAATTTATTATGTTATTGTCATAAAACTTGAAAACAGTATATGACCGCTCCGTTGGTTGAGTGGTTAGCGAACCTGGCTACATATCAATGGGGCTCGGGTTCGATTCCCGAGAGGGACAAACAATTATGTGATTAGTATACATGTTTGTGTTTCTGGGTTTGGGTGTTTATTAAATATATTTCAGTATTTATATATATATATATATATATATATATATATATATATATATATATATATATATATATATATATATATATATATATATATATATATATATATATATATATATATGTCTATGTATTAGTATCGTTGACTAACACCCTTACTACAAGCAAATAAATTGCTTCCTTTCGGATTAGATCAAATCTTGTAATTTGTCCAGTGATGTTTATAGTGTTTTCTGCGACTTTGTGTATTTATTGATATAATTATGGAAGCACGTGAAATCATAAAATTTTATTTTGGAAGCAGACAAAAGCCTTAATTGTTACTTTAATAACACTGCTAAATTATCATTTTTTTAAAATCTTAGGTTTTCACAGGTCACCTTGTACTAAATTCTATTTGAATATTTTGTTACTGAATTTTATAAATTTTGTTTACAAGACAGCAAACAAGCAGATGACTCTGATGATAGAAAGGGACAGCCAGCGCATTTTGACACAAAAGTATATATATACGGGTTGACTGGTAAAAGAATGTTCCTACTAAAGGACACGATAGTTCATGTTCACATGGAACCAATAAAAAGAGAATATTGCTTAATTACATAGTAAACCTTCACGTAATTCGTGTAGGAATATACAAAAATATTGGCTACAGTGCGGGCAATAGGCGCGCGCTTTGGCCGACATTTGTCGCGGCGGCACCTCGCAATGAGCTTCAATATATTTGCTCGGGTGTCTGTGTTTAACATCTTACTTGGATAATAAGGTCAACATTTAATTACATATTTTTTATACATATTCGGTATCAGAATCAAGTACTGAACAACCTCCTTCAATATGTAGTCTTACCATCGACATAGGTAGTCTGATTTCGCTGAGTCTTACCAGTCAACCTGTATATGTTATATCAATAATACACCAAAGTATACCTATATAATTGCTGTTCTTGTGGCGAGATTTTAATGCCACATACATAAGTTTACCAGCCTTTTTACTTATTTTTACCTTACCCTCCAAACCGAAACACCACAATGACAAGCGCTGTCGCTATTGCGGCAGGAATAGGTAAGGTGGTGATACCAGACCCGGGCGAGACAATACAGAACTCTACCACCTAGAAGCCACGATGTTAGTGAGTTGTACAGCTAATCGCCTCTTTCCCCGTGTCGGTCCCGGGCTTCTTTGTAGAATAGGCCAACTGCCGTTCTGTCAGGCAGGTTGTAAAAGGCGACCGATTGGTTTTACGAGTCACTACCACCGTGGCTACTAGGTGGTAGAGTTCTGCATTTTCTCGCCCGGGTCTGGTACCACCACCTTACTTATTCTTACCGCAATAGCGTCGGTACTTGCCACTAAACTTATGCATATGTGACTTTAGACCTCGCCACAAGTTAGCAACGCACCAAAACACCTTTGGGGTCTATAGGCGATGGTTGACTATTTCCATCAGGAGATCCATCTGTTTGTTTGTTATCTTGTAATATAAAAAAACTGCTTGTCAGAACTCAACTCCCTTTAATGGTTAATTTATAATTATCATTATTTTTTATTAAATCCGTTAAGGTTATCTTTCACCAAATTTTCAAATACCGATTTAGTTAAGATTACCGCGTCCATTTATCTATATTTTTTGAATCTTACTGCATGCAGCAAAAGTAAATTCATACAGAAACTAGCTGACCCGCGCAGCTTTGCCCGCGTAAGATACTACCCGAACCCGATCGCAGCGTCACTTACCGCCCGGCCACAGCTCGCGCGGCGCGACCGGCGACGCGAATTGCGGCGCGGCGAGCGAAACAAATTTAGGCCACAGCTACCAGCGACACGAATTGCGGCGCGGTGAACGCGCGACCGTGCCACGCGATGTGGTGAGCGAATAAAACAAAAGAGTACTTTTGTTTTATTCTCTAGTAAGCCAGGGCTGGAATCAGAATAACACAAAATTATTACCAATGGAAATTATATAGATACTATATTTTATTAAAATTTTTACTACTATTTATAGCCTCCGACGCAAAAACGCCGGTTGTTATAAGTTTCAGAGGTGTGTCTGTGTATCTGTCCGTGCATCGTAGCGGCCTGGCGGATAGTCCGATTTAGTTACCATTTTTTTACTCGAAAGCCCTATTTTGCGAGATGGTTCTTAGCTATGATTCAATAGAATCTGTGCAGCCGTTGAAAGCTTACCAGCTCTTTTCAACTTGATGAAAGGAAGTTAGCAACTTGTAATGGCTTTATCGATGCTAAATTTTGTATTTTATTACTTCAATTAATTGCAACGACATGGTGACCTGCACCTGAAGCTACAATATCTTCATTCGAAGATATCAGCTTTTATTTAACTAGCAATATTTGTATGTAAATAAAAGATTTTCTAAATATTGCAAACCATATTTATCGACTTCCTGATATTTATTTGCACTGAAACTTGGCAAACTTTTGTAAGTTCAATGACAATGCAATATTATGGTACCATCCAGCTAATATCATGATGTAGCCTGGATCTAAACTTTACATCTGGAGCCTAGAACTCTCAGATGTAGAGTTTTGACGAGGTAACCAAATTTTAGGTCATTGGTTTTGTTGCTATCAGTATTAAGTTTAATTATTACTTATAACGACGAGAAAAGGATCATGGAGCCGTTAGAGTGTCATTGTAACTCACAGACAGAAAGTGTTAAAATAGCAGAGTTTGGAGTCGTTCGTTTCGTTGCAATAAGATATTTTTCATTATTACGAGACTCTGAAGATGGAGCCGAAAAAAGTAATATCGAAACTTCTCGCATCCAGATGCAAAATGCTTAGATAATAAACTTCTAAACTCAACAAAGTAAGTTTGTTGAGTTAGCGCTCAATTGTCTTGTACTGAAAAACATTTTGATGCTGGATGATTTCTAGGACTGATGCTCATTATGACTTAGGGTTTAACGATCAAACTCGAAGGTGGCCATGGTAAGTTATAAACTAAACAAGAAATAACCCATTTAGATTGGACTCAGTTGTTCTGTTTTGACAAATACCCTGGTGCTGAATGAATTACTGGAATTACAGGGTCTTATGATGAAGCAGGAAGGATGTTATCAAAACTTTTAATTTAAATTGAGCAACACCATCAATTTTGGACTCGTTTGATTTTTATTTTAAATTTATTTTTTATTTTAAACTTAATTTATTTTTTACACCGAAACTTAAACTTAATCTAAAAACTACACAGCATTTTCTCAATTTAATGTCGGCTTGCGTTATATAAAATTTTTATTCCTATACATTCATCTCACTCATATTAATAAAAAATACATTCTTTTTACAGCCCACTACATCAAAAATGATCATAGTTACTAAAAATTGCACGGAAAATGTCTAATTGCCATACATTAAAAAATGGATGCGTGTACTTATGTACGCGCGTGAGAAGTTATACTTCTTTGGCGTAATAAAAAACAGTGGCCGCATTTCCGATCCAGTAGTAGTTTTTAAAAAATATGTTGACGTGTCAAAATAATTTATTTTGCGACTTAATACTTACTTAATAAAAACTTCAATCTGTAATTTTTACGTTACGGTGATGCGCGTACATCTTAAAATTTCACTCGCTCGGCTAAAGAAATATTACGCGCCTAAAGAAATATAACTTCAAAAATCTCGAATGGAGGGATCAATGATAAGGTAATATAAGTATCAAAAATAATGGTATTTTTGCGTACAATCCTAACGTTACGATAATATATACAACGCGTCAAAAGAATATAGTAAAAATAGTAATACAGAGTTCGACCCTGGTACTAGCTAGTATCGAGGTGTGACAGCTCAGAGCGGCACGCCGCCGTGGTCGCAACAAGTTGAGCTGTGGCATACCCAGATGGTCGTGCGACTCACCGCGCCGCATTTCGCGTCGCAGTTAGTGCCGCGGATAGCTGTGGCCGGGCCGTTACAGGTTTCAGTTGTGAATATAAACTGTTCTCAGATCCAACTGAAGACATACAAAGAATTTCATTAATGTTGGTCTAACCGTTTAGGAGGAGTCAGTATATAGAAGAAATTAAGTTTTTTTTATATCATTAGGGAAAAAACAAGCAGATGACTCTCCTGATGAAATGAGAAGCCATCGCCTATAAACACCAAAGATGTTAATGGTATCCGTGTGGCTTGATAGCAATGCCATATTGTCATATTGCGGCTGAACAGTTGAAGTAGTGGTGCCCGGCCATATACGCGAGACGATACGAAACTCTACCACCTAGTAGTCACGATGGTTGTGGCACCTATAATCTTTTAATCCAATAATTTTGTATCCCTCCGCGGAATTAAACATGTATCACTGAAACAAGAAAGCAGTATAATTAAATGAAACCAACTCATCAGAGGTCTGAAAATGAAAAGAAGACCACAAGACAAAATAGTTCTTCCTCGTCCACCACATTTTGGACTGTATTAGCAACCTAATCATCAAAAACACACAAATATTTTTTCTCAATGAAATCCCTCGAGAATCAGACAGTCAAACTGTATCGCGCTCAGCAATAGTCTAGTAAGGTACCTGATTCAAATAAAATGAAAAGTAGGTACATACTGCGTCAAGCCGAGCTCTGTACACTCGGGAGGTGGAGAAAGTCACTAAGGAAATTGTTTTTTTTTTTTGATATATTTTTCATATCATTAGCAATCAAGCAAATGGCTTTCCTGATGGAAACAGAAACTATCGCCTATAGACACTAAAGATGTTAATGGTGCATTGCTATGCGTGTGGCGGGATGGCAATGCCACATGCATAAGTCTACCGTCTACGTTACCCTCCAAATCGGAACACGATAAGGGCAAGCATTGACGCTATTACATTAGGAATAGGTAAGGCGACGGTACCATACACCCGGGCGAGACAATCGATACAATCGGTTGCCTTTTACGATCTGCCTGGATGTACGGCAGATAGTTTATTCTTTAGATAGTTTATTCTTTAAAAGGGGCAAGGACCTACACGGCCAAAAATTCTGTGACATCGTGTTATTTGCGCGAACAAACAGATGGACAAAAAGGTAAAATTCTTTCATCATTATTGATATATATATTTCACCGCCCGTTGGTCGACTGATTAGCGACCCTGACTACGCAATCAACGGGGCTCAGGTTCGATCCTCGACCGGGACAAGCATTTGTGTGATAAGCATAAATGTTTGTATTTTCGGGTTTAAGTGTTTATTAAATATATTCCAGTATTTATATATGTATTTCTATGTATTAGTATCGTTGACTAACACCCATAACACAAGCAAATAATTTGCTTATTTGGGGTTAGATCAGTGTTTCTCGTGAATATTAAATTCCGGTTTCTCTTTTTTTCATTTAAATAGGGAAAACGATTAAATTAAAATTGTCTAGGTTATAAATATATACAGTTAGTAAAGGAAATAAATCAAGGAAAGTCCGTAAGTTGGTGAATTTTATAACAGTACAATAATTACACCAGCAAGTAAACTGTTTCTAAAAATAACTCTACAAGTACATATATAACAAATCCAACGTCGTGAATTATATAAAATGGCTCACTGAATAATGTTTTGTGCCAGCCAGACGCTATTGAATTTCTTTAATAATGGGGATATAAAAGCGTTGATTTATTTAGAAAAAACCAGTAAGTCGAGCATAGAGGTCGTCGCGCGTCTTGTCGCCTCGCCGTCTGCTCACCTTGGGGCATCGGAGATTACATCCGGCGTGTCTTTACACATTCAAATACTATAAGTTTCGTTATGCATACGAGTCTCCAATTAAGTCGGTGAACGTAGATGCCGGTTGATACTTTCACTCGCTATTCCCATAAACATTTCTGAGAAACAAGTTTTACCGTTGACGCAGTAGTTTAGGGACACGAGTGGCTATTTCAATGGTCAGGGATTTCCAAACTTTGAGTTTGCGACAGACTTGTTGATTTAAACTCCATTACAATCCGATACTTCTACAAACAGGCTAAAACAACACACAGGTTAGTTCTGAGTGTCATAAGCTCCTTATGTATGATTGAAAATGTTGTATTGTATAAGTTTACTCCTAAATTACTAAGTATATACTTGGTTGAAAATAAAACTGAGCAAGGTTTGGTCTCACAGTCTGAAATTTATAAATAATATTCAGTTATATTCCAAACCTCCCTTTTTAAATGTTTGCTGCGGATTATACTCACTCCTATAGTACAGTATTCCCGTAGAAAGTTTATTTGTTTGTCTATGAACATAATGTTAACTATCCCGTTACTATTATAAATATTCTCAGTAAAGCAAAATATAATTATAAAAATTTTTGTTTCCATAATCACTATCTCAGTAGCAGATTAAAAGTTGCCTCAAGATTTTGAGGATAAACTCAAAAAACTCAATTACCTACACTTTTACACGGTTAGAACCCCCGTTTAGGGCTCATTGCTAATCAAGCCAAATAAAATACGAAATAATTTTATGTACCTATTTAAATTGTAAAACTTGCAAATGGAACACAGAAGATTCAATATTGAGCCAGCCGTCTGGCCGTAGCCGTAGCATGCTGGCTGGATTAACCCACAGTTCTGAGTTTGGAGACCCCTGGTTTATATTGTAGGGGTCAATTGCTGTCATTACATATTAATGTCGGCGCTTTGATATTTAATAAAACACCCGCATCTGTCCTATTCTTAGCAATCAATGTTAAAATCACGCTAGACAATAACTACGGTTCCGCCCGTATAAAGCATAATTATCTTTCTTCTTTTTATATAGAACATCCAAGTACTCGTGCAAAGTAGACACATAAAATGAGGAAGATGGATTGTGAGTTATTTTAAGAGTCCGCCTCTAAATGAGATGACTGAGACGATGCATTCAGTTTCGCTCATGAACAATCGTAAGAATTCTTTGCCTTTTACGAGGTCTTGAGTTTATATACTAGATCAATTGCCAATAATCTATTTAAAAATATGCAATGAAATCTTTATTCATGGTGATTTAGTAGACTTCGGAAAACGGAAATAGGCTCCGTTTTTGTTTAAACTTTGAATTGAGTATTACTGACAATATGCTCAGGTATATGATAAAAGTTGCTTGAAAAAATAACTTTGTACATTCGTTTCGCTTTTATTTTTCGTCATTATCGTATGAGTCAGACGATATCACTGATGGACATGTCCTTTTCTAAATTTAGCACAACTTTGCCTCTATTGCCTAAATTCATCGAATTTCAAATTTCATAAATATGCATCTGGAAGGAGACGATCTACACTTTGTTGTCTAATTAGGGGATCAACATTCTAGAACTTTCTGTTTCCAAAGAACATACATTCATCTAGTTATTTGACCTATTTCTTCTACCTCAGCAAACTAACACATTGATCTATGTTGGTCATTTTTATTGTTTCATGAATTGTATCCATAATAAAAATATTAAGCATAGCTTTTTTATATTATAAAATAACAAACCAGCAGATGTCTCTCCTGATTGGGACCAAAGCTGTTAATTGTGCGGTGCTATACATGTAGTGGAATGGTAATGGCAAATGCTTAAGTTTACCAGCTAGTTTAGTCTCCATACCGATGACGTCAGTGACAAGCATTGACGTTGTTGCGGCAGGAATAGGTAAGGCAGTGGTACTAAAACTCGGGCGAGACGTTGCAGAACTCTACCACCTAGACTTCACGATGGTATTGACACATATAGCCAATCGTGTTGGTCCCGGTCTTTGAAGAATAGGCCAACTGCCGTTCTGCCAGACAGGTCGTAAAAGGCGACCGATTGGCTATCGAGTCACTACCATCGTGGCTACTAGGTGGTGGAGTTCCGCATTGTCTCGCCCGGGTCTGGTACCACCGCCTTACCTATTCCTGCCGCAATAGCGTCAGTGCTTGTCGCTGTCGTGTTCCGGTTTGGAGGGTAAGGTAGCCGGTAAACTTATGCAAGTGGCATTAGACCTCGCCACAAGATAGCAACGCACCATTAACATATTTGGTGTCTATAGGCGATAGTTGACTTTTTCCATCAAGAGACCCATCTGCTTGTTTGCTATCTTATGATATAAAAAAAAAAATCGTCTTTTACGAACTTTCTGGCATATTGGCAGATGGTCTATTCGTTAAAAGGGATACAGACAAGCATGGGGAAAAATAAAGGTATCGTTATTTTCAGATCATGTTGATATATACATATCATATCAATAAACCAAACTTTAAGTTTTCTTGTGTCTTACAGTTATGGCATGTCTTACAGTTATGGCAAAAGGCACAGTACAACTCACTTACCAAGGTCTACATTATTTTAGTAGAGAAATTATAACTTATATATATTTTTCCAAAAAATTTGTTAAACGACGAGAGAAGGCTAAACTTGTCCCCGTATTAGTCCCGGGCTCCTTTGAAGAATGGGCCAACTGCCGTTCTGCCAGACAGGTCGTAAAAGGTGACCGATTGGCTATGCCTGTCACTGCCATCGTGGTTACTAGGTGGTAGAGTTCTGCATTGTCTCACCCGGGTCTGGTACCACCGCCTATATTCCTGCCGCAATAGCGTCAGTGTTTGTCACAGTCGTGTACCGGTTTGAAGGGTAATGAAGCCGATAAACTTAAGCGTGTAGCATTACTTCTTTGTTACACGGATAGGAATACAACATATGATCTTTGGTGTCTCTGGACGATGGTTATCCTTTTCATCATGAGGACCACCTCCATGCTTGCTTTGTATGATATAAAAAAGGGTCGTTGCTATTATGTTGGGTTCGCCGAGTGGTCTCTATCTCTTATACAAATGTGAATGGGTAAGGTGGTATCACAAACCCGGGGTAATTATACGAGAAGTCTTTTATCTAGAGTAGTTACAACAGTAGTGGAGTGTTAGGCTTTACTTTAATTTTACAAGCTACTTGTTTGAAGGGTACATATTTATTCTTCAAAACGAACCAGAATCAGTGCAATGTCGTTCACAAATCAAAGCTTTTTTATATCATAAGATTGCAAGAAGAAAAAGACAAATGACATTTTTTTTATAATTTGCAATATAAAAGTCTATGTCGTGTGGTTGACGGATGAATAATATGTATGTTAGCTGAATAGTGTTCATTGTAAAAAGAACTGGCGTGATGGATACTTTTTGTTTTCGTTAAATTACAATTTCGGTCATTACGTATGTCTGGATCTTTTATTTGTGTCAACCCTGATGACAAATGATCGCAATGTCATATCAAATTCTTCCGAGTTGGAAAGCTTCAAGGAAAGAATTGACCTTATATCAAATCAAACATAGCCAAGTCCCAAAGTTCAAATTAAACATAGCCATGTCCATAAGTAAAACTATTATTTAAGAAAAATTAGCGTATTTATATCCGTTTTTGTAATTTTAATATGAATTAATGATTATGATTTTAATAACCAATGCCAAAAATGTTAAAATTACTTTTGGAATTTTCGGCAGTCGATTTTTTGTGCATTTCTGAGTTTTGAAAATGAAAATGAAAATGAAAAATATTTATTTGCAAGAATATGGGTGTCACAAGTTATTAAAATAAATTAAATTACCATCATATTCTACCATAATATGGCGTGCAAACATTTTAATTTAGGTCGATTTCTTTATAATTACTACCGGATCGGAACGCGGCCACACACTGAGAAGATCCGGCGGAAGAAACTCAGCGGGCTTCTTTTTTCCTATTTCACGTATTACAATTGTATGTATTACAATTTACTTGAATTATTTCACATCAAAAGTTATTTTTACAATTTACAAAATATGATCTTATGCTCAATCCAAATTTTTACATTTACAAAAAATTTAACATTTTACAAAATTTGCCTTCAGTTTTTATTACAAGCTTATATTTCTGTTTATTAACATTTAATCTTATCTGCTAGAAATTCTCTAATATCATAGTAAGTTTTATTTAACAGTAAATCAAACAATTTTTTGCGAAATTTATTTATAGGTAATAATTTTAGACTATCAGGAATATGATTGTATATATTAATTGCCATACAATATGCATTTTTTTTATAAATATTTAGTCTTTGGCTTGGCACATGTAGCTTCTCACTGTTTCTAAAATATGAGTTCCCTAATACTTGAGCATTTGTTTTAAACAAATGTTGATGTTTTTTTACAAATACGCATACCGACAGTATGTAAAGACAAGGTAAAGGTTGAGTTATGATGGAGGTGTCCATGTTTGAAATTTAACGTGTCATGTACATATATATAGTAGGTAACATTTTTTGTTTTTATTTACAGGTAAGTTTCTTTTAGTTTCTGATGTAATGCTTGGTGCCTGGTGTCTATGTGTAGGAAGTATGTGTTTCACAGTTATTCTGTACAATAATAGCTATATCTATATACATATAATAAAATCGTAGGAAAGTCAAAACTGTACATTGAATATTTTTTTAAAAGAATACTTGGGGCGTGATCTACAATCAATATTGAAGCCAAAAATATAGTTTTTAGAATTTTTGTCTGTTTGTCTGTATGTATGTCCGGGGTAAACTCAAAAAGTACTACATGGATTTACTTCAAATTTTGCATGAATATTACTAACAGGTCGGGTCAACATATAGGCTACATATTATCACGCTATCACCTAAGGGGGAGGTGCTGTGCGCAGTAAACCA
Source organism: Apodemia mormo (assembly GCA_036924255.1). Classification (NCBI taxonomy): domain Eukaryota; kingdom Metazoa; phylum Arthropoda; class Insecta; order Lepidoptera; family Riodinidae; genus Apodemia; species Apodemia mormo. The sequence continues at coordinate 20,324,582 of JAUPFN010000015.1, read as the reverse complement.
AGTCCGCGCGGACGAAGTCGTGGGCAACAGCTAGCATTTTATACTACTGTGCCGGTGTGGTTCAGACTGCAGGCCCGACCCTATGGGGCGAGTATGATGTGTGATATATGATACATAGCCGGGACTGGAAACTGAACACGTCACCTACTTTTATTATACCAACATTAACAATTATCTTTTTTCCAAATCTCAAATTTATTTCTATAAAACTTGCAAAATTCTATTTTTTACTTCTTCGATCCTCACTTTTTCAATCGTATCCCTTGTGAATCTTTTTTTTTTAATTTTGAATATTTTAATCTCATGCAAACAAGCAGATGCAGCTCTATCAGTGTGACAGGATGCTAAAGCTACTTGCGTTAGTTTACCGGCCACCTTACTCTCCAAACCGGAACACGACAATGACAATCATTGACGCTATTGCGATAGGAATAGGTAAGGCGGGGGTACCAGTGCCAGGCGAGACGTTGCAGAACATTTATACCTTGTAGTCTCGATGATAATGACCCCATAGCCAATGATTCGTCTTTTACGAACTGCCTAACACAATGGCAGACGGTCTTTTCTGCAAAAGATTCATGGACCAACACGGGGGAAAGCTGAGATCTTTTTGCTGTTGATATGTTTTCCAGATTTTTCCACTTACAAAGATTAAAAATATCTTCCACTAGGTCCAAACGTGAATATTTTCGGAGAAATCACGGTTACCTTAATGTACACCGCTCTGTAACCTAAACTGTCGTGTGCTTTGGTCTAGCCCGCTTAGGATAAACTGCGGCGTGTGATATGTCGCGCGCGATAAAAGAGACGTTTGATGTGTAAGAAGAATTTATATCTCGTTTATTCGACGCAACGCAACCAGGAAACATTCGTCGTGCCATCAAACGAGATTTTTTATATCATAAGATAATGAAAAAAGCAGATGGATCTCCTAATAGAATTGAGACAACTATCACCCACATACATCAAAGATGTTAATGGTGCGTTGCCATCTTTGTGACGGGATCTAAATGCTACATGCATCAGTATACTCTACAGACCAGAGAACGACAGTGACAAGCACTGGTTATGTTGCGGCAGGAATAGGCAAGGCGATGGTACCAGACTAGCGAGATAATGCATAACTTTTATCACCTCACAAACAGTCTGGCGTAACGGCAGATGGTCTATTCTACAAAGCGCGCCCGGACCAACTCCGGGGATGTAACTTCTTCTTATTGGTCCTCTCTTTAATTGCGCACGACATATCAAGTGCTATTTTTTCTAAGACTGCTGTACTCAGATCTTCATTGTGGCAAAGTCACATGGACAATCAGGCAGGAACGTACTTGGCCCATACATCAAAGCAGCACCGACTAATTCGGCGGAACACTGGCATGACTGTATTTCGTTCCCTCTTATAACTAATAAAACAATTTCCATGTGTAACAAAGAAAATAATTGGTTCGATTTGTACCATAGCGTGTGCGTACGGCATAGTAAGTTGAGCACGTGAAGGCGATAAATGTAAAAGGCAATTGAAATATTTAACGGCACGATTGGATCGTTCACGGTTTCTAAAACTTCGATGTTAACATTTATCGGTTGCACAAGAGTGAAATTGTTTCTATGGATAGAGGGTGGTAAATTGGATGCTTGCAGCGTTTGTTGAGAATAAATGTCAGAAATTTACTGCAATATTATTTGAGACTTTATCGCTTCAAATTATACATGCACGAAAATTCGTTACAACGTTGGCGGAACGTGTCATACATCACGGTTAAACCAGAATAGTATTTTTTTCTCAATATTCATAACTCATCATACAAGTTGGCTGGTTTCGGTGAAACTTGTCTCCCACCACCGAAATCATTGACTAATTTGTTTATGGATGTCAGTTTTGGTCTCTCTGAGTCCTACATTACTAAATTCGCATTTCATATGTATTTTGCCCATTTTCAGCTGCTGTTTTATCTAAATGTCCGAAATTCCGAAATAACGAAGCTAAAAACCCTAGAAAAAGCTAAATATGTCGTTCATTTTTTTTTATAGAAGAGGGGGCAAACGAGCAGGACCTCCTGCTCGTTTGCCCCCTCTTCTATAAAAAAAAACCTGATGGTAAGTGATCACCACCGCCCATGGACATCCATAATACCAAAGGTCTTGCAGTTGCATTGCCGGTCTTTTAAGAATGAGTAAGCTCTCTTGAAGGCCCCCAAGTCATATCCGTTTGGAAACACCCGTGCCGATAATTGGTTCCACAACAAAGTAGTGCGAGGCAAAAAGTGTCGAGAAAAACGCACAGTTGTGGATTTCCAGACATCGAGATGGTGAGGATGGAATTTCAAATTTTGACGCGATGTCTGACGATGCAATTCAGCGGCAGGAATTAATCCAAATAACTCGTCGGAACACTCCCCATGAAAGATACGATAGAAGACACAGAGTGAACTAACATCTCTGCGCAATGCCAAAGAGTCGAGCCGTTTCGAAATAGCCAGGTCGTCAACGATTCGAACCGCTCTACGCTGAATGCGATCAAGAGGAAGGAGCTGGCACTGAGGAGCTCCGGCCCAGAGATGAGAACAGTACTCCATGTGGGGCCGAATTTGAGCCTTATAAAGTTGAAGGCGATGGGCCGGCAAGAAGTACTGTCTCGCTCTGCTGAGCACACCGAGCTTTTTGGAGGCTCGTTTAGCCTTACCTTCCAAATGACCGCGAAACTGATCGTAATTCGATATGTCGATTCCCAGAATCCCGATACTAGCTGAGGCTGCCAGGAGAGTATCCCCAAATCGAGGTGACACGACAAAGGGTGTCTTTTTAGCGGAAAACACGCAAAGCTGTGTCTTCTTGGGGCTAAAAGTAACCAGGTTTTGACGACCCCATTCCGAGACGTCGGTTACCTAGTCGATTCTCAACTTTGGACACAAGCTTGTTTCGGCTCTCTTCGACGTGTTCCCGAGAAATACGGCTTCGGCCGGAGTATGTAGCATCACCAGCACTGTCATCTGCATAGCGATGTATGTTGCGAATTCGCATCATGTCATTGATATGCAGAGGGAACAGTGTCGGATATAGCACGCAGCCTTGTGGAACACCAGCATTGATAGATTTAACGTCAGAACACACACCGTCAACTACGACCTTGATGCTCCGATCAGCCAAAAAACTGGTGATCCACTTGCATAATTTCTCGGGAAGCCCATAGGAATTAATACCCTATCAATGGCCTTCGCTATGTCTAAACTAACTGCCAATGCCTCCCCCTTGGACTCAAATGCTTCCGCCCACCGATGTGTTAAGTATACTAGAAGATCACCAGCTGAGCGGCCGCGACGGAAACCGTACTGGTGGTCGCTAATCAGCTGGTGCTCTTCAAAATACTTGAGGAGCTGCGAGTTGATGATTGTCTTCATAATTTTGGAGAACAAGGAGGTTATGGCTATCGGCCGACAGTTAGACGGATTAGAGCGATCTCCTTTTTTAGGGATGGGATGCACTAAAGCTGTCTTCCATGAAATCGGTACTACGCCGAGTGAGTAGGAGAGCCGGAATAGGCGTGTTAGTACCGGCGCCAGCTCTGGAGCACATGATTTAAGTACAATCGGAGGGATGCCATCCGGTCGACTCGACTTATGGACGTCCAAGGAAAAAAGTGCTTTACGTACGGAAGACTGCAGGAATTTTAATTCCGTCATAGAACTATAGCACTGCGGGATGGTAGGCGGTGCATTTCCTTGGTCGTCCAGAGTCGAGTTGGCCGCAAAGAACGAGCCCAGAAGATATAGATGCAAAATATCTTTACAACTACGTCGTGGACTTGTATGACGACGTCTTGCTCGTTTTTTTTTACAAAATAGCAAAAAAGCAGAGGGCCTTTCAGATGGAAAGAGAAAACAATTGCCTATAGATACCAAAGATGTTAATGGTGCATTGCTATCCATGTGGCGAAGTCTTAATGCCACTTGCATAAGTTTACCGGCTTCTTTATCCTCCAAACTGGAACACGACAATGACAAGCATCGACGCCTTGCGGCAGCGATAGGTAAATCGGTGGTACCAAATGACAAATGGTAATGCCGCCTTACTTATTTCTGCGTTATATAAATCAATCCTATTATCGCAAAAGAAGTGGGTATGCGCTCTAAAAGTGATTTTATGAATTAATAGCTGCATTGTGCAGCCCGCCGCATTATAACAGCCTTTGGTGAATCCCGGGGGATCACATAATTTTTCCGAGATAAAAAGTAGCCTATGTGCTATTCCAGGTCATCATATGTATGTGTGCCAAATTTCATTCGAATCGGTTTCGTAGTTTTAGCGTGATTGATTAACAAACATCGATCCCTCCAAAAATCCACATATCCAAACTTTCGCATTTATTATATTAACTAGCTGACCCGGCAAACATTGTTTTGGTAAATATATTTATAACAGTATTTCTCTACTACATAATGGATGGTATTATACATATAAACCTTTCTCTCGAATCACTCTATCTATTAAAAAAACCGCATCAAAATCCGTTGCGTAGTTTTAAAGATCGGAGCATACATAGGGACAGACGGCGGAATGCAACTTTGTTTTATGCTATGTAATGATATCGACGACTAGTCCACTTCGCTGCGCGTATATTTATTGACAACTAGCTGACCAGGCAAACGTTGTTTGCCTTTTTAACTACTCTTATTTTTTTCTATATTTTCTCACCTTTTAAACCTTCCCTGGATTTCAACAATTAATTCAAAACCAAAATTAGCCAAATCGGTTCAGCCGTTCTCGAGTTTTAGCGAGACTAACGAACAGCAATTGATTTTTATATATATAAGATAATATATCTACCATATAATTTCTCATTTACGCATTCAAGTGTTCTCATTGTAAATCAATTCTCATGAAAATCAATCAAATCGTTCTTGAATTATAAAAGGGCATACAGATATATTGACAGATATAAAAATGAAAAATGGCATAATTGATGTCACTATAACAAAATTTGAAAAAATTTAACAATAAAAATTAATTATATTTGTGTCATAGCACTCATTCCGTGCTTGGGAAAACTTGAGAAACTTTAAAAACAACAAAGAAAAATATCGACATGCAAGATTTGCACCTGCGACCGTCTCCCTAAATCCGAGACGCTCTACCGCTGAGCTAGAGTCGACAGGCTCGACGTGGTGAACGAACGAACGAACGACGTGGCTCTTCTTTGCTATATGATCGATTACGTCGATTGTACTGATCGCTAGGTATAACTAGTTACATGAGTTCATCGTTACAGATGAAATTCACACTTATAATTTTTATTAATACGGTCACAGGTTCAAACTCTGCGTGTCGATATTTTTCTTTGTTGTTTGTAAAGTTTTTGAAGTTTTCCCAAGCACGGGGTGAGTGCTATAACACAAAAATGATTAGAAATACGAAAGTACACAAAAACACAAATTTGAACGTTGTTACATAATGGAAATGGAGATGAATAAACTTTAAAGTTTAAATACGTGACGCGTCGCTTCGCTTCGACTCTGCGTCAATGTGAGTTGAGCCTTAGACTTTACATACTACGAGTACATACTACATACTCATACACGTGGACCTGTTGACCGGCAGTAATCAGACATGTTATTAATCCATGCCTATTACGACGTAACACAGTTAATTAGAACTCTGAAAAGCTCGTGCGTAATTTACACGTGGCGTACGCAACACTGCATTCAACGATATTACTTTCTTATCGCCTATATCGCATAGTAGAAACAATATTGGTGAGCACGAAAAACCAATAAAATTTTCTATTATCGTTATGAACTCGAATGAAAACAAACACTACGTAATGGCAGAACGGCACGTGGAAACTAGTGGTAATAGTACTTAATATAGGATGTTTTGTTGGAACAAGTTCCTTATCGCGCGTATCGCGGAAGGGAGCTACACGAGAAAATGTGTCGGATCGACTCATTTGCAATAAGTACGTTACAGCAATCCATGCTAATATTGATCTAATTATCCAATAACAATGTCTAGTGCGGACACCCGAGTACAGCGCTTAGTTCATTGTTTTACATACATGTGTGTTTATATACAGCAATTTACCAAACTCGCAACTGAACTCGTTATTACAACATGCGGTAACCATACTTTTTGAATATAAATAACTAATTTCGTTGAGGTTTACTGTGTAGTTAAGCAATATTCTCATTGTATTATTGTTTTGTTGTTTACTTATGACCATTAACTATCGTTCCCTGCAATATATATAATCTTTTACCAGGCAACTTGTAAAGATTAAGATATTAAATGTTGCTCTTAGCGTGAGCAGGCTTCAGATATACGATGCGAAATGTTTCAATTTCCTTTTTTTTTGTTAATAAAATATATACCTATATGTATTTGGTATTTGAAGGTTTGTGAAGAAAAACCTCTTGGTAAATATTAGAAGCTGACAGGTTGGTTCACTCAATAGTAGAAATCTAGTACTTGCTCGAATCGATACACCACGGTCTCTTTATTACCTATTCGTCGCCATAACTTAAGTAATTGGTTCTGTCGTATAGGTGTAGCCAGTAAACTTGCGTATTAAGATTTAAATATAATTTAAAAATATATATTTAAACACAAACTTTCACATTTGTAATATGTATGGAATGCAACGTCGGTTATATTTTTTTAAAGTAGGTATTGTCGCCTATATGGTCTAGTGGTCCGGTAACGGTGTTGACATGAGCTCCTTGGTTTGATTCCCGGGTCAGGCGAAACAAATATGTGCTTTTTCAGTTTTTTTTATAAAAACAACTTATCCAATCGGATAAGTACCCGGTTGGCGATAGGCTTGCCATCTATCACATTGTGGGACTATCTTCAGCTAGTCGTGGGTGCACTAGATGTATCTCTGCCTACTTTTACGGGATACGGGTATAAAGATACTACTTTTTACTTTTAGGTACTATCTAAGATTTGGAAAAAATATACTACAATATTTTTTGTTTGTGCCGTGTTTTGTTTTCGATATAGTGTCAATTAAGACTGATTACGTATTAAATATATTTGCTTTTAATTTCCGCTTACATGAAAAGTTATTACTCTGGAACGTGGGTGTTCCACCCGTAATAATTATGATTACTTCTGGCCTGTTTAATAAAAGCGTGTGTTGGACTACAACTATCAGCACGGAATTGCCTTTATAGGTCGGCCCATCCGTTTCTGTCGCTTGGAATTGCCATTTGTTAGAGCTAGAAAGGTAGCGGGAATGCTATCGCCTCGAGGATTCCGCCGCGTGCTATCGCATTTCCGCTATCTTTCCCGCTTTAGCAAATGGCGGTTTTGAGCGATAGAGAAGGACGGAAAAAGGCAATTCCGTGCTGACGGATGTATCTCAACTCTTACGGAGTGTTAACATTATAATTTGATATATTTTGTATTTGTTTATTTATTATCAATCTATATATATAAAAATCAATTGCTGTTCAATAGTCTCGCTAAAACTCGAGAACGGCTGAACCGTTTTGAATGAATTATTGAAGTCTAGGGAAGGTTTAAAAGGTGAGAAAATATTGATACAAATAAGAGTAGTTAAAAAGGCAGAACAACGTTTGTCGGGTCAGCTAGTTAATAAATAATTAATTCATTTAGTCTTTTCCAATTTGGCCGGCAAATTTTATAGTTATATGTATTAAAAAGTAGAAAGTATCATCGTACCAGTAACATCGTATATTGAGTGGTGACCTGATCGCTTCTTTCTAGCTATATCCGGGAATGACAGCTTCACTTGCTCATCCGGGACCGGGAGTGGTAACACAACGCAAGACTCCGAACTACTTCTGAGATTTTGGATTGTCGAGAAAATCCTCTAAAATAAACTCAATGACCTTTTTCCCGACCCATCCCGGGGATCGAACCAGGAACCTTATGAGTTATGCCGTTCTGTCAGGCAGGTCGTAAAAGGCGACCGATTGGCTATGCGAGTCACTACCATCGTGGCTACTAGGTGGTAGAGTTCTGCATTGTCTCGCCCGGGTCAGGTACCACCGCCTTACCTATTCCTGCCACAGTAGCGTCAGTGCTTGTCGCTGTCGTGTTTCGGTTTGGAAGGTAAGGTAGCCGGTAAACTTATGCATGTGGCATTAGACCTCGCCACAAGATAGCAACGCACCATTAACACCTTTGGTGTCTATAGGCGATGGTTGACTCTTTACATCAGGAGACCCATCTGCTTGTTTGCTATCCCTAGATCACGAGGCAGTCACTAGTGATTTAGGAAATAAAAATGGAATTCACGGTTACTGAATTACGTCTGAAAAGGTTTCGTTATTATTAAATTGATAGAATTCAACAAACTTCAACAAGGATACTGTTTTGAAGTCGATGAAAAAACATTATAACTTCCTTAAGTTTGGAGCTACGTTATAAATACGTTGATGTACGACCATTGGGCATTGAGCACCGGAAACGGGTGTCAATGATCTTATCACAGAAAATTGATACGATTGTCTCGATGTAACGACGTTGGCTTTGTATCAATAAGGGGCTTATGACGAATAATGTGAGTATTTGTGATCGTTCAAAAGCTCATCTGTAATTTGTTTCTTTTTAATATTTTTAACTTCCCGCTACGTATGTAATTAATATAAGTCTCGAAATCGATTTGACTTGATTTTGATCGTTTTTACCAGATCCCCACGTTTTGACGTCTTAGGAACCTTTTCCGACTATATTCACGCTGACGTATGTCTGTATATAATATGTATGTGTGTGTATGTAAACATCTCATAGCTTTTGATCTATTTGACCGATCGAAACGTGGTTGATGATAGCATTCAGTTAGCTTCCGCTTAACTAAGACTTCCTTAAAATCTAAATCGATTTGGTCCAAGAGATTTTGAGAAATTTTGAAAAAATACGTCAAAAAAATTTCGGCAAAACAATGTTTTTTATAATAACTTTAAATAAATGTACCAGTTGATCACAAAATCTAATCTGCTCTATTCCTTTAAAATCTACGTATAATGCCGCAAATTGCATCAAAATCGGTTTATTCATTCGGGAGTTATCGTTGACGAATAATTTAGAAAAGTGTTTTTTAAATCATTCGTCAACCACGAAAAAATTCTTTGTATATAAATTCGAGATTTTTCAACCAATAAATCTATCTATCTAATGTAATATATAAATGTGAACTTCTTAGTGCGTGGCCGCGTTTTCAATCTGCATGATTCAAAACGCCACGAGAAAGAAGTCCCGTCAGAAAAACCTAGAAGGCTTGTCATTTTTGTACCTAATTTTTATAAATTACGTTATGTACTTAATGAATTAAGGTTTCTTAGGGAATGATGAATGAATTATTTCTATGCTATTTTCTAGGATACAGTTATATTAATTACGTACGCAGTCATTATTATGTCGTGAGTTGAGTGTCGTCGACGATTCCGTCTCCTATTTTAAGACAACAAAACACGAAATGCAAATCTGGTAGTCTGTAGCATATTTGTAACGACACTGGGCTTCGTGGAAAGGAAAACGGATCAGCAGGGCGCGGCGTCTGCCAGCTTTATTTATATTTCATTGAGTCGTTTCGCCCCCGCCTGCCGCCGGCGCCGGCGATGCAACTTGACACGCTTAGGCACCTCGTTTCACGATGGGCGAAACTAATTAAACAATTATTCTTCAACACGTTCTATATTTATTTCAGTTACATGACAAAAACAATGTTTGAAAAATAAAAATTTAAAGTCTTACGAAAAAAATATGTGCTGAATTCCTAATAGGCAGCTAAATCAAAATGCCAAAGAAAGATAACGATTTTTATGTCGCGTCATACAAAGGAACTGGCTTAAAAAACTCGAATTTGATATAATGCTCGATTTACCCCGGTACCAAAATGTTTCTATTATTGAATTTATAGAGACGTAGAGAATCTATTCAATCTTTGCGGACGAATTAAACTGCCTTGTCAGAATTAAATGTGAACCAAACGATGTCAAATATATATAGTGTAATAGCCCTTTAACAAAGGAATAATATGATTAAATTATTATTTCTAAAAGGTGTTTTTCTTTCCTGGAGAGGCTCGATCTCTTTACCTACTTCACCAGTTAAAACTTATGTTTTCTACTTTGGGCGAAAAATATGAAAAAAATTCGAAAATAAAAACTTTTTGTTAATAAAAAAAATAATTAAATACAATTTTTATAAGAGCGTCATCTGTGGGTGCTAAATCAAACATCTTAATAGAGTTTTATACTTGGAAACGCTAGATGCGAAATCTTCGCATGGGTCAGCTAGTAATATTAAATTCGAAACAAAATACACAAGCTTAAAGCCGCGGACCCACCGCAGCGTACGCTGTGCACGGGCACGCTGCCCATGGATGCATTTGTTTAACAATGTGGGCCAACGTTCCCACTGCAGCACACGCTATACACGAATATACCTCACGACTATGTACAACTGTAGCACAGCACATAATATTCACGGTGCAAATTACACTTACTGATCTAACCCCAAAGTAAGCAAGTTCCCCGTTCCCCGTGTTGGTCCCGGGCTCCTTTGAAGAATAGGCCAACTGCCGTTTTGCAGGCAGGTCGTAAAAGGCGACCGAGTGGCTATACGCGTCACTACCATCGTGACTACTAAGTGGTAGAGTTCTGCATCGGCTCGACCGGGTCTGGTGCCACCGCCTTACCTATTCCTGCCGCAATAGCGTCAGTGCTAGTCACTGTCGTGTTCCAGTTTGGAGGGTAAGGTAGCCAGTAAACTTATGCATGTGGCATTAGACCTAGCCACAAGATAGCAACGCATCATTAACATCTTTAGTGTCTATAGGCGATGGTTGCCTCTTTCCGTCAGGAGACCCATCTGCTTGTTTGCTATCTTATGATATATAAAAAAAGCAAATTATTTGCTTGTGCTATGGGTGTTAGTCAACGATAATAATACATAGAAATACATATATAAATACTAGAATATATTTAATAAACAACCAAACCCGGAAATACAAACATTTATGCTTATCACACAAATGCTTGTCCCCGTTGGGGATCGAACCCGAGACCCGTCTATTGCGTAGTCAGGGTTGCTAACCATTCGACCAACGGGACGGTCGAGTCGAAGCACAGTTTTGAGTGATACGCCTTGTGGTACTGCGTTTACAGCGTGCATGGCGTTGCCAGCGTTGAGCTACGTGCACGCATATCCGAGCAAGCTACGTGTGTCAACTCATGCGTAGCGTGTCCGTGGATTGCAGTGGATACAATCACTGATCACATGTAATTTCTTGCAAAGCGAAGCTTGACGCACATGCGTATCCTTTTCGTGCGGTGCGATGGGTCCGCGGCTTAAATTTGAACTTAGAGTTCTTAACTAAACACCAGATATTTGAGATAGAAGTGGTTAGTTTGCCAAAATGCCAAATCCAAAGATTTATCTATCTATCAAAACGGGCTACATCTTACGGGACCATACGTCCCGCGTTTGGCGAGATTGTCCCACTTTTAGGCTGTCTGTCCGCTGTCCCCAGGGAGTGTAAAAATGCTTTTGCAAACAAATCCAATTTACATACTTATTCACCTGTCTACATCAAATTCGTTGCATTCAAATAATGCGAAAGACTTCAGTATGCGTGCTAAAGTTATTCAGGACAGCAGATTCAGCCAAAGTTTGTGACTGATTGTAATACGAGACTGGTCACACCAAATTAAAAATGTTGCTGCATTTAAATGGTTGCAAAAGGGAGTAGATAGATCTTTTTTCTAACTATGCCCAAGCTTCCCGCTCTGACTCAGAAACGAAATGGTCACGTTAGCTATTCTACATTTAGCCACACTGCGGGACAATGTGCGAAAAAGATATAATAGCTATTCCTGCCAACCTAGCTCATTCAGAAATCCAGTACCGTAAATGGATGTTTAAGAAGCTCCTTGTACGTTCTTCTCTCTTTGGAGAGCTGGACTCTTAGATATTTAATTTTCTCGTCTTCAAAATGCATGTGGTGAGGAGTTCCTTCATGGTTAAGGCATGACATGTTTAGGAGACTATCCTATATTGGATTTGAGTGACTTCAACACGGCCTGGCTATCCGTTGGGAATCTCAAATCAGCGTCTAGCATTGCTGTTCAATGTAGCCTTCGCGTCCAGGAGTATTCTGCTTGTAAAATTGAGTTGTGTTTGTCTAGGTTTGTGCTTATAGTAATGTTTAATTCGAGACAATCACACCAACTAGCATCGGGTCAAGCACCTGTTCCTGTCCTTTATTTTTGAACTATCCTTGTATGTATGTATATACGTAATTCTTTTGTACGTAACGTAAATTGTTGTGTAAACTTACTCTTCTTCGGTAATTGTGTATTTGTTGACATATAAAGGTTTTTTGGCACCTTCCGACTATTTTTTTTTTCATTTTTTTAACTTCCCGCTACGTATAAGGAAGTTACTGATTTTAATCCGATTTTCTAAAATCGAGTTTTCACCAGATTTCCGCGTTTTGAGGTCCTAGGAATCTTTTCGCGATGACGTCAGTATGTCTGTATGTATACATCTTATAACTTTTGAACGGCTTGACCGATCGAAACGCAGTTGAGGCCATTCCATTCGATTTTTCTCAACTTAGATATTCTGAAAATTGGAACCAATTCGGTCTAAGAGATTTTGAAAAATTTTGATAAAACCTCAAAAAAAATTTTGGTGAAACAGTATTTTTTTAATATAAACTTTCAAGTTAATGTACCGATTGAGTACGAATTCTAATCAACTCTATTTCTCAAAAAACTGCGTCCAATGCATAAATTGCGTCAAAATCGGTTTATCCGTTATTTAACAGATATATATATATATATATATATATATATATATATATATATATATATATATATATATAATTTATTTAAAAATGAGAAAATAAATAAATATTCACGGGACCAATTACACTTACTGATGTAACCCCAAAGTAAGCAAATTATTTGCTTCTGTTATGGGTGTTAGTCAACGATACTAATACATATAAAATATAAATACATATATAAATACTAGAATATATTTAATAAACCCCTAAACCCAAAAATACAAACATTTATGCTCATCACACAAATGCTTGTCTCCGTCGGGAATCAAACCCGAGCCCTGTCGAATGCGTAGTCAGAGTCGCTAACCACTCGAGCAACGGGGCAGTCAAAATAATGTGGCAGTTGACGGAATAAGTTTAATCCTATTAGCCGTCGTTTTTTTTTTTATATCAATCAGCAAACAAGCAGATGGATCGCCTGATGGAATGAGTCAACCATCGCCTATTAGCACCAAAGATGTTAATGGTGCGAATTACGAGGAATTGCATGTCAATCTATACATATAATTAAATCGTAGGAAAGTCAAAACTGTACATTGAATATTTTTTTAAAAGAATACTTGGGGCATGATCTACAATCGATGTCGAAGCCAAAACTATAGTTTTTAGAATTTTTGTCTGTTTATCTGTTTGTTGTATTTATGTCCGGAGTAAACTCAAAAAGTACTGTATGGATTTACTTCAATTTTTGCATGAATATTACTAACAGATCGAGTCAACATATAGGCTACATATTATCGCGCTATCTCCTACGGGGGAGGTGCTGTGCGGAGTAAATGAAGTCCGCGCGGACGAAGTCGCTGGCAACAGCTAGTTATAAATAAGAATAAACTTAAGAGTCTATACTTAAGAATTCGCATTATTCGTATTAAGACATCGGAGCTCCTAGTAACTTAACAATTTTTAATCAATTAATTTTTGATTTTATAAAAGCTTTTTTATATTATATCCTAAAATAACAAATCAGCAAACGATTTTTCTGATGAAAAGAGATTACTTTTACCTAGTCACCAAAGATGTCAATGTTGCCGTCCGGGTGGCGGCAATGTAATGACACAGGCATAAATTTATCGGCTACCCGAATCCTAATTAATGCCAATAACGATAGTAACTGATGTTATTGCGACGGGAATAATAAATTGTGATACTCGTAAAATGGCATGATTTATTCTTTAAAAGGGCCTGGAATTATCAGTGTCGAACTAAAAAGTTATAAAAATCAACGTTATGCAGTTCCAAGTCCCGATGATACGTACACATTAAACCTGTCTTTAAATGAGAAATTGTGGTAATTAATAATATTAAACTCGACTTTATTCAATTAAAAGAGTGCATAGATTTTAAACTTTCAATCGTCGGCACATGGTGAAATTCCATTATTATTAATTAAAACTAGTTAATAAATACACTTGTACTTTTATTTCACTACTAGCTGAGCCCGCGACTTCGTCCGCGTGGAAAAATTTTGAAAAAAATTAGCCTAAATTACTCCCTATCACATCAGGTATCTGCCAGTGAAAGTCCCGTCAAAATCGGTCCAGCCGTTCCAGAGATTAGCTGGAACAAACAGACAGACAGACAAAAATTGTAAAAAAAAAATATATTTTGGTATATGTATCGTGTGTACATCCATATGCATTTAGTAAAAAGCGGTTATTTTAATATTACAAACAGACACTCCAATTTTATTTATTTATAGTATGTATAAAAGATAATAATACACACGTAAAAGAGTATTTTCCAATACAGAAATACTGTAAGATTTAAAAGTCGATGTTAATGGCTAATGTGTGTGTGTGTGTTCTCTAAGGATTTCGAAACGTCTGAAGCGATTTTGAATTAATTTTCAAACAATCTTTAGATTAGCCCAGAGAATAATTCTGTGAAATTTAGTAGCGTTTAGAGTAACAAGTTTTTTGGCTTTTAAGTACTTAGATACTTTTGTGTCATAGATGTAAGCTGTAGGTAATAAGTGCTGCTCGTGCGAAGCCGAGGTACAAGTACATTATAATACAACACAATAGTAAATATGTCAGAAGTAGTAAGGTTTTGAATAGTTTCTTATGCATTAATATTTACGGTCATATAGGAAACTCATAAATGTATGACGAATATAGATTTTACGATCTTACCACGTGCCGTTTGTACTCGACTTTGATCAATGCTGATTATATCGATATCATTTGAAACATATTTTATAGATTCAGGAGTTAGTTTACGTTTAACGCAAAGAAGAATATAATTCAATTTGCTAACTTGCGCGTATACTCACATACTTCTGGGTCTGGGGAATAAAAAAGTAGAGTAGGAAAAGGAAAAAATTTGGGTTGCCACTTGGTGAAACTGCATTTTAAAGTAGGTACGAGTCACTTACATCGTGGCTATTAGATGGTAGAGTTCTGCATTGTCTCGCCCGAGTCTGGTACCACCGCCTTACCTATTTCTGCCGCAATAGCGTCGGTCCTTGTCACTGTCGTGTTCCGGTTTGGAGAGTAAGGTAGCCGGTAAACTTATGCATGTGGCATAAAATCTCGCCACAAGATAGCAATGCACCATTAACACCTTTGGTGTCTATAGGCGATGGTTGACTCTTTCTATCAGGAGACCCATCTGATTGTTTGCTATCTTATACTATAAAAAAGTGAACTGGAAGTATAAGTGAGTTTATTTGTATACCTATTTTAAAAGGAAAAAACTTAGGTCCGGAAAATAGAGAAAATTAGAAATGAAAATAAAGGTAAATGTGGTGTACTGGGATGGATAACTGTGCCCCTTTAAAGAATAGACCATCTGTCATTCTGCTAGGCAGTTTGTAAAATGCGGGCTTTACATAATACGTATCACTAATGTCGTAGTGATACGTATTATGTAAATACTAAGTAGTAGAGTTGCGCAACGTCTCGCTCAGGTTTGATGCCACTTACTTATTTCTGCTTCAATAGCGTTAGTGATTGTCACTATTGTGTTCCGGTTTGGAAGGTAAGGTAGCCAGTAAATTTATGTTTGTGGTATTACCATCCCGCAACATAACATAGATAGCAACGCGCCGCAACGTGTCAATAGGCGATAGTTGTCTCTTTACATCAAGGAGCAATCTGTTAGTTTGTTATCTTATTATATAAAGAAAAACTATTGAGATAGCAACAAGGCGTTAATAGTCGTGTAAAATAGCCGAAGTTACCTAATAATGGAATGTAAAACAAGAGCATTGATAATGGCGGCCGCCGCCCTATTGTTGGCACGGGTCGTAACGTCGCGACGACACAGATCATGTTGCCAGTTTGGTCTGTCTCACCGTCGCGACGTAGCGCCAGCGGAAATATACGCGGTCACATGCTAAACTATGACTCCACACTTCTCGAACTGTTTATCATTAATCACTAGTGTACTTGGCTTACTGAGTAATAATAAACGTACAAAATCACATACCTCGTATAGAATGGAGTAAACAAGAAAAATATTATAAGTAAATAACTAACAATGGTCAAATGACAAGAATTGGTCTGACCTAACGTGACCATACATCCCACTTAGGGCGCGATTGTCCCACTTTCGAGCTGTCTGTCCCGCTATCCCCAGCATGAGTAAAATGTCCCGCTTTTTCAAATAAATCCAATTTCCCTGTGTTGGTCTCGGGCTCCTTTGAAGAATTGGCCAACTGCCGTTCTGCCAGGCAGGTCGTAAAAGGCGACCGATTGGTTTTACGAGTCACTACCATCGTGGCTTCTAGGTGGTAGAGTTCTGCATTGTCTCGCCGGGTCTGATACCACCGCCTTAGCTATTCCTGCCTCTATAGCGTCAGTGCCTGTCACTGTCATGTTCCGGTTTGGAGGTTAAGGTAGCCGGTAAACTTATGCATGTGGCTTTAGACCTCGCCACAAGATAGCGACGCACCATTAACACCTATGGTGTCTATAGGCGATGGTTGACTCTTTCCATCAGGAGATCCATCTGCTTGTTTGCTATCTTATAATATATAAAAAAAAATTATATAGGTACTCCTATCTATATCAAATTCAATGCATTCAAATCGCGAGAAAGACGACAATAAAGGCGTAGTAACCAAGTAGGTTATACTTGGTTTGTATTCCTGACTAGATATAAATGCGTAAAGTAGGTAACTTTCGCATTAGAAACAAACAATATTTCTGAATTTAAAACTCTGCTATCTTTTCACCAACTGGGGGCGTTGCGAGGTAATTAATATGATTGGTTGTTGTTAGTTATCCAAATCTGGCGAATGTGGAGGATGCGAGACAAGCCGGCAAGGATCGTGATGTGTGGTACTCGGTTCTCTCTACCTACCACGTAAGGATCTGGTGTGAAGATATGTATGTAGGTATGTAGTTGTCCTAAGTAGCAGTTGGAGCTAGTTTTCTAATTTTTTAAGGAACAGGTAGACTATTCAACCCTAAGTTTGAATTACGTAACAAACGATGCTGTTTACGCGGTATATATGCTAGTCATTTTTGTCGTTATTTGTAAAAGAAATATATGAAGTTGTGGAAAAACTTTTTTTATCTATAATAGGACAAAACCAGCAGATGGATCTCTTGATGAAAAGAGAAACCATCGTCTATAGACACCAAAGATTTTAATAGCGCGCAATGCACCGTGTTATGGAATGGCAATGCCACATGTATAAGCTTGCCGGCTACCTTACCCTCCAAACTGGAATACGACAGTGACAAGCACTCTCGATATTGCGGCAGGAATAAAACAGGCGGTGGTAGCAAACCTGGGCGAGACAATGTAGAACTCTACCACCTAATAGCCGCGATGGTAGTGACTCGCGTAGCCAGTCGGTTGCCTTGTACGACCTGCCTGGATGTAAGGAGGTGGAACCAGACCCGGGTGAGTGTCCGTAAAATTACACAAAACCCCGTTAGCGTATCCCGCTCTAAATCAAAAACAAAATGGTTACGTTAGTCTCACCCCAAAATATAGAAATTATTTTTAATAATACAATGAGTAACAAGACCCCGTTCGATCGTCAAAGGCTTTGATAGTAAAATGCGATCATTTGGTGTCATTGATATTGATAAATACATTTTCTCGATCAAAGTAATTAACATTAAAATTACATTTTTAAATATTACATATAACACGAAATATGACGTAAGTCTTAGTTAAAAATGTTTTTTTTAAATCAAGATAGCAAACATACAGATGGGTATCCTGATTGAAAGTGTCAACTAACGCCTAAGACACCAAAGATGTTATGGTGTAAGGATGCATTGCTATCTTGTGGCCTGTGCTGAGGTCTAATACCACATACTTAAGTATACCGGCTACCTTACTGACGAAAGCGGGACACGACAGTGACAAGCACTGACGCTATTGCGGCAGGAATAAATAAGGGAGACAATGCAGAACTCTACCACCTAGTAGCCACGATGGTAGTGGTCGCTTAGCCAGTCGGTTGCCTTTTACGACCTGCTTGGAAGAACGGCGGTTGGCTTATTTTTCAAAGGAGCCCGGAATAACACGGGGGTTTGCCCGGACTCCGTTGAAACTCCTTTGAATGTGCTTTTGAAGTTGTAGCCGCCTGAACACGGAGGCGGCTACGACTTCAAAGGCTGCCTTTGTATTATGTTTGTACTTGTATTTTTAGATCCGTGGGACATAAGTCGTTACACCCATATCACAATCGATATTATTATTTTGTTTACTTTGGGGTTAAATTATTGCATATTAGATTAATGTAATTTGCCCGCCACGTTGGTCGAGTGATTAGCGAACATAATTACAAATCGATTAAGTTCGTGTTCGCTTCCAGACAGGGACACACATTTTGTATATACAGATGTTTATATTTCTGGGCTTGGGTGCTTATTATGTATGTAACTAAATATATTATTTATGTATATTATGTATTTATACATGTATTTCTATGTATTAGTATCGTTGACTAACACACATAACACAAGCAAATAATTTGCTTACTTTGGGGTTAGATCCATTTGTGTAATAAGTCCAGCGATCATTATTATTATTTATCTAGCGATTTTCCCCGGTGTTGATCCGGGCCCCCTTTTGAAGGAAAGACTATCTGCCATTCTGCCAGGCAGTTCGTGAAAGGCGAACGATCGGCTATACGTGTCACTGTCATCGTAACTACTAGGTGGTAAATTTCCGCAACGTCTCGCCCGGGTATTTCATACTATCTCCTTGTCTATTCCTGCCGCAATAGTGTCAGTACTTGTCGTTGTCGTGTCCCTGTTTGGAGGGTAAGGTAGCTGTTAAACTTATACATGTGGCAATGCCATTCCACCACACGATGGTTTCTCTTACCATCAGGAGGCTCTCCCGATGGTAAGAGAGGTCTCTTCTACTAGTGTGCTGTCTAATAATGTTAAAAAAAAGTTATTTGAAGTTGTCTCATTAAGACAAACATAGAATTCTTGCATTTTTCACAATCAAAATGCGTACTATAAATTAAAAAAAAATATATTCCCACGTTTTGATTGTTTGCTGCGTATAGATTATTTAGTGAAAAACGTTGCTGAATCATCTTCACTAAATTCATTTTGCGTCATTGAAAGTGTCATGCTGTTTGGCGAGGAATAACATCTTTGTTTGCATAAATAGGTAAACTACGACGAACATTACGGTATGAACAAAGAATATTACAACCAACCAGAATGTAGTATCATTATGATATATGAAATTTCCGAGCGGTGTTGCCAAAATTGTCGTCTGCCCGCTTAGGTTATGCAAGTAAGATTATGTCGCGCGTGAGAGAGATATTTATCTATGTCGCCAAATTTTTCGTTTATCTTAATACTAGCTGACCCGGAGAACTTCATTCCGTCTAACAGTTAATGAATGAAAGATTAATAAAAAACCATTAAGTTTTAATTTTTCTATTATTTCTTATATACAAAATAGTGCAAAATAATATATAAGCTATTATTATATTATTTTGCACTATTTTGTATAGAAGAAGAAGAAAGACTATAAAAGTAATTTAGGTATGACCTAGTTTAACTTATTAGCACTACGCAATAAAAAAAAATTACCTCTGCTGGTAGACGCCACAGAATTTTTTTGTCAATAAAGGCCAATTTTCTGCTATTTCTTATTTTAATCCCAAGGTCAGTATGCTCTAGAGAAATCGAAATCCACCAAACACAATTTGGGGGCTAAATCACCTTCGTCCGTAGGAGAACACCCGGAATTCTGTATCCCTGGATGGTGCTAATCAGGTGATATAGTGGGAGACATATGTCACGGCAATAAGGACCACCCATCAACTGAAGTCGTGGCGCCAAGCGTCCGTTTTCCGTTACTTTAACGCTGATGTAGCGAAATAAGCCAATTTATATAATCCTCCTAGCCGTATTTGGCTATGACGACAACGACTTTTAAATTTTTTAGTATTTTAAAATTAATAAAAAATCATTACGTTTTAATTTTTCATTAAGATAGTAAATATAAATAAAGTATAAATTAAAAAAATCATGTACCTACTTTAATGATCATTTTTTTATTGAAGCAAGATCATCTTTTTATTGAATTTACACGTTGTTAAGAAATTTGCGCAAACTGAGGTCGGAGGAGTATGAAATTAGGCATAGTTAAGGATTATATGGAGAAAAAGTGTAAAAAGCTATTTTTCTATGTAATATTAGGAATAAATTATATTTAAAAAAGTATTTTTATTGTAGTATTGGATTTATTTTATTTATATAAATTATATTAATAAAGCTAAACCCATTTATTTATTAGCGATAGGGAAGCGCTTGACCACGATCTCACCTGATGGTAAGTTTAGATGCGACCTAAGATGAAACGTGCTTCCCTAGAAGGTACCTGTTGACTCTTCTCTTGAAGATCCCCAAATTATTATTACTTACACTATATTTATGTAACACACACATTGACTTATTTGTAAGTCAACACACGTGATAATATGCACACATGTAGGCATGTAGGTATATTATTTTCTTTATATTTATGTAACAGAAATGATAATATGCACACATGTAGACATGTAGGTTATATTATTTTCTTTATATTTATGTAACAGAAATGATAATATGCACACATGTAGGCATGTAGGTATAATATTTTCTTTATATTTAAACACAAATGATAATATGCACACATGTACGTAAGTAGGTATATTATTTTCTTTATACTTATGTAACACAAATGATAATATGCACACATGTAGGCATGTAGGTATATTAGTTTATTTACATTTATGTAACACAAATGATAATATGCATACATGTATGCATGTAGGTATATTATTTTCTTTATATTTATGTAACACAAATGATAATATGCTCACATGTAGGCATGTAGGTATATTATTTTCTTTATATTTATGTATTCAAATGATAATATGCACACATGTAGGCATGTAGGTATATTATTTTCTTTATATTTATGTAACACAAATGATAATATGCTCACATGTAGGCATGTAGGTATATTATTTTCTTTATATTTATGTAACACAAATGATAATATGCATACATGTATGCATATAGGTATATTATTTTCTTTATATTTATGTAACACAAATGATAATATGCTCACATGTAGGCATGTAGGTATATTATTTTCTTTATATTTATGTAACACAAATGATAATATGCATACATGTATGCATGTAGGTATATTATTTTCTTTATATTTATGTAACACAAATGATAATATGCATACATGTATGCATGTAGGTATATTATTTTCTTTATATTTATGTAACACAAATGATAATATGCTCACATGTAGGCATGTAGGTATATTATTTTCTTTATATTTATGTAACAGAAATGATAATATGCACACATGTAGACATGTAGGTATAACATTTTCTTTATATTTAAACACAAATGATAATATGCACACATGTACGCAAGTAGGTATTTAATTTTCTTTATATTTATGTAACACACATGATAATATGCAATTATGTAGGCATGTAGGTATATTATTTTCTATCTTGTGGCGAGGTCTAATGCCACATGCATAAGTTTACCGGCTACCATGCCCTCCAAACCGAAACACGACAGTGACTAACACTGTCGCTATTGCGGCAGGAATAGGTAAGGCGGTGGTACCAGACCCGGGCGAGACAATGCAGAACTCTATTACCTAGTAGTCACGGTGGTAGTGTACTACACTCTGTATGTGTAGTACACTCGCATAGCCAATCGGTCGCCTCTTACAATCTGCCTGGCAGAATGGCAGTTGGTTTATTCTTCGAAGGAGTCCGGAACCAACACGGGGAAAAGGTGAACTTTGAGTTTCACTTGAGTTAGGCATAATAATAATTAAATATGAATGAATGTTCAGGATAAAATTCGACGTTAAGTTTTGTAATCTATCTATCTTCTTCTAATTAATTGTTGAAGTCCAGCGAAAGTTTAAAAGGTGAGAAAATATAGAAAAAAATAAGAGTAGTTAAAAAGGCAGAACAACGTTTGCTGGGTCAGCTAGTTAGTTAGCTAGTATATATATATATATATATATATATATATATATATATATATATATATATATATATATATATATATATATATATATATATATATATATATATATATATATGTATGTATGTATGTATGTACCAACATTTTTCATCATCTTTCTTTCATCATTATTGATACATATATTTAACCGCCCCGTTGGTCGAGTGGATAGCGACCCTGACTACGCAAGCAACGGGGCTCACGTTCGATCCCCGACGGGGACAAGCATTTGTGTGATGAGCATAAATGTTTGTATTTCCGGGTTTGGGTGTTTATTATTATGTATGTAAAAGTATTTACATATGTATTTCTATGTATTAGTATCGTTGACTAACACCCATAACACAAGCAAATAATTTGCTTACTTTGGGGTTAGATCAGTCAGTGTAATTTGTCCCGTGAATATTTATTTATTATTTATTTATCTATATATATAAAAATCAATTGCTGTTCGTTAGTCTCGCTAAAACTCAAGAACGGTTGAACCGATCTGGCTAATTTTGGTTTTGTATTATTTGTTGAAGTCCAGGGAAGGTTTAAAAGGTAAGAAAAATATGAGTTGTGATAACGGCAGAACAACGTTTGCCGGGTCAGCTAGTAAGTAATAAATAACTGTTTACCTTATTACACAATTTGTGTTAATTTTTTAAAATGTATTTTCTGAACTTAAGGTGGACTGAATTGACACTGATAGAATTTATTTATACGCTGCACTGTACCTATTTTTTTCAATTTATTATATGAAATGGCACTCGGTTGTCTCTGCCTAATCCGTATTGTTTTGATGACAACATACCTATGTATGTATATTATAACATCTTGATTTAAAAATCATGCATATATTTTTATGCATGTTATATGTAATGTTTACTTAATAGAAAAAATGCTCTAAGGGAATTAATAAAATTAGTTCATATTTCTGCTGATTTGTTAATAGTTTATGAGCGGTAACCAAACGTAGCATAGTTTTGTTAATTTTCCAAAGTCCCCATTACCGCACTTCCCGTCGAAGCTGTAATTTACAAAAGGAAGTAATCATTAGGTGCTAAACGCGTGACTCATTTACATTCCAATCTAGAATTCTCCTGACCTACGGTAAAAATAGCGCGCATAATAAGTGCATAGCTGTCTAAAACTGAACTTACTGAATGTAACTGCGGCTGGTAGTCGATCAGAGTGCTAAGTGTGAGTTTTTCTTTTCGCATTCGATCGTGAGCACGTTTCGAGTTTACTAGGAATTTGTATGTGATTTGTACAGCGCCACCTAGTGGTAAACTTGTTTCTCACGTTTACCACTAGGTGGCGCTGTACAAATCACATATAAATTCCTAGTAAACTCCAAACGCGCTCACGATCGAATGCGAAAAGAAACACTCACACTTAGCACTCAGATCTCACCAGCCCGCGTGTGTAATGTATCGCGCGCAAGGGAAGAGATATTTGACTAATCCGAACTTATATCTCATTTACGATAAGCTGCGTGTTGTAAGTCCCGCGCGAAAGAGAAACAGTGAAAAGAATAAATGACGTGTTATTTCTTCTCGTTAGTCAAATCTCTGTATTATAGCGTCACATCATACATTGTAATGGAAATGGGAAGCAGTGCCTTGTCGCTTCAGCAGATAGGTTTACATCGCCTTATTAATTTCCTTTGATTCTTATTCAAATCTGCAATCAAGGCTGGGCATCAAATATTTAAATGAAATGCTGGTCCGGCTTCCTGCGTTTGTAGATAAAGAAATTACTGATTATGCCCCGATTTTCGAAAATCGAGTTTTCAGCAGACCTCCACGTTTTAAGGTCCTAGTAAACTAACCTTTTTCGACTATTTTCACGATGACGTCAGTATCTCTCTCTCAATCTGTGTGTGTGTGTGTGTGTGTGTGTGTGTGTGTGTGTGTGTGTGTGTGTGTTTGTGTGTGTGTGTGTGTGTTTGTGTGTGTGTGTGTGTGTTAACATATCATAACATTTGAAAGGCATTCGATTGGATTCCACTGAACTTAAACTTCCTGAAAATTTGAACCAAGTCGGTTCGGTAGTATTTGAGAAATTTTGAAAATAACCCTAAATAATTTTTAGTGAAACAGCCTTTTTTTAATATAACTTACACATTAATGTACCAATTGAGTACAAAAGCGAATTAGCACTATTCCTCAAAAAACTGCGTCCAATCCATAAATTGCATCAAAATCGGTTCATCCGTTTGGGAGTGCTTAATCGTTAACAAAAAATTTGAAAAAAGTGTTTTTTCGACATAATTCAACATTTTTCAACCAGTCAGTTTTTGGTACTCTACGATATTTTAGTACTAAAATAACTACGTCAAATGCTTCAAAAGTCAAAATGGAAACTAATTTTCAAAAGTTACAGCTTTTTAAATATTAAAATTACGTTGTTTTTAGCAAAATTACTTAATATTTCTGAAATAACTTTCAGATTAAAAAATCTTATCAGCTCTGGCCTTTAAAAATTGCGTCAAATACCGTTAATATGATCAAAATCGGCCAATTTGTTTGGGTTTTATTAATGACTAAAATAAAAAAATATATTTTTGACATTGCTTCGAAATTTTTCAACCTATCGACTATTTAGCTAAAGCAAAATTTTAGATCTCAAAAATTGAGGTGAATGACATTGAAAAGATCAAAATCGATCATCGTTTCAAAATATACAGCTTTTCAAAAATCAATATACTGCAATTCTTTTACAAAATAGTTGTTTGAACTAAAAAAATTTATGCATATAATTTTTACTCTTTTGAGCTCAAAATACCTTCATTTAGCGGGATGTTTCAGGGATGACCTGCAGGGTCAAACTTTTACAGATTTTTTGTTACTATCAGATGAAACGTCTAATTCTTTAGCAACTAATAGTGAACATTACATCTTACAACGTTAATTTTAATGTTGAATGCCAAATACAAAAGTTTACCGGCTACCTTACCTTCCAAACCGGAACACGACATCGATAAGGTCAACAGGAATGGGTAATGATAATGGCGTTGCAATACCGCGTAACCCTTTACCACCTTTACCCCACCATTACCTAATCTTTTCCTCCTCTCCTTACTGAATGCTATTACCCGCTCTAGACGATGAACACTTCTGCTGTCTGGTTAGCAGTTGCGAATATAGCGATGTAACATTTTAGCCTACTCCAGCCATTTACGAGCTGCTTAGAAGGCCAAACCATTTTAGTGAAATTTGGGCTTCTAGGTTCTTAGTGAAAAATTATAAGATTAAATATATGTAATTATTTTTAAATTAAAAAAAATATGTTTTTTTATATCATAAGATAGCAAACAAACAGATGGGTCTCTTGATGGAAAGAGTCAACCATCGCCTATATACACCAAAGGTTTTAATGGTGCGTTGCTATCTTGTGGCAAGGTCTAACGCCACATGCAAAAGTTCACTGGCTACCTTACCCTCTGAACCGGATCACGACAGTAACTAGCACTAACGCTATTGCGGCAGGCTCAGGTAAGGCGGTGGTGCCGGACACGGGCGAGCCAATGCAGAATTCTACCATCTAGTAGTCACGATGGAAGTGACTCGCATAGCCAATCGATCGCCTTTTACCACCTGCCTGGCTGAACGGCAGTTTGTTAGGTACAAAGGAGCTAAAACTTTATTTAAAAAAGTACACCATATGAAAGACAAGTTCTTAGTTTCTTAATATTTTCTTTTTTTTTTGTTTTTGTCGTCGCGTTTTTTTTATTGTGTGGTCGCGTTTCTGATGTGATAGCTAGTAGCTAAAAAACTAAAATGTGTGCAATGGATATTTTTGAGATTATAATATCATTTTCTACTTAAGAAGATGAAAATGCAGGTTTTATCTAGCTTTTATATTATACTAGCGACCTGCCCGCGGTTTCACCCGCGCAGCTTTTGTTCCCGTGAGAATATCGGAAAGGTTTATACACCAAAACCTTCTTCAAGAATCAATCTATCTATTAAAAAAAAACGCATCAAAATCCGTTGCGTAGTTTTAAAGATTTAAGCATACATAGGGACATAAGGACATAGGGACAGACAGAGAAAGCGACTTTGTTTTATACTATGTATTGAAGATAATATATAAGCAGATGACTTTCCTGATGGTTAAGGACAATCATTGCCTTTAGACATAAAAGATTTAAACAGTGCGTTTCTATCTTGTGGCGGGGTTTTAATAAATAAGTTTACTGGCTATCTTATCCTCCACACTGGAACCCGACAGTGACCAACACTAACGCTATTGCGACAAGATTAGGTAACCCGGGTGAGAAAATGCAAAACTCTCGCAGTGTTGGTCCCGGCCTCCTTTGAAGAATAGGCCAACTGCCGTTCTGCCAGGCAGGTCGTAAAAGGCGACCGATTGGATATCGAGTCACTACCATCGTGGCTACTAGGTGGTAGAGTTCTGCATTGTCTCGCCCGGGTCTGGTACCACCGCCTTATCTATTCCTGCCGCAATAGCGGCAGTGCTTGTCGCTGTCGTGTTCCGGTTTGGAGAGTAAGGTAGCCGGTAAACTTATGCATGTGGCGTTGGACCTCGTCACAAGATATCAACGCACCATTAACATCTTTGGTGTCTATAGGCGATGGTTGACTCTTTCCATCAGGAGATCCATCTGCTTGTTTGCTATCTTATGATATAAAAAAAACCTAGTAGCCACGATAGTAATGACTCGCATGGCCAATCGTTCGCCTCTCGAAAACAGCCCTGGCACAACGTCAGATGGTTCATTCTTCAAAGGGGTCGGAGCCGACACCGATGTCCTGCAACCAATACCGATGATAATTAATTCTGAAGCTCATTATTTTAAGGTGTGCTGAACAACAATTCGTAAACAGGTTTTGCTTTACGTATATAATTTATGATAATGTCCCTCAATATTACTTGTTGAAAGCGTTTGGACATTCTAAAACATAAATTTATTGCCCGTTTGTCTTTCAAAAAGTAAACACGTTTTTTATAATTAGTTTGTTAAAAAAGCAGCAGTTGGCCTTCAGTTTACCCTCAAAGTTACACTGTCCAGGGGCCAAGGATATTTATGTTGGAATAGTATTGATGTGATTATATATTGGTATTTCTTTTGGATAATTAAAATGAACTTGTGTATCTGGCATTACATCCCCACTTTTTTTCCACGTGTTGGTGCGGCCGGACTCCTTTGAAAAACAGACCAACTGCCGTTCTG
The DNA here is from genome assembly GCA_036924255.1 of Apodemia mormo. Classification (NCBI taxonomy): domain Eukaryota; kingdom Metazoa; phylum Arthropoda; class Insecta; order Lepidoptera; family Riodinidae; genus Apodemia; species Apodemia mormo. The sequence goes on along the minus strand of JAUPFN010000015.1, from coordinate 20,297,095 downwards.
CCAGGCCGTAAGAGGCGCGCGATTGGTTATACGTGTCAGTACAATTGTAAGTCGTAAATATTAGGTGTTAGATTTCTGCAACGTCTCGCCGGGTATTTAGTACCATCGCCTTACCTATTCCTGCCGCAATAGCGTCAATGCTTGTCACTGTCGTGTTCCGTTTTGAAGGGTAGAGTAGCCAGTAGACTTATGCATGTAGCATTGTCATCCTCCCACACGGCTAGCAATCATTAACGTTCTTGGTGTCTATATAAAAAAAGAGGCGCATGGCAACGCACCATCAACATCTTTAATATATTGGCCGCCCGGTTAGTCGAGTGATTAGAGGCGGGTTCGATTACTAACAACAGTTTTATATTTCTGGGTTTGAGTGTTTATTAAATGTATTTATTTTTATATACCACTAGATGTGCCCGCGACTTCGTCGGCGTGGAAAAAATTCTTAAAATAAAACCCGCATTGCTCCCGTTCCCGTGGGATTTCTGGGATAAAACTACCCTGTGTCCTTTCCCGGGTCTAAAACCTTCAAAAATCTTTGTACCAAATTTCATCAAAATTGGTTCAGTGGTTTAGGCGTGAAGAAGAGACAGACAGACAGAGTAACTTTCGCATTTATATTTGTAAAGAAGTATGGATTAGATAGCAAACAAGTAGATGGCTCCCCTGATGAAATGAGAAACCATCGCCTGTAGTCACCAAAGACGTTAATGGTGCCTTGCTTGAATTGGTAAGGCGGTGGTACCAAATACCCGGGCGAGATATTGTGGAACTCTACCACCTAGTAAAAATTTTAATATTTATTTTCATGTATGTATTTTTTTAATAAGATAGCAAACAAGCAGATGGGTCTCCTGATGAAAAGAGTCAACCATCGCCTATAGACACTAAAGGTGTTAATGGTGCGTTACTATCTTGTGGCGAGGTCTAATGCCACATGCATAAGTTTACCGGCTTCCTTACCCTCCAAACCGGAACACGACAGTGACAAGCACTGACGCTATTGCGGCAAGAATAGGTAAGGCGGTGATACCAGATCCGGGCGAGACAATGCACAACTCTACTATTTAGTAGCCACGATAGTAGTGACTCGTATAACCAATGTCGCCTTTTACGACCTGCCTGGCAGAACAGCAGTTGGCCTATTCTTCAAAGGACCCTGGGACCAACACGGGGAAGATTATTATTATATATACGATCGCTATGTCTATCAACATTATCTATGATATGGAGAAACATCTGCTTGTCTGGAAACGCATATAACGAATGCTGCTTTCTGATATTGCCTTTTTTGAATCACTGCTTGCCTTATGGGCCTTCACAGCTTCACCGGGCGCGTACACAGCCGAGCGAGCAGAGCCAGAGTTTAGTATTGTAGGGTTGTAGGTACGCCCTCAGCTCTAAGGGTGTCTGCTGTGAGAACGAACCTCGGCTTAGGATGGGGTCGCGATGTGCGATGGGAGGGCTATAGGCATTGTTTTGTCCTTCAGCTGACCCTTGACCTTGGTCTCGATTCGCTGATGAGCGAAATAGGAGTACTCGTCGTCGCCGGCAGCGTCCGTGTCGCGTGTGTAGGTGTGTCATGTGATCATGTGTTCCGTTGCCAAAGTTATTGGGTCATCGGATCGGTAACCGCTCTTTTTTTATATTATAAGATAGCAAACAAGCAGATAGGTCTCCTGATGGAAAGAGTCAACCATCGCCTATAGACACCACCAAGATGTTAATGGTGTGTTGCTATCTTGTGGTGAGGTCTAATGTCACATGCATAGGTTTACTGGCTTCGTTATCCTCCAAACCGGAACACGACACAGACAAGCACTGACGCTATTGCGGTAGGAATAGGCAAGGCGGTGGTATCAGACCCGGGCGAGACAATGCAGAACTCTACCACCTAAAAGTCACGATGCCACGAGCAAATCGGTCGCTTTTTACGACCTGCCTGGCGGAACGGCAATTGGCCTATTTTTCAAAGAAGCCCGGGACCAACACGAAGAAAAGTTTGACCTCGGATCTTTATCTATTTCCATGCCCAATTTGTTAGTCTTGGTCTTCCCCGGTACCTACATTCTTATGTATATATTTTTCATTATGCGTACAATAAATTATTAAATAACTAAATAAACAATTTTATTCAAATTCGGTTTATCTGCTTTAACCTTCCTGTTAGAATGTTTTTATTTGGCATCTAAATGGAAGTTAGGAAGCTGACTTCCTTATTGTCAATTGTTTAGGTAAACGTGAATCAGAGTGATGAAGTCTTTTGTTTGTACATAAACAGTGTACTTCTTTGTATATATTGGTGTGCAAACATGTTGTGTGTGTTTTTTTCCTCTTAATAGTTTGACTGAATATATCAGAAAAAAAAGTATCTTCACGCCCGTATCCCCGAAGGGGTAGGCAGAGGTACAAATGCGCCCGCGATTAGCCGAAGATACTTGGTCCCACAAATATGACCAGCCTATCGCCAACCGGGCACTTTACAATCCCGAGCAACTTTGTGTTTATCAGAAAATTGAAAAAACACTTTTTAAGTGCCCGACCCGGGAATCGAACCCGGGACCTCATGTGGTGAACTCCAACTCTCGACCACTAGACCACAGAAGCAATTATATCATATATCAGAAAACGTCCAAAAAACCGGAATGTAAATAAGGAATTACAAACAGATTCGTGTATAATCACCGTATATAAAATCGCGTGCAAAACCTAGTTACGTATAAAGGTTAAATATAACACTGTCAAAACAAACTAGTTTCGTTCGTGGCCATGACGGGTTGCAACCATGTAGTGTAATTAGGATAATGTTTACCGTTGCGCGGCCAAACGATGAATCACGCGGCGTAGGCGATGCCGCTGCTGTGACCAAATTGGTACGGTCATACATAATATGTTTGCCATCTATTAGTGAAGAGATTTTGGGACTTTAACAAGAACCATGGAGATGACTTTTTTTACTTATATCATACTAGCGACCTGCCCGCGGTTTCACCCGCGTAGATTTTGTTCCCATAGGAATATCGGAAAAATTTGTATACTAAAACCTTCCTCAAGAATCAATCTATTTATTAAAAAAACCGCATCGAAATCCGTTGCGTAGTTTTAAAGATTTAAGCATACATAGGGACAGACGGAGAAAGCGACTTTGTTTTATGCTATGTAGTGAAGATTGCAAACAAGCAGATGGATCTCCCGATGAAAGAGTCATCCATCGCCTATAAACACCAAAGATGTTAATGCTGCGTTGCTATCTTGTGGCGCGGTCTAATGCCACATGCATAAGTTTACCGGCTATCCCACCCTCTAAACCGGAACACGACAGTGACAAGCACTGACGTTATTGCGGCAGGAATAGGTAAGGCGGTGTACCAGACCCGGGCGAGACAATGCAGAACCACCTGTAGCCACAACGGTAAAGACTCGAATAGGCAATCGGTCGCCTTTAGCGACCTGCCTGGCAGAACGGCAGCTGGCCCATTCTTCAAAGGAGCCTGGGACCAACACGGGGTAAATGACAAATCATCATTGGTCACCAGGACATATTATCATCCGAAGGTTTGTGATGTGCTGTCGCCATAAAAGTCATGGTTGTGCTACAGCGAACTAGATGCCCATATAATTACCCCGTGTTGGTCCGGGCCCCTTTTGAAGAATAGACCAATTGCCGTTCCGCCAGGCACGTCGTAAAAGGCGACCTATTGGCTATACGTGTCATTGTCGTGTTCCGGTTTGGAGAGTAAGGTAGCCGGTAGACTTTTGCAAGTGGCATTATGCCACACGGATAGTAACGAACCATTATAATCTTTTTGTTGATAGACGATGGTTTCTCTTTCCATCAGGTGAGCTATCTGCTTTGTTAGCTATCTTATAGTATAAAAAAATTCGTTGACAATAGTCTACCTCGCTTTACTTTGCGATGCGCACACATGCAAAGGGTAGAGTAACTTAGTCGAGATAGACAAACGACAGAAGCCCGAAGATTTGCGATGTAGCGAATTGGTAGGCCACATACATTGGTTGTCTCCACATACCACATAAATACTAATAGCCGCTTATATGTGTAGATATATCATGAAGAAATAGAAGTATGATGTGTTGTTTGGTAGTACCGAATAAGAAGCCAAGGCTTAACAAATTCCCCTAGAATGATTTTATTTCATCGGTAAGTACTAAAACTCTGTATTTCTGGGTGTAAATGGTAGCTATACTGACAATCTAAGAAATTGCATTGAAAAACGTAACAAGTTTTAATCCGTGGCCCCACAAAGTATGTACTCTTATTCGAATCAATAATAATAATAATAACGATTCTAATCTCCTTTTTCTAGAAGCTGGTACCGTAATAGACAACAATTCTTATATTTCAAACTTAAATTAAAGGAGATTGATGAGACCGGCCTAAAAGGGCTACAAGAATATATTGTCAGCCGAAATTACTAAATTAATTTGATTTACAATGAGTCAATATTAGATTTCAACGGACACGTTTTAATAACAAGTTAATTTTAAAAGGATTTTAGTTGGGAAGTCATGAAACTAAACAAACTTGTACGCTTTTTCCTTGCTTGATTTAGAAATAAGAAAAAGCGTACAAGTTTTGTACGCTTTTTCTTATTTCTAAATCAAGCAAAGATTTTTCTTTTCTGCCATTAAGTTAACACTTTCTTTTATTTCTGACCAACTAAGCAAATCATAAAAATGCCGGATCAGTAAGTTTCAAATTTTTAAACAAACTGTTGTATAAAATGTAACAAAAATGAAAATATTTATTGCTATAGTCGAAAGTTACAACATAGAAGGCTGTATAAATAAGTACTCTTAGTATCATGCTAAAGAAATTAAAAAAAAACAAGTGTCATCTATTTACACTGTGAACGAGCGATAAATGTGAGTGGTTACGCAAAAAGGGACCTCAAGGGAAAATAATTGATTTCGAGTAAATCACGTTTAAAATGTTGAGTCGAAATGAGAGAGGCGCGGGGTGTTTTATGTTAGTGTCGTTAGTGAGCGACTTCGTCAGTGAGAAATAGCACGTGTTTGCGATAGCTGTATTATTGGTGACTTATTTATTCGTCTTTTACTTGTCTTTATGTGCGCGCTAGAAAAAGAAACTAGTGTGCGCTGTGTATAAGGTGTAATATTTTCAAAACTGCCTCGGCTTACATAAAAAATCATTAAAAAAAAACTACGGCACCTTAAATTATTTTGATTAGAACAAAACAAAGATGAAGGACCATAGAATCAGAATTTATCAAAAAAAAAAAAAAACCGTTTCCAATCCCTTCAGGTCCCTTTTTGCGTAACCACTCACAAATATTTTAATGTAAACAACAGTTTTTTCGTTTTATAACTTTTAAGTGGTTAAAATCAAATAATCTTTATGATGAGTGATACAAAAATTAATTATATTTATGTTGACGATATATTGCAATGTGAGTGGATTAAAATGGAATGTAACAACCTATCCATCCTCTGGTTACGCGTTAGCTTGCAACGATCATCCACGCAGCTACGCGTGCCTATACAGGTCCCATAGCGGGAATACTGAAGTTGACCGGCTCGTCGAGCATTTACAAATGGATGTAGATTCCGTGTTAGAGCCGACCCCCTCCGCAGAGATCGTGATCTTGGGCGATTTTAATGCCCACCGCGCGGCTATATTCTCGCACCACCGATCATGCGGGGAGGTCTGTTCGCGATTTTGCCTTGGCGTATGGTCTAACACAATTGGTAACCTTGCCTGCGCAAGTTCCCGATGTGGATGGCTATATACGCCTTCACTGTTGGACCTCCTGCTAACTTTTAACCCGAATCATTATCAGGTATCGGTAGACGCTCCACTTGGAGCGTCGGACCACTGCCTGATTCGGAGCAAAGTGCCGGTCACGCGCCCCTCACGGCCTCTTTTTACAGGCTGTCGTCGCGTTTGGCACTATAGGTCAGCAGATTGGGACGGGATGCGGTCTTTCTTTGCATCCTACCTATGAGTGCGGTTGTGCTTCTCGCTGGATGATCTGAATGCTGTCGCTGACTCTGTCGTTGATGTGGTGCTGCAGGGTATGGAACTTTTCATTCCATCTTCTGCGGTGCCCATTGGTGGCAAGCCTCAGCCTTGGTTTAGTCACCACTGCAAAGCCGCTTTACGCCGAAAGCAGGAATGCTACCGAACTTGGGCTGCTGCGTCGGCATCTCGTGATGTAAAAACTAGCGCTTTACGGAAGGAGTACAACTCTTCCTCGACGTTCTTCAAAAGAGCTGTCGCCAAGGCAAAATCGGAACACATTGGCAGAATTGGTGAGAAATTAGTTCGCCTTTCTTCGGGCACTCGTGCGTTCTAGTCTCTCGCCAAGGCTGTCTTAGGGAATTTCTCCCAGCCTTCATTTCCATCCTTGCACAGAGACGATGACTCTCTGGCCCATACCGCAAAGGAGAAAGCCGATCTTCTGGGCTCGTTCTTTGCGGCAAACTCGACCCTGGATGACCAAGGGAACGCACCGCCTACCATCCCGCAGTGTGATAGTTCTATGCCAGAACCACAGTTTCGGCAGTCATCTGTGCCTAAAGCACTACTTTCCTTGGACATCCACAAGTCGAGTGGGCCTGATGGCATCCCTCCGATTGTGCTTTAAGTATGTGCTCCAGAGTTGGCGCCAGTATTGATGCACTTATTCGGGCTTTTCTGTTTACTCGGCGTGGTACCGAATTCATGGAAAACAGCTTTAGTGCATCCCATCCCTAAAAAAGGTGATCGGTCTAATCCGTCAAACAATCGGCCAATAGCCATAACCTCCTTGTTCTCCAAAGTCATGGAGACACTTATAAACTGTCAGCTCCTGAAGTATTTAGAAGAGCACCAACTGATTAGCGACCGTCAGTACGGTTTCCGTCGCGGTCACTCAGCTGGTGATCTTCTAGTATACATGACGCATCGCTGTGCGGAGGCAGTTGAGTCCAAGGGGGAGGCATTGGCAGTTAGTTTAGACATAGCGAAGGCCTTCCATCGGATATGGCATAAAGCGCTTCTCTCAAAGCTGCCTTCCTATGGGCTTCCCGAGAAATTATGCAAGTGGATCACCAGTTTTTTGGCTGATCGGAGCATCAAGGTCGTAGTCGACCTAAAACCTGACAATGATGGTGTTCCCCAAGGCTGCATGCTATCACCGACACTGTTTCTTCTGCATATCAATCATATGTTGCGAATTAGTAACATACATTGATATGTGGACGACAGTACTGATGACGCTACATACTCCAGCCGTAGCGGTATTTCTCGGGAACACGTCGAAGAGGGTCGGAACAGGCTCGTATCTGAACTCGAGAATCGACTAACCGATGTCTCGGAATGGGGTCGTCAACCCAAAAGACCCAGCTTTGTGCGTACACCGCAAAAAACACACCCTTTGTCGTATCACCTCGGTTCGAGAACACTCACCTTACAGCTTCAGCCAGTATTGGAATGCTGGGAGTCGACATATCGAACAACGTTCAGTTCCGCGGTCATTTGGAAGGAAAGGCTAAACTAGCCTCCAAAAAGCTTGGTTTACTCAGTAGAGCATAGCAGTACTTCATGCCAGCCCATCGCCTTCAACTTTACAAGGCCAAAATTCGACCTCACATGGAGTACTGTTCTCACCTCTGGGCCGGAGCTCCTCAATACCTGCTTCTTCCTCTTGATCGCATTCAACGTAGAGCGGTTCGAATCGTCGACGATCAGGCTATTTCTAATCGGCTTGACTCTTTGGCGTTACGCAGAGATGTTGGTTTGCTCTGCATCTTTTACCGAATGTATCATGGGGAGTGTTCCGAAGAGTTATTCGGACTAATTCCTGCAGCTAAATTCCATCATCGGACATCGCATCAAAATTTAAAGTTCCATCCTCACCACCTCGATGTCTGGAAATCCACAACCATGCGCTTTTGTCGGCACTTTTTGCCTTGCACTACTCCATTGTGGAATCAATTACCCTCGGGGGTGTTTCCAAACGGATACGACTTAGGGACCTTCAAGAGACGAGCTTATTCATTCTTAAAAGGCCGGCAACACAGCTGGAAGACCCCTGGTATTGCAGTTGTCCATGGGCGGCGGTGATCACATACTATCAGGTGCACCACCTGCTCGTTTGCCCCCTCTGCTATAAAAAAGCTATCATTTCACATATCAGATTATCCAACTCGTGACTTTTTTCTTGAGATGTACCCCAGTACTGATTCTTCATTGCCAATGGCAGCATGGCGTCGCTAGTAGGGTTGCGCGCATGCGGGATGATGAAAATTCCTCTTGATCTAAGAGAAAGTGAAAGCGGAAGAGGATTTTTTTAATTTTCTTTTATGGGGAAGCGGTAACGGGTTAGGAACTCCAAAAAATGTGAAACTTTAGCTTTATGGGGATGCGGAAGCGGAATCCTCAACAACACTAATCAACAATAGTGTAAAGGAAATGAAAAATGTTTTCGGTTTTATGAGCTCTCGATAAATAATCGAATTTTGAAGAAAATCCTAATTTCATCGGGCTAATAATACAGCGATGCTTCAAGTAAAGTAGATGAGATTCATAAACTGCTTTTTATTTTAACATTAACGTCTATAATTCCCTTATATTGCAAAAACATGTTTATTCGTATCAAATATGTTTTCCTAATATAATTTATCGTGAAGCAATAATATATCCTGTTTGAATTAACATTTTAAGTTATCTCTGCTAAACATTTACTTAATACACGTGAATCCGGTTTTTATTGACATTTGATATATTTCAGGTTCAGTTTTACTATACAATTTATGCTAAAAACTCAAGAGATTATTTTAAATAGATATTTTATTCATTAAAATAAGTTCATGGACCTACTGTCAGTAAAATTAATCACAATGAATGATGAATCCATCCATATTAATATTATAAATGCGAGAATATGTCTGTCTGTCTGTCTGACCGTTTGTCTGTCTTGTCTGTTTGTAACTCTTTCTCAGGTAAACCGTTCAACCGATTTTGATGAAATTTGGCCAGGAAATAGTTTAGGATCTGAGATCTAACGTAGTCTCATTTTTTTAAAAATCGGCTAAAGGACCTAAGGACTGAAATAGGGGATTAAAGTTTGTATGAAAGTTTATATTGATGACATTATACCTACTCTAACGCAGGCGAAGCTACGCAGGTCTACCAGTGCGTAATACAACTAGTGATACATGTTTTATTTTAAACAAGCTGCGCCCGCGACTTAGTCCGCGTGAAAAAATTTCAAAAAAAAGTAGCCTAAGTTACTCCCTGTCATATCAGATATCTGCCAGTGAAAGTCCCGTCAAAATCAGTCCAGCCGTTCCAGAGATTAGCCGGAACAAACAGACAGACAGACAGACAAAATTGTAAAAAATCTTATTTTGGTATATGTACGTGTATACATTCATATGCATTAAGTAAAAAGCGGTTATTTTAATATTGCAAACAGACACTCCAATTTTATTTATTTGTATAGATACTTAATAATTATTAATTTCATCAAATCCATATTTATTTAACAAAATCCAACGCATATACATTTATAGAGTAAGATCCCAAGGCCCCCAGATGTTACTTATTTTCGAAGTAACATTTACGGAATGGATACTCTTATTATATGTTTAAATAGTGTGCGCATACTCGCTAGCTTGGCTAGGCGGCCCGTTCAGAGTTAGCAGGTAGAAAAGATAGACAAAAACAGCTTGCTTTTGTTACATTCGAAGTAAGTACTGATTTTTATATATTACTAGCTGTTGCCAGCGACTTCGTCCGCGCGGACTTCGATTACTCCGCACTGCTCCTCCTCCGTAGGTGATAGCGTGATAATATGTAGCCTTTATGTTGACCCGACCTGTTAGTAATATTCATGCAAAATTTGAAGTAAATCCACGCAGTACTTTTTGAGTTTACCCCGGACATACATACAGACAAACAGACAAACAGACAAACGGACAAATAGACAAAAATTCTAAAAACTATATTTTTGGCTTCGATATCGGTTGTAGATTACGCCCCAAGTATTCTTTTAAAAAAATATTCAATGTACAGTTTTGACTTCCCTACGATTTTATTATATGTATAGATTATGTTATCCGTAATATTAGTAAAAATAAATGTTTTATATTGCCAGACCTTTTTTGTGGGCCGTACGCAACTTTCCTCAGACACACACTATTAAACACATAAGAGTATCTATTCCGTAAATTTCGTAACTTCGAAAATATGAGTTATGTCTGGCATCTCTGGGATCTTACATAGACCGGGATCCCAAAAATAAACTTTTTTTTAGATTACTAACAAGCTGAATTTTTGTGAACTGCTTCGTTTTGGCGAAACAACCATCTTTTCTATCTTCGAAAAATCTCGAATCGAGTAACTAATAAAGATAGATAAAAAAGAAAACTTTAGAGTCTTGGACTAAGAAACGTTTCTGCTTTACGTGTAGGACCCTTGAGGAGGAGGAATATTACCCTTGAATAACAATAATAATTAACAAGCTGTTGTGAGAAAATTAGGTTGTTATTAAATTGATTAATATCAATTTAAACATCCCATAATTCCGAAACTTTAGAGTGGAGGACTCGCCAGAAAAACATCGAATGTGTAGGACAAAAGTTTCGTCGTGTTTTTCATAATATAATCAAGCGATTTAAGTTAAAAAATAATTATTGTTATTAATAAATATTTTTCTTTCACCGAATCAAAATTTTCAAAGTTCCATAACTTTATTATCTACCCAATTTGAGATTTTTCGAAGATAGAAAAGATGGTTGTCTCGACAAAATGAAGCTGTTCACAAAAATTGAGCTTGTTAGTAATCAAAAAAAGTTCGTTCCTGGGATGCCGGTCTAATACTATTAGCAAAACCCCGGTTAACGACATGATTTGTGTCTGAAGTTTTTATAAAAAAATATTTATTTTGATACTAGCTTTTGCCCGCACACTCGCTCGCTCGCTCGCGTTAAATTCATTTTAGGGAAGTGCGGGGTTAGAAAGAGACAAAAAGTAGCCTATGTCAATCTCCATCCCTTTAACTATCTCCACTTAAAAAAATCACGTCAATTCGCTCGCTCGCACCGTTTTGCCGTGAAAGACTGACAATCAAACACACTTTCGTATTTATAATATTAGTATGGATATCGTTATGTTATCATTATTAAATTAGTGGTTAGTTAAAGAAGTAGTACAAAGAAGAGTAGATTACCACGTCATCATTGTGATCTTTCATACAAATTTTCACATCGTTTTTTCACAACCTCATATCGATTGATTTTTGGAAAATGTTTTTGGGTAAAACCCTGGGTTTTCAACTATTTCCTTTCTAAATTCATCAAAATCAAAAATTGGCCGTCAAAGCGTAACAGACACCTCCCTTTCTCCGTGTCGGGGCTCTCTTTGAAAAATAGACCATCTGCCGTTGTGCCAGGCAATTGGTAGAGGCGAACGATTGTAGAGTAATGCAGTGTCGCGTCAGGGCCTGGTGCAACCGCCTTACTTATTCCTAATAATAATAATAATATTTACGGGACAAATTACACTTACTGATCTAACCCCAAAGTAAGCAACTTATTTGCTTGTGTCATGGGTATTAGTCAACGATATTAATACAAAGAAATACACCCACACATATGTATGGAGGTAGTCGGTAAACTTGTGCTTGTGGCATTAGATCCCGTCACAAAGACAGCAATGCACTACTAACATCTTTGGTGTCTTTATGCGATGGTAGTCTCTTTCCATCAGGAGAGCCACCTGTTTGTATGGTGCAGGTGAAAAAAGACATGGCCTTTCGCATTTATTATATTATTAAGGATAAGTATGATTTTTATTCGAGTTCGGTCAAATCAGGCCATCGACAAATTATTTTTTTTTATTTTTGTTTAATAGACTTCTTGTAAATAATACCGTTAAAATCCACTATTTTTACTTTATTCTTCGCGATACAACTAAGAACTAAAATATTTTACAAATTTATTGTGTCCATGTAACTTAGGACATTCCTGTGATGATAAGAAAGGCTGGTGTTCCTTGCTCATGCCGTACTCGATCTGATTTAACCTAGCCCTATAAAACTATTATTGAAGTGATACTGACGTCAGGTACGGCGAAAAAACCGTCAAAACTATAAATAGATATCGTGCTGTTTTACAAGTCATTGATGTGGGTATACCTGTTTTACCAACATTGAATTCCGAAGCAATAACAACATGTAAAACTAATAATAGATCTACTCGTAGTTAGTTCTCGACGATTGACTTACCGATTTGTTTTGTTTTATGGGTAGTTCTACAAACTAAGGAATTATCGGCGGCTCAGCCAAAATATAACAAAAAAAATGTTCTAAACACGTTTTATTGTATAGCATACCACTATTTTTAACTGTTTCTATTCGGTCACTAAAAATAATTAAGATTCACAATTATTTTCAAATCGAAATTACTGTTTAAAATCCCAAATTCTCAGAATCCTGCAATGTCCCTCGAACAAATTTTAGTTGAAAGTGCGGCGTGATTTATTTTATTATACATCAAGGTCATAAATGAAACTCAGGTTAATAAGTTTACTATTTTTTCTTACTAGGGAGGATAATAATTATCCTGTTTTCTCAAAAATATATTCCGAAAATCTTGATAACATTTTGTCCCCACGATTTAATATCAGGATCCTGCTCAATGTAAAACAAGAAAATATTCGCAAAACTGCTTGCCGTGCGACGTTACCGTTCAGCTGAGTCGAACGTACCTACGAAAGAGACAACGAATGTTATCTATCATATGTTTCCTAGCGCGTCGTTTAGTCAGCCCAGTGTGGTAGACAAGGAGAGTGGTGCCGTAATCAGTGGAGTTCACAGAATCCTGGTAAGATATTTCTTTAATAAAATAAACAAAATATAAGCAATTTTAGCATTTTGATATGTAGTTTGTTCGCACACAAGCTTAGTTAAATTTTATTTTTGTTAAATGTTATAAATTGATTTGTTTTTTCATCATTAGTTAGAATTTCTCAGGAACCTGGTCTCAGCATCCTGTCCAATTGTGACCCAGGATACTTGAGAACTATCCAGGATCCTGAGAAAATCATACTTAAATATTGTTTTGGTGCATGTTATACATAATAATAATAATTTAAACCTATAAATATACAACTACCTACGAATAAATAATATAACAAGTCATTTGATTAGCTCCAGAAACCAGGAAATAAAACAAAAAGATAAGTTGATTGCAAAGCTGAAACAAAAACTTAACAGATATAAAAAAGAAAACCGAGATTGAAAAATCAAAAGAAAGGACCTTATATTTCTCCTAAAACCACAATGGCTAAACTAGCTGATGATCCAGTAGTGCCGTATACAAAAGAACTGCAAATGATGTTGTAGCTTATGGAGGTGATGTTACTAATCTGACCGAATTCTGTGGAGTCATCCAAAGTCGCTGTCCAGATGTGACACTTCTTATAGTCACTAAAAAAGAAATTGAGGATATGGAAAGATTAATTTCAAGCGATCAACAGAATTTAATTGCTTTTAATGGACACTCAAAGTCCATCAAGTACAGGGTAGTGCTTTTATGCCACAAAAGCTACAGATGAAATCACTCAGCTGTTTTTGTGGTTAAGGTATCATGTGTAAAGATTACCGAATGGGTCTTTTAGAATACCCGGCAAAATCACGGCAAATTTTCAACGACGTCTACCAAAGTGATATAGAATCAAGGGATGAGCTTGATAACATGAGCGTTGCAAGCGATCTTACTTTAAATTTGGAAAACCCAGAAATCTTAGCTACCATGCCTGATTTGCAAATTGATCCCACTTCTCTCTTCCCAGATCTATCCTAGGAAAAAGAAAATCAAAGAAAATATATAACCCAAGAAAGAAAAGTTAAAGATACTATTAACAAACAACAAAAGAAAAAGTAATTATGTTAAGGAAAGATAAAATTAAAAAAACGACTAACTATAAAAAAAGGACTCGATACAGAAAAATAAATTAAATTTCAAGAAATATACAGGTAAAGAAAATAAATCATCGAAATCAAAGGAAAATAAAGATAAGCTTAGTGATTGCAAGTGCCTTATTTTTGGTGCCCTTTACAGTGAAGATACGACAGAAAATAACTGGGTTCAGTGTCTATCATGTAATTATTGGGCACAAGAGGGATGTATTAAAGGTCACAAGGTAAAAACCTACATTATTTGCGTGTCCTGACTGTTTAACTGTGATTACAAAAAATAGCTTAACAAGATTTCAACCAGACTGCCAAAATTATTATTTACTGTTACTAGATTTAAGTATATTGTACTAGATTGAAATATCGTTGATCTAAAACTTCGTACATTCATGTTGTTACATTATTTTTAAGAAAGATTTTAACAAATTAGATTATATGATAATAGTTGTAGTGCTCAATGATCATTTGAAGATTAATGTTTTTATTCAAGACTGTTTTAAAAGAGAATTAGTGTCCAAGCTTAGTATCAAGCTGATTTTTGTTATTATAGAAGGTTCTTAGATTATTACAAATTACTATTAAAAATTGTTTAATATATAATACACAATCTCAATTATTTATTTTTATTTTTCTCAGTTTCCTGATTACACTCTCAGTTTCCTGTCGCTCGATTTTCTTTAAATGGCCACAAATCAAAAACTAATAAATATTTTGACTGTCCCCCTTAGGATAAGATAAAAGATATTGTATTCTTGTTATTAAAATAAATTTCTCAACCAAAACACATAAAAAAAGTCTGGCCGAAATCATACTCATATTCTTCCTTAGTTTGTAGAACTACCCTTATAATAATCTGTACAATACTATACTTATGTTATAAATGCGAATATCTGTCTTTTTTTAACTTCCCGCTGCTTATGTTGAGAATGAAGTTTTAAGTACCGATTCTGCCCCGAATTTTTAAAATCGAGTTATCACCAGATTTCCATGTTTTGAGGTCCCAGGAACTTTTTGCAACTGCTTTCAAAATGACGTTAGTATGTTTGTATGTATGTATGTGTGTGTGAGTGTGTATGTATATATGTACCGTATGTATGTCTTTACCATGAGGGCACTCGGGGCCAGTGCCCAGGGACCCCATCCTCAGAGGGCCCCGAAGAATCGACATTTTCTCTCACATTTAATATGAAAATATTATGGTCGGGCATTTTCGTAGCTTAAGAGAATAAAAAATGAATTGCAAACAACAATGTTACAAGAATGGCTAAGTAATTTGTCATAGAAAATTATATTCTTCAGAAAATTAATTTTGAGGATTTAATAGAAGGTTTTGCTCAACAGAAATCTCGAAAGAAACTATTATCGTAATCACAATAAAAAAACAGCAGCATACATTACTTATATCACAATGATACATTACTAAAGCAGAACATAGTGGAAAAATATTGTATAATTTGCTGTCTTTACATTTCAAAAGGGCCCCGAATTCTTGTGTGCCCAAAGGCCCCAAAATAGTCTTAGACGGCCGTGCTCGCGCATGAAGGGTTCCGTACTATCCCTATTCAATTTTCCACCTGTTTATTTACATCGAGTAAAAATTGCTTAAAAATTACGTTTGTTGTATGGAAATTTAATATTTACTTGATTTTTATTTACTTATTTATTTTGAAAGGTGATATACATCTAAATATTCTGTGAAAACTTTAAGCGTCTACCTGTTACCTTTATTAATATTGAGCAAAAAAATACGAAAAAAACACGTTTATTGTATGGGGCCCCCTAAATATTTTCTTTTTTTAATTTCTAGTATTTGTTGTTATAGCGTTAACGAAAACACATAATTTGTGAAAATTTCAGCTTTCTAGCTATCACTGTTTATGAGATACAGCCTGGTGACAGACAGACAGACAGACAGACAGACAGCGGACGCTTAGTAATAGGGTCCCGTTTTTATCTTTTAGGTACGGGACCCTAAAAATTAAAATCAAATCAAATTTGCAAAAGTTAGAGCTTTTCAAATATTAATGTTATTTGGTGACAGCAAATTTACCTAATATTTTTAAAATAACTCTCAAGCTAATATATTATCGATCTATCTAAAAATCTAATCAGCTCTTCCACTAAAAAACTGCGTCAAATACCTTTAACCAGATTAAAATCACTTGATTCTTTTGGGATTTATCAATGATGAAATTTTTTGAAAATGTTTTGCTTTGACATAGTTACTTATCGATTTTGTAGCTAATAAAATGAAGAGCTAAAAATTGCGTTGAATGCCATTCAAAAGATCTGTCATTATTTTGAAAATATACATGTTTTTGAAAATTTAAATATTGTCATTTTTAGAAACTTTAGGTTTTTGAACTCTTTGAGCTCAAAATTCTGTGCTTTGAGCCTTAGGTACACGTTTTGCTTTTTAGAGCTTAAAATACCTTAAATTAGCGAGAAGTTTCAGGGATGGCCTGCAGAATCAACCGACTTACAGATTTTTATAATTATATCTCTTGTACAATTTTAATATTCGATCGAATGAGTATTATGAGACGTGCGTTTTTGGATTTTCGAAATTATTTCCATCTAGTCTCAAAGAATATCGAATCGGATTAAGATTTTAAATTGCTTAACTAAAAATACCGTCAAACACGTTATTTTTAAGCAATTTAACAGTCACGTCACGTCACAAGGGAAGTTTTCACTCATCTATACATCTAATAAAATCATAGGAAAGTCAAAGCTGTACATGGAATATTTTTTTAAAAGAATACTTGGGGCGTGATCAACAATCGATATCGAAGCCAAAGCCGATTTTAGAATTTTTGTCTGTTTGTCTGTTTGTCACTTTAACTGTTTGTCTGTTTGTCCGTATGTATGTCCGGGGTAAACTCAAAAAGTATTGAATGGATTTATTTCAAATTTTGCATGAATATTACTAACAGGTCGGGCCAACATATAGGCTATATTAATATATATATAGCCTATATGTAGTAGGTAGGTGATAGCGTGATAATTCACGCTATCACCTACGGGGGAGGAGCAGTGCACAGTAAACGAAGTCCGCGCGGACGAAGTCGCTGGCAACAGCTAGTATTATTGAAAATCGGTGAATATAATATTATCTTTAGATACTTAGTTTTTAACCGTTTGGTACAATAAAAATAAAAAGCTTTGAACAATTATTGTCACTACTTTATTTGAAATTAGGTTACGTGCTTTTGTTACGATACTGAGTCATGAGATCCATCTTTATTGAGCAAAGTGGTTAAAGAAGACAATTTACAGCTGCTTTTAATGAAACTTTACATTAAGAACAGCTGTGAATATATTCACATTAAAGCATTTCGTTTCAAATACATTATAAACTAGGTGTTCCCCGCGACTTAGTTCGTGTGACCCACACATAAAACTTCCTTTTACTCAATCGGATAAAAAAGTAACATGTGTTAGTCAGTGATAATACAGCTTTATACCAGTGAAAGAGTTTTTAAATAGCTCCAGTACTTTTTGAGTCTATCCGCTACAAACAAACAAATAATTGTTACCTCTTTATAACATCTATTTATTTGGATGTATGTATTTGTTTATTTGAACTCTGATGAAAGCTTTAGCGTTTGTTTTATCTAAAAGTAAAAATTAGCATAATATTACGATTAGCGTAAAAGAACCAGTTATTTTATTGGTGCAAGTGTGGAGGTTATTAACAGCGATGATTTTATTGCTAAATAAGTTATTTATTTAAGTTAAAAAATACAACATTACTTACAATGCTAAATTTTTACAAGTTATATAATCTTACAAATAAGACATATTGCGTATTATTTAAATTCAAAATTTAAATACTGGATTTCAAAAGATACATAAGAATTGTATTATGCTAATTTAAATAAATAAAAAAAGTCAAATCACTTGATCTTTAGAATAAAACTTAATGTGATTTTTTGTAAAGACAAATGTTTAAGAAGTAAAAACTTGTACAATAATTTTAAATTACGACACTAAGTTATCTAAATAATTTATCATTTTTCTTAATTTAAGATTTATACATAATAGATAATCCTTTATAATAAAAACCTGACCGACATTAACGCACAATCTAATTCCTTGAACCAAAAAGTCTGTAAATTTTCGGCGGGGTTTTTCTTACGATGTTGTCGAAATTTTTCGAAATTCATCTTCTAAGATGATAAAACATGCGGTGATATGTTCTACGAAATTTCTTACATTGACATGTTAATTTATTTGCGGGTGAAGCTACGTAGATCAGTAATCAGTAATCAGATCAGTACATTATTAAGCTGAATATCATATTTTTTGATATATTATGTTAATATATCGAAGGTTTCATAGTGAATACTCATATTGAAGAATGTTTTCAGATATTTTCTATACAGTAGCTTTGTACGAATAAATGTTTAGTTATTCTTTATTAAAACATTTCTATTGTCTCATTCTATTGAGACAATAAACACTTATAACTACCTTACTAAAAGCATTTATGTTTATTTTTTTAAATGATGAGCTCAAATGATCCTTTGAACATAAACGATAGCAGAGAAAAACATAAAATTACATCACATGTCCCTGTACAACGAACGTCATGTTGTGAGGTAGTTTAGAATGGTATGCAGTGTTATAATAGTTCTGTTAAATATAGCTCGCATGTATACGTTGGTAGCTGGTTCGCCTCGTGACCACCGTCGGCCGCCGGCGCCGCGCCAAACCGGGACGTTGCAACGGCGTCGAGGCCGCGTCATCCATCCATCACATCGCTCATCATTTGCTAAGAATAGTACACAAGCCTACTGTTTCATTCCTTAAGTTCCATTCTCTATAAACAATACCACAGTATATTCTTAGAACAGTATCTAAAGTTCACACAATCGGAGTACCACCCACTTACAAGCTTGTCAAGTTTTTTCGGGTTAAGTATATTTAACTAGCTTGTATGCGCTACCTAATGTCATTTATTAGGTACATTTGAGTATACCGAAATTTCGTGCAAATTAATCAAACTGTTAAGTATGC
Organism: Apodemia mormo; assembly: GCA_036924255.1. Taxonomy (NCBI): domain Eukaryota; kingdom Metazoa; phylum Arthropoda; class Insecta; order Lepidoptera; family Riodinidae; genus Apodemia; species Apodemia mormo. Next base: position 20,278,130 of record JAUPFN010000015.1, on the reverse strand, counting down.
TTTGAATTAAAATACAAAATAAGAATTAGTCTTAGTAGACTTTTAGTATATCTCCCTACATGCTAACTTCCCAATGCAGTCTGTAGTAGGTGACGAAAGTTTATTTTGACACAAACTCATTTTAAAACATATATTATTGAAAACCCCACTATAAACAGACAATACTGATTACCAAGAACAATAAAAAAGTAGTTGACATAAATAAATAATGATAAATGCAAACCACTTGGCTTTTCAATTGCAATATTAAATTTAAATTGGCACTCATTTTTCATTTTAATGTTAATAAGCAATCATTTTATTTTTATGTATTTTTTTGTCAGAGTATTTTATTCACTTTGTTTAAAAAAAAACATTGGCACGTTCATGCGTCGTTGCCAAGTATTGTTTAAAGTTGCGTTACTAAAAAGTACATGTTCTGTGACAATAAACTCAATAGGTGAACCAGAATTGATATGTTTCTGTGGGTATTTCCTACATAGTTGCAGCGTAGAGCTCGATAACCTTTTATCGCAAGGTCGTGTTTGTAAACAAAGATTTTACTTGTTCTTTCACGAGTAATATATGAAGGTCGTTACTGTTAATGTCTTACACTATTATTGTATAAAATAACTAGCTGTTGCCTGCGACTTCGTCCGCGCGGACTTCGTTTACTCCGCACTGCTCCTCCCCAGTAGGTGATAGCGTGATAATATGTAGCCTATACGTTGACCCGACCTGTTAGTAACATTCATGCAAAATTTGAAGTAAATCCATGCAGTACTTTTTGAGTTTACCCCGGACATACATACAGACAAACAGACAAAAATTCTAAAAACTATATTTTTGCCTTCGATATCGATTGTAGATCACGCCCCAAGTATTCTTTTAAAAAAATTTTCAATGTACAGTTTTGACTTTTCTACGATTTTATTATATGTATAGATACTAACATATATAGCACTACAACGACTGTTATATCCGCAGTGTAAGGTAGATGTTCATTTATCAACCTAGTGGTATTAGGTAGGTATGTTATATGTTTTTGTGCATAGTTCATGAAACAAAATCTACCGTGCTTGGAATTTAAATTCATGGTCACTAATATCTGTAGGGATACTCTATCTATTAAAATCTAACACGTTCAACAAAGAAGTCATACTTATTTTACCACCATCTACCAAATAATATTATATACTAGTCTATGATCTACCATATCAGTACCATTTTCTAATAAACTATATTTTTATTTAAATACGAATTATTGTGAAACCCTAAAAATATAAATTTCATGCCTACAATTCCCCTGTGTTGGGCTCCTTTGAAGAATAGGCCAACTGCCGTTCTGCCAGGCAGGTCGTTAAAGGCAACCGATTCGCTACCATCGTGAGCGGCTATATGAGTCGCTACCGTCGTGGCTAATAGGTGTTAGAGTTCTGCATTGTCTCGCCCGGGTCTTAACTAAATAAACTTATGCATGTGGCATTAGACCTCGCTACAAGATAGCAACGCACCATTAACATCTTTGGTGTCTTTAGGCGATGGTTGACTCTTTCCATCAGGAGACCCATCTACTTGTTTGCTATCTTATGATATATATATAAAAAACAAAACTTTTCCATGCTTTGAATATCAAAAGTTCAATATTTTGGCATTGGCATTAGTTACAAATTGTCAAAGCTAAACAAACAGATAGCCAATAAAGCAAGCAGAAATTTATTTTTTATTACAGATAATGTCCTCAAGGCATTGACTTACGGTGGAAAAAGTTTACCATAAGTACAAGAGATAAACAGTACATTGTTATTCTTGTGACAGGAATGAGATACCATATGCATTTATGCATTCTATTGTAGCTTATATCCGGCTGCTTTACCCTCGAAACCTGAAAAATAGAAAAAATAAACAAGCCCGCTGAGTTTTTGCCGCCTGATCTTCTGTTTGTAACCGCGTTCCGATCCGGTGGTAATTCTAAAAATGTCGACTCGTCATAAGTAAAGTACCTGTAAAAGTTTATTTCAATAAAAAATGTTTAAATTTGAGTTTTATCGAATTTTATTATCTAGTTATCAAAACTATTAATGGTCGTTGTGGCAAGAAATGACATCATTATAAGGTCTGAATGGCGCAAAAGTTTAGATCACTTCAAATATGCCAATGATCTGGGCATATTCATGTGGCGGAGAACCAAGGCGTGTAGAGACATTTAGTGATTCGAATGAATGTCAGTAGGCCTAGATGTTAAAAATATTAAAAAAAATGTTAATAATACACAACAATACACTGGTAAATAAATATGTCCTCGTTCCCCATTTCGTTTTACCGTAAGCGTCGCTGTCGTATGTACAGGTGTGAGAATTTTATACCTGCGTAGCGGACACATCTTGTGCGGGAAATCCGGCGTACGGATATATATCCTATTGCCGGATATTTGATGTCCGGTTGGATCACTGTTTCTCATCTAGTAAATACTTCGACAAATCTTTTTCTGGTCACATGGGATATGTTTATAGCCTTCTTTAATTGTTAGTGAAGATTTTGAAGTGGTTCCGGTGATACTTAAGAAATGTTTGGCTCAACATATAGAAACTTTTGCGGATAATCCTAAGCTTTGCCGCAGCAAAGATTTTATATCTGTGATGACTATAAATACATTGATTTAAAATAAATTATATGTAATAAATTATCATTGTAATAAGACACCACAGAATATATTTGACATAAAAGCTTTGTTGTGCGGCAAAGCTTTCATAAGGCATTGTTTTACATTAATTAATGAAAACTAAAAAAAAACGAAAATTGACTGATAATGTTCTGACCAACCGTGATGTTTTCTATTGTTTTTGTGTAATAGTTAAGAAACTTGTTATGGCGTCAGTGTAATAAATTAAATAAATTATAATAAATTAAAATATATACGGTTTAATATTTTTTAATAAATTCGCAGCACCCGTATTCTAACAAACTAATATTATTTTCAACATTATTTAAACAGCTGAATCATACTAGGCTCTAAAAATAGCCGTTTAAAAATCTCATGGTTACTAAATATTTCATTAGAATAATTTAAAAGCTGTATAAAAATATATTTCATTAGAATAATTTAAAAGCTGTATAAAAATAGATGACTGTAGAAACAATTGGCAAAAGAATAATTTATTAGAAATTTTAATTTAAAAAAAATTAGAAAATTAACAGCCTACAAAAATAGGAATTTGTATGTACAATAAATAAATAAATAAATGTGCCGCTGGCTAGTTTGTGGGGTAGGCAGAATGTACTAAACGTTCGAAAGCGCATCTGGTGCACCAGGATTTACCACCAGGAGAAAGTTAGTATTAATGGGGTCTAGTTTGTCGGCTGCCGATATGAGTTGTGCTCCCTCCCCATCGCCGCATATGTCAACTAGTAACGACTATCTCTTGTTCTGCGTAAGCACTAAGCTAATAAACCCATAAGTCTGTCGGTCCCGATATATACTCGTATATACCCGTGTATTAACACGGGCTAATTTTAATTTGATAAACATACGTTGTCTCTATAGGATCTATATAACGACGTAGTGTGTTTCTCGACATATCACGCAGCAGACTGCATGGCCATGATGTGTCGGAAAGACTACGTCTTAGTTTACGAATAATCTTAATACTTGTGCTAGTTTGACTGTTATTTATTTGTTGATTGTAAACAAGTCTCTAGGATGTTTATGAAAACGGAACCAGTCAAATTATAATGTTAAAAACAAGTAAATAACGAGGAAATTAGTTCAATCGACCGCCTCGTTGGTCGAGTGGCTAGCCAACCTAACTACAAATCGATGGGACTCGGGTTTGATTCCCGACAGGGACAGTCATTTGTATGATGAGCATAGATGTTTGTGTTTCTGGGTTTGGGTGTTCATTATGTATGTAAAAGTATTTATATATTTATTTCCGATTTCTATTTGTGTAATCACTCAAAAATTAAAAAAATCTCCTTTTTACTATACTGAAGGTTAATTTCAGTATAGTAAAAAGGAGATTTTTTAATTAAAAAATTTAAAAAAAATTAATTAAAAATTAAAATATCCCTATTTTACTATACTGAAATTAATCTTCAGTATAGTAAAAAGGAGATTTTTTAATTTTTTTTTTTTGAGAAGTAGACATAGCCTTGCGAAGCCGTGTCGGGCAACTAATATTTTAAAAATTTGTACATACACAGTCACACTACACAAACATTCGCCAAAGTATGATAATAATCGAGTTATAGCTAGTTCCAGTTGTAATAACAACTTTATTTTTGGCTTACACTGGTATACACTGCTTTTGACTGAAGAGTTTCTAGCGAATACAATATTTTTTAAATGCCAGGAAGTCGATCTTAATTGATCTACTTACATGAAGTAAAAATTTATGGGAAAGTTGTCAACTTTATTTTTATTTTGTTCAATTTAAATTTTATAAAGATTTTAAGAGCGTTAGGTGGTAAATTACGTGAGGCGATTTTTGCATGTTTTCGACTCCCTCTCTCGCCCTGGTGCCATGTCTTGAGATTCGCTGTCTGAAAATTCACAACTGTGCGTTTCTCCGGCACTCTTTGCCTCCCACTACTCTGTTGTGAAATCAATTACCGGCAGGGGTGTTTCCAAACGGATACGACTTGCGAATCTCTCAGTTACGCTTTCATAATTAAACCGCTGAATTGATTTTAATGAAATTTACCATGGAGAAAGTCGAAGATCCGGAGTCAAACATATTTTAACTTCTTTTTTCAAAAATCAACCTCTATGTGCATATAGAGTGCACCGAGTTTTATGAAAAAGCAGCTTTCTTGATGTGGGCATTTTTGATTAAAAATGAGGTTACTTTTTTCAATATGAAAATCAAATATGGCAATATAATAAATATTCATGTTCGAAAAAACTACAGCGTGTTTGATACGCAATAAGTTTCCACTAAATTTCATAAAAAATATTTTGAGGGAGGTCAAAATCAAAAACCAAAAATAGGGGATGAAAGTGTGTGTGAGAAACTATATCGACGTTATCTTAATCTACTCGAGGGTAAAACTATACAGGTAAGGCAGTCGATATACATATAAATAAAATTGAAGTGTCTGTTTGTAATATTAAAATAACCGCTTCTTACTAAATGTATATAATTGTACTAGCTGCGCTCAGCAGCCCGCTACATTATAACAGTTTTTGGTGAATCCCACGTGAAAAATTTAATTTTCCGGGATAAAAGGTAGTCTATGAGCTATTCCAGGTCATCATCTATATGTGTGCCAATTTCATACCAATCGGTTAAGCTGTTTTTGCGTCAAAAAGTTCCATCCATCCATCCAAACAAACTTCCACATTTACGAGTATAACACTAGCTACAGCGCGCAACCCGCTGCATTATAAATGTTTTTGCTGAATCCCCTGATTTTTTCGAGATTAAAAAGTGTCGTGTGAGCTATTTCAGGTCATCATCTACCTGTCTACCAAATTTCGTCCAAATCCGTTCAGTAGTTTTTGCGTGATTAAGTAACAAACATCCATACATCCAAACATCCAAACTTTCGCATTTATAATACATGTATAAATGTAGATTAATAATATATACATAAATTATATTTTTTACATTTTTTCCCGACTGTCTGTTTCGGCTATTCTCTGAAAAAGCTGGACCGATTTTGATAGGACTTCCACTGGCAGTTAGCTGATATAATAAGGATTAACTTACGACCAACATTGTCTTAGCGTAGGAAAATCATAAGTAGTATGCTGTCACTTCTTGTCTTGAATGAAAACAATGTGACAGCATGACACTAAAAACTGTCTTAAGCTAAGGCAAGGTTGGTGAAATTAGCCATTGGACTACTTTTATTTTAGAATTTTTGCCAAGCGAACGAAGTCGTGGGCCCAGCTAGTCTATATTAATATTATAAATGCCAAAGTTAGGATGTTTAGATGGATCAATGTTCGGATAGATGGATGTTTGGAAGGATGTTCAATCATGCCTAAAACTACTGAACGTATTTGAATGAAATTTGGCACACAGGTAGATGATGACCAGAAATACCACATAAGCTACTTTTGATCCTGGAAAAATTATTTGATCCCGCGGGATTCGTCAAAAACTTATATCACGCAGCGGGCTGTACGCTGCAGCTAGTTCTTAAATTCTCAAAAATGTATATTACAAACAGTTAATTATTTCAGGATAACATTATTAAGTCCATTTTTTACCAGGCGGGCTATCGATTTGTTTGCTATCTTATGATTAACAAAAATATAGCAATGATGACTCACGTAACATGAAACTACATCCACTTCGTCTGTTTCGAATCTAGTCATATCTGAGTGCTAAGTGTGAGTTTTTCTTTTCGCATTCGATCGTGAGCGCGTTTGGAGTTTACTAGGAATTTGTATGTGATTTGTACAGCGCCACCTAGTGGTAAATGTGAGAAACCAGTTTACCACTAGGTGGCGCTGTACAAATCACATACAAATTCCTAGTAAACTCGAAACGCGCTCACGATCGAACGCGAAAAGAAAAACTCACACTTAGCACTCTGTTAATGTTAATTTATTTTCTTGGAACAGTGAGTAGTGTATGTCAGATGACTCTACTAATGCGAATTATTGCATTCATACGCTACAATTGTGTCACATATTTGCATGAATGCACTCTTTGTAAACAGGGGCATCGTACGCATCCGAGAATATTCCACTGGACTCTGGCGTTTTGTCCTATCTATGTATTACAATCACGGAGAATGTATTAACATGAGGCGTGCGCGTGTCATTATTTTCGTATATGTACACAATTTTATATGTCATATATGATATACATGTTTACAAAATTGAGTTTCATTCATTTTTACCCTATATTAAAAGATATAATTTTTAGGTATTACGTATAACTTTCTATGACTATTCCTAGACAAGTGTTTTTTTACTTCTTCCTAATTTCTGTTACTTAAAATGGGTATTAAATTGGTCGCTAAATTTAAATTGTCAATTTTATTGTGAATTGATAATTTTTATAATGTCGAAATGTTTACGCATATTTATAAGCATATACGTGGTTCACATACAAGTTAAGCTTTTTCCTTATAAAGCTTGCTTGCTTGTCCGGCCCACCCTTGGAAAATAGAATGCCATTCTGCCAAGCAGTTCGTAAGAGGCAAAAGATTGGCTATAAGAGTCACTGCCATCGTGTCTGCTAAATGGTAGAGTTCTGCATTGTCTCACCTGGGTCTGGTTACACCGCCTTATCTATTCCTACCGCAATAGCGTCAGTGCTTGTCACTTGTTCCGGTGTAGAGGGTAAGGTAGACTAAGGTACATTGAACAAGGGTAAGGTATATTTATGCATGTGGCATTAAGACCTAGCCACAGGAACAGCAACACACCATTAACATCTTTGGTGTTTATAATAGTTTGCTACATTTTGGTATAAAAAATTATCACGCCCGGTTTGCCTTTACCGACCTGATAATTATCTGGTCGATTATCGACTATTATTAGGGTTAATAAAGGTCGCTGGCTGTACATACTTATCCGAGGCACAAGAGTGGTAACACATCACCTGCTAAACTCCGAGCTGCTACTGAGATTATGGTTTTCGAGAAAAACCTCGAAAAAACTTTAACAATTTTGCCCGACCCAGGGATACAACCCGAGATCTCATGATCTGAGCCGAATAGGCTAACCACTAAGTAGAGAGGTATAAAATTGGTGACTAAATTTTGTAATGTCAATTTTTGTGAATTGATAATTTTTATAATGTCAAAAAGTTAACTTAAGCTTTTTCCTTATAACTTTTATTTGCTTTTTCATAACCCCTTGGAAGAATAGGCTATCTGCCATTCTGCCAGGCAGTTCGTAAAAGGTGAACGATTGGGTATACGCGTTACTACATTCGTGACTACTAGTTGGTAGAGTTTACAACATCAAGTCCGGGTCTGGTTCCACCGCGTTACTTAAATTTGGTTTTTATAAGGAAGGGACTTTGATTTCTCATCGTTTAGTCATCACACTGATACACACTCTGTAAAAGTATATGCTCTAGTAACATAATGCACCGGAAATACTCGACTGCATACGCGTGCATTCTTAAAAATATGTTTACTACGAAAACACCACTGACGTGTTTAGTGTAGGGCTCTCGTTGTTTTGATGGGATAACTGAAGATAACGTATTTGTCTGAGGCCATGTTTGAATTATGTTGAAAGCTTCCTCAGTATGTTTATCGTGATAATATTTATGTCCTTTAGAAACACTTTTGAACAACATTGCGACGTCTCCATTTTGTTACTTTAAATCTGATGTTGATCGAAGTTTGTAAAACAATAAAAATAATACCTATACCTATATACTATATAGGATAGCAATCGCTTCTGTGATCTAGTGATCTGTCGTTGTTGACTGCATGAACTCCCGAGTTCGATTTCGGGGTCAGGCAATTCAAAACTGTGTTTTTTTCAGTTTTCTGCTAAAAATAACATTGCCGGGAAATAGAAAAATGCCTGGTTGGCGATAGGCTTGCCACCTATCATACTGTGGGACTAAATATCTTCGGGTACACTGGTGGGTACTAGGTTGTACACTGCCTACCTCTTCGGGGATACGGACGTAAATATACTTTTTATAGGATAGCAATCAAGTAGATGGTCCTAAGAAAGAGGCAACAACTATAATATACACCAGAGATGTTAATCGTGTTTTGCTATCCGCGTGACGAGATGTTAATGTCACAATATGCATAAGTTTATTGGCTACCTCACCCTCCAAACCGGATTAAAACAGTTAAAAGCACTAACTCTCTTGTGGCAGGAATAGATAAGACGGTGAATGAATGTAAATATTAACGAAAGTATATTTTTTATTGGTAAGAATGATATTATATTTGCAAGAATTTGGTAGTACACATGTTTTTAAGTTTAATATATACTACCAACATATTTTACCACAATATCTGGTGTGCAAATATTTAAAAAAAATCCAAACTATTTACAAAAGCCTTAAATCATTATAACCATATAAATAAATTATATACAATCACTTTTTTGTTATAAAGTAAGATGCCTACACACGTGTCGGATTTAAAAACTTTTCCATGTGATTTTTTTTAACATTTTGTCCTATATAAAACTTGATCTGAAGATAACGAACCCAGCATCAAATAATTATTCAATTTAGTGAATTTATTCTGTAGTTATGCGCCTACAAAAATGTGGGCGATTAATTTTTATTTATTTAGATACAAAATTTATGCACTATGTCAATTAGCTTCTAGAACTTATTCCTTTACAAAACTTGGGTTTTCATCAGGCGTTTTATTAGGTGGCACCAAAGCTGGGCCAGACGTAGTAGAACTCTATTACTTGGTAGTTGGAAGTTACGATTATAGTGACTTTAAAGCCAATCGTTCATTCAAAGTCAATCGTAATCTATTCTTTAAAGTAGGTACTATCATATAGTATCTATATCATGACTATATATGGAATTTATCATCACACACAAAATACATTGAACAGCGTTTACGTCATATTATTGTAATCTATCTATAATGTACATTAAAATAATATCTAAAGAGGAAATATTTGTTTGTTTTGATGTTTTTAGCTTAAATTCTATGTGAAAGCTACATAGAAACCTAAAATAAAAGAATATATATAAATAACTAGCTGACCCGGCAAAAGTTGTTCAGCCTTTTTTACTACTCTTATTATTTTATTTCTTTACTTTCTCACTTTTTAAACCTTCCCTGGGCTTCAACAATTAATTCAAAACCAAAATTAGCCAAATCGGTTCAGCCGTTCTCGAGTTTTAGCGAGACTAGCGAACAGCAATTGATTTTTATATATAAGATATTGTTAACACCCCTGTGCATTGAATGAGCACCCTGGCTTCGATTATCCCCAGATCCAAATCAGGTCAATATAATCAAGCGATAAAAACTCACTCTATTTATCATGCAAAAGAGTCGGCATGCTGATATTCATTCAGGAAAAGGGGACCAGGTACTACTCATAACGTTTCAATCACATTTTCTTGGCCAAATACCCGGGCGAGACTTTGCGGAACTTTACCATCTAGTAGTCACGGCGGTAGTGACACGTATAACCAATCTTTCGCATTTTACGACCTGCCTGGCAGAATAGCAGATGGTTTATTCTTCAAAAGAAGCCCGGACCAGCACGGGAAGTTCATTCAACTTACATTTAATTTGTTATGTCAGCAGTTTCAATCAGACTAGCTTTTTTTTTCACGTTTATATCGTGGTGAACCGGAAAGTTTATAGACGTTCAGTTTACCCTACCTACCTTATAAGGTAACCTGCGTGATGATCCTGATACATAATTGATCCTGATCCTGATAATACACCGGTTATTGATAAAATTGATATGATGTTTGGGCGGACGTAAATGTGAATCTTCCATCCATACTAATATAAATGCGAAAGTAGCTCTGTCTGTCTGTCTCTTCTTCATGCCTAAACCATTGAATGGATTTGGATGAAATTTTGTACAAATATAGTTTGAAACCCGAGAAAGGACATAGGATAGTTTTTATCCTGAAAATCCTGCGCGAACGGTAACTGTGCGGGTTTTATTTTAGAATTTTTTCCACGCGAACGAAGTTGCGGGTACAGCTAGTCTTCTATAAAAATATATAAATAAGAAAATCATGTTAAGAACACCATCACACATTTCATCAGCTTGTTACTTTATTGACGTAAAAATCGCGTTTCTTCATAATATTGATTGTTTACTTAAAAGGCGCGTTCGACATTATGGCGGAAAATGTATAGCAAAAACATTCAGAATAAACAAACAGCTATACATATCGCCTTGATGATGTCAGCAACCTAAGACGGTCAATCACCGACATGCTTAGTTGGTTCAAGGCCAAAACAAATATTCGTTACGAATTATAAGTACTCGGTATTTCCGCTTTGTACTATGGCTTTGTCATGGGAAAATTTATTGGCAATAGTATTACGGAGTATGAAAAATGTATAAAGATTTTATTTTTATTGGTTTTGCGTAGGCTTCTGTAAATTTTTTCTCTGGATCGAATTCTTTTTTTTTTTGTATACCTATCATCAAAAATAGCAAACATGCATGCATGATAGATCTCCTGGTGAACAGAGATAACCGTCGCCTATAAAGAATAAAATACCTGCTAAAGAATAAAGATGTTAACAGTGAGATGATGTCCGTGTGGCAAGGATGAAATGCTACAAGCCTTATTTTACCGGTTTCCTATTTATTTTATATTTTATTTTTTAGTTAATTATAATAGTGGGGGAGCCCAAGATGCTAAATGTATAGTTACACTAGTTATTCGAGCGTCGTAGGAACTATTGCATTTTGTAGATTAAATTATAGGAAAAATAAAAGGTTATATACCTAATGTTTTTCATTTCAATGGTGGGAAAAAAAATCTGCAGATAAAAAAAATTAAATAAACTGTGACATAGAAACACTTAATCGTAACAGATTATGGTAAGATGGGTTAATTGCCACCTACAATTTAGAAAAGCCGATTCAAGTATAGCGTAATGGAGGGGATGAGGGTCACAAAGTTGAAAAGAAAACGTTGTTTTGAAATTCTCAAGCGCGTCTGAATTTTCATTTATTGTATAGGAAATTATGTAAGAATAACGAAAAAAATATAATCTGACAATTTCCAGCCGAAGTTATTGGAATTTCGTTTTTTTTTTCTGCCATAGTTACCCGCCTCTATATGTATAACGGGCTTATATTTGGTGGAGAGCCTCAACAGCAGGCGAGGTACCCCCCATGTTAATCTGACGCGCTCGAGTGAATGCAAAAATTCCGTCATCGGCTCCCCTACTCTTATTTTTAGTTCAATTATTATTTAATTTAATTTATTTGTCACATTTTAAATTCTTGTTTTTTAAAGTGCTCTTTTTTATCGACGCTTTTCGCTTTGAATTGCTCTGCAAAACTAAACTATAATGTTTAATGAAATAGTTTCGTCAAAATAAATTTAAAATAGGAATGTATTAAAATATAACTGGTTCCCCAAGATACAGACCTTGCTTAGTTCGGGAACCCCTGGTAATTCCAAAAAAAAAAAACAGTAGCAGTCGTGGGACTGCCGATAGAAGTGAAAACGGAACTATTAAGTTGAGAGTAATTAAAACTATATGCAAAACATAGCTATAGATATACTATTATCATTAGCATGTCGGTGACGCGAACCGAGGATTTTACCCTCTGCCAAAACGCTCAACGCGCCTAAAGAAGTTTTCACTTCAAAAATCTACTAAACAGCACATGTCAACTTTAGTTCTTCAAGTGTAACCTTTGTGTTTCGGTTTCTTCTTATGGCAAAATTGGAATTAAAGAAATTATTGTTATTACCCTCAAAACCGGCCATGATAGTGACAAGCACAGTCACTGACGTGGCAGGAATAGGTAAGGTTGTAGCACCAAGCTCCTAGTTGTTTCCATGTTAATGCCATGCTTCACCAATTGTTTGACTTTTAACTGCCTGATAAAATAACAGATGGTCTATTTTTTTATATCATAAGATGCAAATAAGCTAATGGGTCTCCTGATGGAAAGAATCAACCATCGCCTATGGACACCAAAGGTATTAATGTTGCGTTGCTATCTTGTGGCGAGGTCTAATGCCACATGAATAAGTTTACCGGCTATCTTACCCTCCAAACCGGAAAACGACAGTGACAAGCACCATCTACCTACCTAGCCACGATGGTATTGACGCGCATAGCCAATCGGTCACCTTTTACGACCTGCCTGGCAGAACGGCAGTTGGCCTATTCTACAAAGGGGACCGGATCAACACGTAAGTGTACAATTCTTTACCTCTTTCGGACTTTTGACACTAACGCACAGCACCCAATTAATCTGATCATAGAAGTAAGTTTTAGTAGAGTTTTCAACGGAGGGATTGTCCCCCCTGATTTAGGGCGAAATAATCGGGATCAGGATTGGGATTTTTCAGGGATTTTATATTTTTGGGATTTTTGAGTCTTAATATTTTTTTTGAGAGAATATTATTTTTCGTGGGATTTCCAAAAAATTGGGACGATTTACGGGGTTTTTGATTTTATCTTTAGGGATAAATATTTTCTAAAGTTGTTACCACTAAGTTTTACAGCCGGTTTCCAAAACGCAAATTAATTTTAACAAGCTATTAATCTGTGTTTAACAGATTATTTGCTTGTAAAAATTATGTTGAACACAGTTTATTGTGAACACAGTATATATAAAAATTATGTTGTTAAAATTAATCTGCGTTTCGGAAACCGGCCGTTGCGTTACTTCTCTAGTACCTACTTGCATCTTTAATTAGTAGTTCCCCGTAACTCAATACATACATAATGTATGCGTAATGTATGCACTCTGCCGGGTGTACGAACGAGTTTAACTTCAAATAACATTTATAGATTAAATCTATTAATTCAAATTACGTAAACACCACTTGAACGGTTAGGGGTCACGCGTGCACTAATAAGGTGAATAAACTTGTATTTACATTTTTTTAATGTGAGGGTCCTCGTTCTTGCCTATATGAAATTTTTTTATTACTTCTAAAATCTCACTTTAATAAATCAATTGTATTAAGTTAGGAATGTGAAAAAGCAAGGTAAGTGAATCAGATTTTGTTCGTGCTGGTTTGGGGAAAATCAAATGGTTTTGAAACTTATCTTGACCATTTTTCCTAATTATAATTGCGGTATATGCACCGATTTTGAGCATTATAAATATTGCCATTTACAAGGTAATATGCATTATTAATTGATGTTGATCGAGCGATGATTTAGGGAAAACCATGTTATATTGACGATAAGACAGTTTTCCTGTATAGTAATTTTGGTTTTTTGTATGATAGGAAACAAGCAAACGACTCTCCTAAGAGTCAGTCAGTCAGAAGCCTACGCAAAAATGACATCCTTGTGGTAGGAAAAAAATGTCTTTCTTGTAGTAGGAAACCCGGGCAAAACGATACAAACTTTACCATGGCGGTAGTGACAAGTTTGGCCCACTGTTCGCCCTTTACAAACTGCCTGGTTGATGGAAAGACAGTCTTTATAAAATAAGACCCAAACAAAATCTCACCAGACAGACAACATCCAGCTCTCGCATCGATTAGAAAATACCTAAATTTCATTTGGGCGATTTTGTAACATGGCTCTTAATAAAATGACCAACTTGGCTCACATTTTACTAATGAATATAATGATGCAGTAAAATTTAATACTGTTTGGCCAGTGATATGTAAAAAGTAAATGTCGTTGAATTTGGCTATTTTATTAGTGACAAATACATTTTACTGATAATATGATGAACTATTTTATTAATAACAAATATGTAGTGTGTGAATTGTGAAACAGAACAAATGTCTAAATTGTAAATAATCAGTATGATGAATTTTCACCAAGAAACGACAATGTATAGTAGTACAAAATACACACAAACTTTTGTGTTTTTGATATTGAAGTGATGTCCAAAATCATGACCACAAATATGATAATAATAAAGCATCAACAATATAATGTTGTAACTTGTGATGCATCCCTATGCATAAAATATTGGACATTAATTTCCTTAATCATTTTCATAACTTCCACCATTATCTGTAGTACTTAATATGTATTTTATTATGACGTATGTAAGTTAATAATAATGTTAGGTGTTATTGTAGCTTTACAATATTATTTATGTAATAAAATTTCATTGACGTAATGTAAAAACGGAAAACTAGACACAAAGTTGGCAGAACAACGTTTGCCGGGTCAGCTAGTATTCAGTAAGAATAGGAAATTTTTTTTTATACTATAAGGTAGCAAACAAGCAGATGGGTCTCTTGATGGAAAGAGTCAACCATCGCCTATAGACATAGTGTTAATGGTGCGTTGCTGTCTTGTGGCGAGGTCTTATGCCACATGCATAAGTTTACCGGCTACCTTACCCTCTAAACCGGAACACGACAGTGACAAGCAATGACGCTATTGCGGCAGCAATAGGTTAAAGGCGGTGGTACCTGACCCAGGCGAGACAATGCAGAACTCTACCACCTAGTAGTCACGATGGTAGTGACTCGTAAAGCCAATCGGTCGCCTTTTACAACCTGCCTGGTGAAACAACAGTTGGCCTATTCTTCAAAGGAGCCCGGGACCAACACGGGGCAAAAATTTAAACGTTTTCAAATTTGTACGAACTTTAAATAATTTAAACGCTTAATTAATGCAACAGCCTGTTTCCAATTTCTTATAACTCTGGAACCCTGCATCAGCCATTCACCAAAATTAAATGGGACAAAAAGATAAATATCCTCCCTATAGTAGGGGAGCCCAATAGGGAATTTTTTCATTTACTCGATCACGTCAGATTAACATAAGGGGATTATACTGTTGCATACTGTTGAGGCTTTCCAACAAATGTAAGCTCTTTACTTAACTAGGGCATAAAAAAATGCAAAATTCCAATAACTTCGGCGCGTGGAAATTGTCAGAATCATTTTTTTCGTTATTCTTACTTTTTTTTTCATATCATAAGATAGCAAACAAGCAGATAGGTCTCCTGATGGAAAGAGTCAACCATCGCCTATAGACACCAAAGATGTTAATGGTGCGTTGCTATCTGTGGCGAAGTCTAATGCCACATGCATAAGTTTACCGGCTACCTCACTCTCCAAACCGGAACACGACAATGACAAGCACTGACACTATTGCGGCAGGAATAGGTAAGGCGGTGGTACCTGACCCCGGCAAGACAGTGCAGAACTCTACCACCTAGTAGCCACGATGGTAGTGACTCGTATAGCCAATCGGTCGCCTTTTACGACCTACCTGGCAGAACGGCAGTTGGCCTATTTTTCAAAAGAGCCCGGGAGCAACACGGGGAAAAATAATAATTTATTTGCAAGAAATAGGGTTACAAAGATATTATATCTAGTTTATTTATTCGCCTATTCCGCTATTCGTTAGCATGCAAATTCACTTACAATTATTATTTTGAATTGAATTTATATTTTTTATATTATATAAATGATTTATATTATATAAATGACGTAAATTTAGACGAAAGCCGTTTGTTTTTTTTTTAAAGATTTATCGCCCCCATTTATTTATGGCGATTTATGTATTGCTTTATGTGACTATACCAAGATATACTTTAAAGTGTTATAATAAATGCAGTGTCATAATGCAAATCTTAAATGAGTACACGTTCAAAACTCAAGAAATCTAGTTTATTACTATGCGATTCCTAAAGGTTATGATTTTTGTGTTTGTAACTAAATGAAATAAATTTAACTATAATCATCAAAATAAAGCATTCATTAAGACATTGAGTAATAAGTAAATTATGTCATCAACAGAATAGATAATTGCAAAGTAAAACTATTAAATAAATCATTACATATATCTTATTCATTAAATCATTGATAATGTATATACAATTTGTTAATCTAATGATAATACAAAATAATAAAAAAATATTTATAAATAATTATATGACAAAATAAAATCACTGTCAGTATTATAGATTTATTTTACAACAAATGTCAATAAATTAATTAAAATTTCAATGTCAAATATAATGATGAGATAATATAATAAACTAAATAAACAATGATATTAAAAATACTCCTTCAGAATATAGAAGGTTTCATTAAGCAGCCAATTTTTAAGACAATTTTGTTGTTATAATTTATTATGTACTTAATAATTTTCTATATGATAAAAGAAAATTCAGACGCGCTCGAGAATGTCAAAACAACGTTTTTTTTTGCAACTTTGTGACCCTCCCACTCCCTTACGCTACACTTGAATCGGCAGATTTTTCGGTGGCAATTAATCCATCATAATTAAATCTGACGCGATTTAGTGTTTCCATGTCACAGTTTTTTTAAAACATTTTTTATTTAGTTTAACCCTCACTATTGAAATTAAAAACGTTATATAACCTTTTATTTTTCCCGTAATTTAATCGACAAAATCCAATAGGTCTTTACGACGCTTGAGTAACTACCAATTAGCATCTTGGGATCCTACAAAGAAGTTTTTAGCAAGTCGGAATCATATTTTAGTATAGGATCCCATTATAAGACGAGCTTCACCGAGATTGTTAATGGATGAAAAGTATTTTATCTATCTATCTTCTATATATATAAAAATCAATTGCTATAGCGTTCGTTCGCTAAAACTCTAGAACGGCTGAACCGATTTGGCTAATTTTGGTTTTGAATTAGTTGTTGAAGTCTAGGGAAGGTTTAAAAGGTGAGAAAATATAAAAAAAAGTGTAGTTAAAAAGCAGAACAACGTTTGCCGGGTCAGCTAGTATCCAAATAAATATGTCAACAAATATTGCAATGTGGTTGATTAAAAAATTTCAGCCCAGAATATGATTTAATTTTTTTAAAATTTCACATGTTTGGTTACTTGACAAATTCAATACCTCTCGAAAATAAGCCTATAGAATATATGCAAACGTTACGTTGACTATAGGTAGGCAGGTATAAACAGGTAAATCGATACTAGTAAACCAGATCAGACCTAAAACATTTTTGCAAAGCTTTAAAAATATCGTTTTAAAGAGGCTTCAGTGTTGTTTCTGGCTGATTACTACGAGAAGAACAATTTGGCAACAAACGAAATGCTTAAAAAAACATACTCTGGACTGAAAATTTTTAGTCGAGCTATTTGCAATTATTTATTCGCATATTTAATAGAATACTTTTCATCCATTAACCAGCGCGGTGAAGGTCGTTCTATAGTATGCTCTTAGATTATTTATTATTTAGTGAAAATCGAAACTCGGATTTCATAAAATGAAAATAGTGTGGAAAAGATAGCAACGCACCATTAACACCTTTGGTGTCTATAGGCGATGATTAACTCTTTACATCAGGTGACCCATCTGCTTGTTCGCTATCTTATGATATAAAAAAAATGCACATCTTGAAATTGAAAATGAACGACCGAGTGGCTATGCGCGTCACTACCATCGTGACTACTAGGTGGTAGAGTTCTGCATTGGCTTGACCGGGTCGACGAGTGATAGGTAAATAGGATATATCTGATTTTATTTATGCTTTGTTCTCGTACAATTTACAAAAATGGTATTCACGCGACTGTCTTTGAGATACAGCTAGTGAGTAATGAATGGCGTTAAGATGCCACTTTCTATCCCTATGTCGATTTCAGATTCGATCTTAAAGAAGTCTCTTCTACGGCGGATTCTAGGTACTAAACTAGGTTTTCAAGAACAGGTACCTTCTAGGGAAGCGCGTTACATCTTAGGCCACTTCAAACTTCAATTTGAACTCTTGGTCACTTCAAAAACGGTGTCGCAGTAGCAGTCCAAGCGACAAAATATATAGATATTTTCAGTCATTACGTAAAATACGTTTTTTTTATATCATTATATACTAAAGAAGCAGATGGTTCTCTGATGAAATCCTCATGGAAAAAGAAACCATCGCCTATAGACACCAAAGATGTTGTTGGTGCGTTGCTATTCCTGTTCCGAGATGGCAATACCATCTACCGACTACCTTACCCTCCAAACCGGAACACTACTATCAAGCATTAACGCTATTGCTGCAAGTGGTAAGGAGGTGGTACCAAATATCCGGGCGAGGCGTTGTGGAACTCTACCACATAGTAGTCACGATGGTAGTCATATGTATAGACCATCAGTCGCTTTTTACGACATGCCTGGCTGTACGAAAGTTGGTTTATTCTTCAAAGGAGCCTGGGCCAACATGGGGGACGTATTTTTTCAACAGTATTTTTATTTATATATAGGGTAGCAAATAAGCAAATGCGAGTGCTTCCGATTGAAAGAAATAACCGTCGCCTGTATATGTATATGTGGCGGTGTGAAGTTATGGCGTATGGTGGGAATTTAAAGCCATATGCATAAGCTTACCGGCTATCTTACCTTTCAAATCGAAACATGACAGCGACGATAGTAACGTTATTGCTAAGTATATATTGGCATAAGCTGTAAATGTGATGCAGACGTCGAAATACCTAGTACCTATACTCTCCTAAAATCCTAATCTTAACTCTGCTTAGAAAAACGGTGGGTTTACGCCAGTTAGATGTCGGTTAAACTTTACAAGGTTCAGTGACATAACATTAATTTCTGTTGCTCTAATTTATAGATCAAAGTAGAACACTTTATCTTGGGACCGAAGTCTAATGCTCACAGATAACAAATATTCTCTATTAAAAATTCGCGTCACGGCACTAACGCATAGTTTTTCAAGTCACATTAATATGATTGTTTATATAATGTATGAAGATGAATGAAGGGGCCCTCGAAACATTTTTGTGGAAGCGGAGACGGACGGCGCCAAACGAAAGACTATATAGGTTCATCGACCCCGACCTTGGCGGCGCCGCCGACGTAAATGTTAGGACACACCAGGTAGAACCTGGGTGTTAATATTTTGGGGGAGCTTCAAGCTTCTTATATTGTGTTATGTAATGTTTTTATTTTTGTTACAGGTGCATCTGTTTGAGTGGCAAATAGGAAAAATAGGAGATTGATATTACAGGTAAGTACCTACATCAAATACATTCTTTCTTCTTAAACAAATGACAATCTTTCACCCTACCTCTTTATGCCGTGATAGCGTCAGCTCTCGTCATTGACGTGTTCCTGTTTGGAGGGTATGATAAAACATGTAGTTTACGCACCTGTCTGACTTATAACTACCCATCATTAGCATCTTTGGTGCCCGTAGGTGACTTATCCCCGTTCTATCAATAGAGCTGTTCTTGTTTTTTAAATTCTATAATATAAAAAATGTAAGTATATTTAGAAAACGAAGTGAAGCGACTAATTTATGTAACATTTATAGAAAAATTAAGTGTTAGGCCGCGGCTTTACTCGTTGCGAACTTCAATTTTAGTGGATTGTTTTCGACGCAATCACTGATAATAAGGCATTTTTCAAAATCCCTTTCTCTGTTCCTGCACCATATTAGGTATCTGTAAGCAAAATTTTCGCCCGTGTCATAGTTTGAACTTGATGTATGATGGTTGATGTATCGTGTCATAGTTTGAACTTGATGTATGATGGTTGATGTATCAGACAGTATATTTTCCTTTTATAACAGACCTAGTTGACATTGCAACTATTTCTTTGTAACATTTCCTGTATTAGTCTGACTTTAGAGTTAATGAGGTGTCAAATGTCAATAGATTCATCAAAATATCAATCCTGCTTTTAAATGTGTAAAATCAAGCGAATACCAGCATGGACCATGACAAAATAATTTCTTCTTTAGGTTTTATTCAAGCTTTTCATTTCTTTTTAATATCGAATATGAAGAGTATCTATATTTAATGTAAGTATTTGAAATTGCTGCTATCATGCACCAGTACAGCAGCTTGCTATTCAGCATGTCCATTCGGATGTTAGACATAGAAACTTGTTCTCTTGATAACTTCTATCTTTAATCATACTCGTACTTTGCTTCCGTCGATAATATTAAAAGTTCTGGACCTTAAAATGTCACGAAGTTGATAAGATGCATGTGTTGCAAATATATTGACATTAATAATAATTATAATAATGTAGTTTGAGTCCTTTATGGTTTTGCTTGGCTTTGAATCCCTTAAGTGCTCTACTTAGGGATTCAAAGGTAGGCTATCGGTTTCGTAGAGAGGGTGAAATCATTTCTCATCTCTTGTATATGGATGATCTTAAACTCTTTGCATCCAATAAACCTGATTTATTGTCATTGCTCAACCTTACGCAAAGGTTTAGTAATGATATCAGAATGGAATTTGGTGTAGATAAATGCGGGGTCATACATGTACAGAGAGGCCGAGTTCTGAACAGCGAAAATTTACAACTCTCGGATACAGTGTCTTTCAAATCTCTCTGTGAAACCGAAACCTATAAATACCTTGGTATGTCGGAGTGCTTAGGTATACAGGATGGGGACATTAAGCAGTTGGTGACTGAGCGTTTCTTTGGCCGTCTGACAAAAGTTCTAAAAAGTCTTTTGTCCGGTGGTAATAAGGTGCGTGCATTCAACAGCTGGGTGATGCCCCTGCTTGTGTACACCTTCAGCATACTAAAGTGGACTCAACCTGAGTTGGACGCTCTGGACTGTAAGGTCCGTAAACTACTGACAATGTATCGCATGCACCATCCACGTTCATCAGTAATGAGATTATATATCCCACGAAAATATGGGGGTCGCGGCTTTCTTAATGCCAAATACCTACATAATCGTGAGGTGTATAATCTTAGGGAATATTTCCTCCACGTCGAATGTGGAATGCATCGTGATGTTGTTGCAGTAGATAATGGTCTGACACCGCTCTCCTTAGCTAAAGAGAACTGGCACAAACCAGTGGTACTCAGCATTCAGGACCGCTTGAACGTATGGAAAAGCAAGGAGTTACATGGACGGTTCTATCGGGTTCTTTATGGGCCTGATATTGATTTACCGGCGTCCACTGCCTGGCTACGATTTGGTGACCTCTTTGGAGAGACTGAAGGATTTGCCTGTGCAATTGCTGATGAAGTTGTCAAGACGAATAATTACCGAAAATACATCATGAAGGATGGCACGGTCGACATATGTAGAGTGTGTCACCGTCCTTGTGAGTCCATCAGGCATATTATTTCCGGTTGTTCTCATCTTGCCAATGGAGAGTATTTGCACAGACACAATCAAGTGGCCAAGATTATTCATCAACAACTTGCTCTTCGATATGGTCTAGTAAGTTTTGAAGTGCCGTATTATAAGTACGCACCGGAGTCAGTTCTAGAGAATGGCCGTGCTAAGCTCTACTGGGATCGATCTGTCATCACGGACAGGACTATTATCACAAATAGGCCCGATATCGTATTGGTAGATCGAATGGAGCGCCGAGCATTTATTGTTGATATCACAATCCCGCATGACGATAACCTCGTGAAAGCAGAAAAAGAAAAGCTAAGTATTTGGACTTAGCTCACGAGATTACCGACATGTGGGGTGTGGAGTCAACAATAATTGACCCGATAGTTGTTTCTGTAAACGGTTTAGTAGCGAAGAGTCTCGACCAACACCTACGAAAGCTCTCACTACAGTTCTGGATCAAGGGCCAGATACAGAAGGCGGCAGTGTTAGGAACAGCACGTATTGTGAGGAGGTTTCTTTCTCTGTCGCCCTGACCACCGGCGGCTTAGCTGCAAGGCTCCCGTCGGCGGGAAACCTATTTTTATATATTTATTTTTATAATATTGTATTTTTTTAATATTATAATTATAAATGTAGGTAAAATAAGAGGAAAAATGTAAATAAAAAAATTATAATAAAAGCTATATAGAGAATTAATTATATCAGTGGATTATATTATAACCTGGTCTTAGGTTATTTACAAATGTATAACCACACACTGTTACACAATTTAGTAGTATGTAGATGTACACACATCTATTGAAAATAAATTATCCTAGTTGGTACGAAATAATTCAGAATATTTGAGCGCGTCTGTGTTTATCTTGTATGTCCCCACACTAATGTCAGTGTTAGTTTTCATTTATTTAATTAATTATTGCGTAATACGAACAAATTGTCGCTTGTCACGCGGATCTATCAGCGGCGAACGCTGTAGATAATATTATCGAAATACGCAGTAAATTGGTCGTGTACACGGCCTGGGAAGTGAGACTTGATAGTCTTTGTGACTTCACACGCTGTATTCAGACTTGAGAATTGTGTCTCCCTTTCATTCACAGCAAGCCGTAGTAAAATCAGTTATCAGCACATAATATCAAGACCGTGGGACGCTGTATGCCGTCATATATCGTCCCACTATCTTGGTGGTTTAGAAATTAACATGAAAAATATGGCCAAGTGTGAGTTAGAATCGTGTAAACGGTGTTCCGCAACTTCTGTATAGTATTACACTTTATGTTGTGTGAGATTAGATGAACAAACAAGCAGTAGAGTCTTCTGGCGACCAGAGATCACTTCTACAGACACTATAGATAGCATGTATGATGAGTAATATCGTCGAATTCTAATCTGGTATGCTACGTTCATGTGGAAGTTTAGCAATCACTTTCGTGATTAAGACACCAGTGGTGTGTTTTGATCACGAAGGTTAGTAATTGCTACCTTCTTAGTCAGTAAGTCCTCTCTAGGACTCGCTTAGCCTAGTCGCTTCCGGGTACAACTTGCTTACCAGAATTATAACCGGAAACACGCCCTCCATCCCAGCAAATTAATCTTTAGACTTCAAGACAGGAAAGCAAAAGAATTGTAATTATCAGGGGCCATTATTATTATTCGTAATTCCAGCTGTTTTGCATAAAATTGATATTCCAAACCAAACATCACCTTGTCCGTGTTCGAAAGACCAATTTTAAAGTAAATAACAATTTATTTAAGATTTCTTAAACGTCCTTGGTTTCTTATCTATTGAATTTTATTATTAAAGGTGACATTTTATTAAAGGTGACATTTAAATTTTAATTGATGGCGTTGTTTTAAATATAAAAGATATATTAATTAATTATGTTTATAAATACACTTATACTGGTTTGACTATTTGAGTTGGTTAAAGCCTGCCGTTTTTGCGTATTAACGGATTGTTAAGGCTACCCTGAATTTTATATACTAATCCCATACATATTATAATGCCCGCTGCAGACGTAGTTATATTATATATTAATATGAATTATAGCTTGACATATCCATTCTAATATTATAATTGGAAAAGTGTATGTGTGTGTTTGTTTGTCTGTTTTTCACGGCAAAACGCAGCGACGAATAGACGTGATTTTTTAAGTGGAGATAGTTGAAGGAATGGAGAGTGACATAGGCTACCTTTTGTCTCTTTCCAACCCCCCACTTTCCCCCCGAATTTAACGTGAACGAAGCCGCGAGCAAAAGTTAGTTACGATATATTTTCTATATACATTTTACGAGTGACCGCACACGTAGCTATAATAATATATTTCTATGACGTCAGCAAAATATGTCAAGATAAATATATCGGTGTATTTTGGCACATTATTATACATATATTTTGATCGCAAGCTGAATGAGGGCAAAATGTATACTATAACTTCCGTATGTGGTAGCTTTGCTATACAGTAATATATATCTCGATATATTAATATATATTATAGCTACATCTGTGGCGGGCTTAAATGTGAAACTATGTTTGGATGTTTGTCACTCAAACACGCTAAAATGGCGGGACTGTTTTGAATAAAATTTTGGCATTTAAGTAGATTATGACTTGCACATGGGATACTATTATTCCTGGAAAAATATGTTGTTCCCGTGTGATTCCCCAAAAGCTTTAATAATGCAGCGGGTTGCCGGTTCCTATTAGTAACAAATAATTATGAATAACCGTTTGTTACAAAACCAAAATGATGCGTTAATAAACGAAACCGATGGAGTTTAACAATTTTAATAGCAAAACCTTTTCCCCCCATGACGGTCCAGGCTCCTATGAGGAATACACCAACTGCCATTCTGCCAGACAGGACGTAAAAGGCGGGCGATTGGCTTTGCATGTCGCTACTATCATGACTACTAGTAGCGTTTCGCAACGTCTCGCCTGTTTGTATGGTACCAACGCCTTACTTATTCCTGCCGCAGTAGCGTCAGTGCTTGTCACTGTTGTGTTCCGGTTGGAAGAGGGTAAGGTAGCCGATAAACTTATACGATACATTTATTATACGGTAACAGCATTCGCATTTGCTTATTTGTTACCCTATATATAAATATAAATACTGTTGAAAAAATACGTCCCCCATGTTGGCCCAGGCTCTTCTGAAAAATAGAGCAACTGTCGGTCTGCCAGGCAGGTCGTAAAAAGCGACCGATGGGGTATACGTATCACTACCATCGTGACTACTATGTGGTAGATTTTCAGAACGTCTCGCACGGGTATTTGTTACCACCTCCTTACCACCTGCCGCATAGCCATGGAAATTATTGTTAAATTAAATTAACAGTGCAGTTGTTAAGTCCAGCTTGGCTTTAACAGTTATTTTTTTACGCTAATTATAATATTCAGACAGACACACTAGCGCTAACAGGTCAACGGTCAAATGCTAGAAGTATGATAAAAAATATTATCCACTATTTTTTAGCTTCCAGTATTAGCAATATAGTGTTATTTTACATTAACTGTATTGTTCAGTACATTATAAATTAGTAGTTTAGTGATATTTTTAGTGGTTATAAAAATAACTTAACAATATTTGATAATATAAATAGCGACTGTTAATGGTTAAGAAGAATTTAGTATGAAATTTAACATGTTAATTGTTAAACGATTCATGCCTACTGCTACAATAGCGTCAATGCTTGTTATTGTCGTTTTCCGGTTTGGAGAGTAAGGTAGCCGATATACTTATGCATTCGGCATTACCATCTCGCAACAGGGATAACAAGTAACAACGCACCTATAACATCTTTGATGACTGGTTCCTTTTTCCATCAGGTGAGCCATATATTTATTTGCTATCTAATTATATAATAAAAAAAAACAATATCCAGTGTATTTATAACAATTTAAATTTGAGATTCACCAAGTGCACACGTTTTACACAATAGCCTATAGGAAAGTAATATATTATATTATTTAAATTTTCATTATTTTTACGATAATTTAATACTTGATTGATACAAACGTTACCCTGACGTTGTGTCGAAGCGTTGAGTGTTGATATCGTTTGGGTACGGAACCCTATTGGATACGAAGGACGTTGACAGCTGCGTTGGCCCTATAGATTATTCACTGTTTCGCAAGTGAAAATAGAATATAAATTTAAGATGATTATGAAAATAAAACCGATATAAAACGTATTTTAGTAACCGAGGATTTATTTTTAAAACGTAATAGCTTAGCAGTCTTTCAAAACTGCTGTATTATGATAATGAGAGCTATGAAGTATGAGTGTGGAAAAACTTAGAAGTGTCTGATCTGTGTCGTGATGTTAGACAATAGTTTATTTTTTATTTCATAGGATAGAAGACGAGCTGATGGGTTTCCGGAACAAAAGTAACAACAATGCCTATGAGACCCAGATATTTCATTAGTGCGTTGCTAATTTCTAGTAGAATTTTCAAGTAGGTATTACCAGTTAACAAAAATAGTCCTGTCCCGCGGACTATAACAGCGTCTAAGATCTGTTTATTGAACTAGAGATGTCACGAATAGTGACATTGCTAAATACCGAATATCCGGCCGCAAAATATTCGGCGGTGTATTTGTTTCATTAACGAATTGATCGTGTCACGATACGATGATAATAATTTATAAACTTAATGATTATTTTAGCACTTATTTAATAATATAAATTCGAAGAAAGTTTTATTAATATCTGTTCGTCTAAAGAATAATCTTCATCGAAAACAGATGAAAAAAAGTTTGGAAAATCCAAAAGTGCACGCCGCAATGCTTTCTTTTCTTTAAATTATTTATTATAAAAAAGCAGATCCGAATGAAGTGATTTTCAATAGGGATCAATTCTGAGTGGATTACATAATATTGACAATAAAGTGAATTCCTAAAACCCATTCATGTTTACAGACATAAAATAATCATCTGACGGCCATCAACATTTTTTTTTCAACGAGATTTTTTAGAGTAATTAACTCTCTCAAAGGCTTAAAATTATACAGCATTTGAAGAATTAAGGTTTCTCTTTAAAATCTTACACTTTTTATATCAAATTAGTGGAATATTTAAAAATAATAATTTAATACTGAGTGTGAAATTGGTTGAGACAGACATTTTCTTTCAACCGATAATGATACTGATTTTATGGGGCAAAGTATACGCTTCTACAATAAGTTGCCTGATGCCATTAGAGATTTACCAGTTAACAAATTCAAATAATGTGTTAAAACAAAGCTGTGTAAAAAAGGTTACTATAAAATATCTGAATACCTTGATGACAGGAAAGCATGGGATTAACTGCTCCTTATATCGGAAATCCTTATTATTAATGTAACAATAAGATACTAATTAAATATCTAATTAAATATTATGTAATATTTTATTTAAAAAATGCTATGAAAAAAAGACAAGCCCGCTGAGTTTCTTCCGCGCGATCTTTTCCGTATGTGGCCGCGTTTCCGATCCGGTAGTAGTTTAAAAAAATGTTGAAGCGCCAAAATAACTTGTGAAAAGTTTTATTAAATAAAATACTTCTGCTTTCTGATTTCTGAATGCACAGCCGCGCCGCGGCGTGCAATAAAGTTTTCATTCATAACAAACTTACCTCTGACGAATCTTAAGAATTATTTGAATGGTTCTTGGCAAATTTATATTATTTTTTCGAGTAATATGTGCGTTTCTTTCTCATTATTAGATATTCGGTATTCGGCCGAATAGTTCCCAATATTCGACTGAACACCGAATACAAAAGAAAGTGGTCGAATACCGAATAGTAACAGAATATTATTATAATTAAATAATCACTAATATATTACACTCATATAAAATATTACGAACAATATAAATATAAAAACACTATTAATGTTTAAAACTAAATAAAATAAATTCCTGCTCCATAAATCGATAAAATGCCTGAACGGCCTTTTGTTAGTTGTTGCTATCCTACTTATTATAAACAATGCTATTTTAGAGTTACCATTTTACTATTAATTAACATTTTACTAAATTAACATTTTACAAACATTCACTATTAATTAACATTTTACTAAATGTTAATTTGTAATGATTTTATACGTTTTGTCCGAAGAGAAATATGTTTTTGTCAAAGTAAGTTAAATATTTCTCAAACCAAGTGAATGAGATTCTTATGAGAAATAAACGTTCTTTAAACCTTAAACCTTAATATTCGTAGCATCGTATAAACTTACATCGCGAGAGTTCGGGTCGAACCACAAGTATTACCTAGATTTCATCATTAAAATGTAAATGTTTTGTGTACAGAGCTACTTATAAAGGTTGTAAACATAGCAAAGTAAATAAAAACTTGTGAAAAATCTATGTACCATGATTTCACTATCACGTGAACATTATCTATACATATTTATTTGGTTTTGCAATCTCAGTTAAGGTGACGCAATGTGGAACACTAAATTCATTTTAGCCTGTGACGGAAACTTTTGTTAAAGTATTTATTTATTTATTTCACTTCATAGGATAGCAAACAAGAAGGTAGTTTTCTGATTGGATAAAGACAATCATTGCCTATGGACATTAAATATGTTAATGTATCTATCATAAGTTAACGGCTACCTTACCAAATACCGTCTTTACCATAAGAGCACTCGGGGCCAGTGCCCAGGGCCCCCATCCTCAGAGGGCTCTGAAGGACTGACATTTTCTCTTACATTTAAGGCGATTACAGCTGCGAACGACCTTGAGTTTCTAACAGGAGCAGCGCAAATATTATTTCGCTCGCTGGCATGCTCCAAAGTCAAAGAGTATTTACAGTGGATGCAGATACCTACGTTTTAACATTTTTGTTCACCTATATGAACTTTTATCATCATGAATCGACTGAATGTTGTCAAACTCAAAACCAATAACCAGTAATCGCTCATTTATCGATTACATATACATTCATTTTAGAAAAACGATAAATATCTAAAGAAAAAAAATATACCGAAAATCGATAAAAAATTATATAACAATTTACACAATAATAACAGTTACGTATCCTATTTCTTTGAAAGTGTTGTAATATACAATACATCCCGTGTAGCATTTTATTTTAATACTACAATCAACAATTAATATTTAACAAAACCTTTCAAAATTTGATTTTGTAAAATGTAATCTCTTGAATAATATTTTAAAACTAACTAGCTTCTTAGTTTTTGTTTCAAAATCTCGTAATAAAAAAGAAGATATATAAATTGATTTAATGTTTATAGAGGAAACTACTAAATAAGTTGGTTTATTTAGACTATTTGTATGTATAATATATTTAATTTATTTATTTTTAGTTGCGAAGTCCTTACTACTTTCAAATAGTACCAGGTTTTATTATTTTTTTTTCTTTAGAGTTTTGCTTTTTATTCGCTTGCTTGAATTACCTTCGTTGTTTATATGTTTTTTTTTGTACATTTATACAAAATATTGACAAAATACTTATGTATCTATAGCTAATAAAAAATTCAAGCGTAAACGTAGGTAAGTACATGAATAGTCTCAAAATATTATTCAGCGTCTACTCGCAAACAAAACTATTTATAAAGTACTAGCTTTCAGCCCCTTTAATACTCTCTTTTACCTCTTTAAGAGATAAAACTCACAGCATCCTTACATGCACGTTCAATTAATTGAATTAAAGAACATGACTAATAAATTTGAAGAGATTTTGATAAAACATATTTTATTTTTTCTACAAACTTTACCACTTTTTTCATCGTTTGAAGAGATGAAATTTGAAAACCTTAAACTCGCATTAATTTAATTGTATTAAAAATCATAAATACTAAGTTTTAAATAATTTCTACAATAAACAATCTATTTTTTATACAAACATCAATGCTTTTTTTACCCTTTAAGGAATGAAATTTAAAAAAATCCCCAAATATATGATTCTTAAATTGTGTTGAAGAACGTAAGTGCTGAATTTCAAGTTATTTTGACCATAAACGTTTGATTTTTCATATAAATTGTGTGTTAACACTTTTACTCCTTTAATGGATGAAACTTCTAACATTACATGCATGTTTCTTCAATTTCGATTGAAGAGCATAAGTACTAAAAAAATCCGAAAATTTGTAGAATAGAATTCAAAAAAATATTAAATTTGTATTCAATTTTTTTTTCAGTTAAAGGATAATTTAATTACGGCATATCATTATTTCAACTCAAAAATGACAGAGTTTCATACAAACTTTCACCCCCTATTTCACCATCTTAGGGGATGAATTTAAAAAAATCCTTTCTTATTCCTTGTCTATATTATAAGAACAACATCTGTAAAAAACAGCCTTCTCGGTCCAAGCTCATTATCTACTATAAAAAAACATCCAAGCGTAAACGAAATGTTCAATTTCCAAACGGCACAACCTTACTATTGTGCCAAACGTTCTATCTGTACTATTACTCTTTGACTCGAATATGGAGAGCGGAGCACGCTAACATGCGACACAGCCTCCCCGTATGAACGCTACCGGGAGACTGACTTTCGACGCGAGCGCTGTCCGCGAATTAAATAATAAGGTTTTTATTGATTTAATAGCACACTATAATGATTTTGTAAAATTTTGAACTTAAATTTTATAAAGCAATAAATTGTCTGTAATAAAAAGAAAAAATCATCAAAATCATTACAGTAGTTTGGAAGTTATAGGCAAATTTTTGCGTAAAAATAAGAAAGATATTCGATTTTTTTCCGCCAAAAATAACAATAAAACTTAAAAAAACGAACTTAAAATTTAAACTTAATTATATTATACGTATAATGCATATTTTTTTTTAATTATTAGACCAACCGGTTAGCAGTAGTAGGCTTTCAAAGAGGTGTATATTTCGTAGTTTGGCATTACCTATCGCCTTAATATCAAAATAATATGGTCGGGCATTTTCACAGCTTAAGAGAATAAATAATGAATTGCAAACAACAATGTTACAAGAACGGCTAAGTAATTAGTCAATTATGAGCATATAAAATGACATTCTTAAAATTAAGTTTGAGGATTTAATAGAAGATTTTGCTCAATAGAAATCTTGAAAGAATCTATTATCGTAATCACAATAAAAAAAAACAACAGCATGCATACTAATATCATTAATAGCATATTGCATTATTAAAATATATGTATTAAAGCAGATCATAGTGAAAAAAAATTGTATAATTTGCTTTCTTTACTTCCCAAAAGGGCCCCGAATTCTTATGTGCACAAGGGCCCCAGCATAGTCTAAAACTTTACCTCCAAACCGGAACACGACAGCGAAAAGCACGGACTCTATATATTGAAGTAAGAATAGTTTAGGCGGTTATACTAAACCCAGATGAGACGTTACCTAATTAGTAGTCATTAATTAACTCACCTTTTACGAAATGTCTAGCAATAAGGCAGTTTATTTATGACCGCCCCGTCGGTCGAGTGGTTAGCGACCCTGACTACGCAATCAACGGGGCTCGGGCTAAACACCCAAACCCAGAAATACAAACATCTGTGCTCATCACACAAATGCTTGTCCCTGACAGTCAGGGTCACTAATCACTCGATCAACGGGGCGATCAAAATATAAGGAAAGAAGTAGAATATAATAGAAATCGGGTTAAGGGAGCTAAGGTAGATGGGAAACTGTACGTGTTATCACACGGGGAAAGAAATAGTGTTTAAATCTTAACCCACCTATGAGAGTGTGTCGTGCATTTGAAACAAATATAATTTTATACGGGAATGTACACCAATGGCAACGAACCAATATAATCTTGGGTTTTAGTAATTGCTTGTCAGCATGAGAACCACTTTTTCAAACGACTTACGATAAAAATTAAAATAGGGGTAATTCGTAAAAGGCGAACGATTGGCCACTACATATAGTTACAGCTCGGAACGCAAGCAACTTAATAATGGATTGCGTCTTAATTATTATAGTTTTAACCCCGCATATGCCGTATCTATTATATTGTAATTAATATATGACGTGTAATAGTTTATAACTAATTAATTACATTTCGAAAAGCTATTTCAATAGTTTGTGTTAAATTAGCCGTAAAATACGGATAAATAAATGCGTTCAAGGTTCCCGATGTCGAGTATGTCATGTGCGGCGAATTATTTTTGAGGTACGTACCTACTTGTTATCAAAATAAATATGTTATAATATCATGTTGTCAAAACCCTGGTTCTCGAAAACTCTATTTTGTTTTGTTCGACACGGGAATCGAACCTGGAAAATTGAAGATAAAATAATATGTCGAATAAAATATATAAAAATACTCCTACCTACTGAGTGAGAGTCTTATGGTGATGATTCCGAAAATTAAAATATGGGATCGTCATCTGAATTTGATTAGTACACTATACTTATCTAATTATGAACATAAGATCTCCCTGTGTGTTAATAACAATATTTTTTTAAATTTAATTATTAATTTTTATTATTTAATTAAAAATAATTAATAATAATTTACTAATTAATCTAATCAAATATAATTTATTGCATCAAATATGGTAAGTACATAAAGATATTAAGATTAATTTTGACGGTTCGCATACAAGGCATCAACGGAAAATTAGAGAAATTGAAGAAATTGAAAATATACAAAACTAGTCACAAAAATTAAGGCATAAAAATCCAAACTTTTGGGGCATATTAAACATGCTCCTGGAACTCGGACGAACATGCCTCATTGTATAACAAGGCCATCCCCGAAACTTCCCGCTAAAGTAAGGTATTTTAAGCTGAAAGAAGCAAAAATATACCTAAGCATAGTTTTATGAGTTCGAAGGGTTCCAAAACCTAAAGTTTGTAAAAATGATTGTTAGTAATTTAATGTTCAGTAAAGATGTATATTTTTTTAATTTATTTTTTGAAACGATTTTGATCTTTCAAATGACATTTATATATATATATATATATATATATATATATATATATATATATATATATATATATATATATATATATATACATAAAATTAACGATCACTGTCATACCACAATAGTTTCTTATTGACTGCGGAACTCTAGAAACTACTTAATGCATTTTGTAATAAAATTTTAACAGCTTCCATATTCCTAATATATCATTACTATTAAATCATTTCATTAGGTACACTAAAACACACCTATTGCTGTATCAATTTTAATATATCATTTGTTTTATGTCTATGTAATTATGAATAATAGCAATCATTAAACTTTATCTCCGCACTAGCTCCTATTTGTTCATAAAATATTTTAATTATAAATTTTAATTGCAAAAACATATTAAGCAGAGTTGGCTATTTATTGCAAACAAGAATGTTACCTTCGTGTCGCACAAAATAACCATATACTTAGCGATAATATTTAACTAGCTTTTACTCGCGACTTTGTTCGCGTGACTTGAAAACATTACCTTATATTGTCCAGTCGGGAGAAAAAGTAGTCTATTTTTCTCAGATATAATGTAGCTGTACTGTATATTTGTTTTATTATTTTAAAATCGCTTCGGTACTTTTTGGGCTCATTCATTATAAACAAATCTGTCAAACAAAACAAATAGACTGGTACTTGCAAGCGGATCGATTTTGTAATGCAAAGAGATAATGGCAATGGAATTATCATTTTGAAAAATAAGTTCGTAAATTGAGTACGGCTACTTTGGTCATACGAAAAGAATATATTTTACAAAAGAGAGCCATAAGATTTGTATACAATCTAAAACCGAGAGACTCTTTTCGAGAGTATATTATCACCCTATCATCTTTATACGTATATCAAAACATTGTCAGTAAAAATATAAATAACTACAAAAATATGTCGCCTATCACACCAATTCTCGGAAAAGAAATAATTTAGTAGTAGTACCACGATTTAGCGATAATAAACGATAAATTATTTTTAGGTAATGGAGTTAGAAATGAAGTGCCCACAGAAATAACTTACCTCCCTGATAAGAAATTCAACAAACTAGTGAAATCATAGCTTATTCAAAGTGCATACTACAAAATAAGTGACTACATCGATGACAAAGATGTTTGGAAATAATCGCATGTTTAGAGTGTCACCAAATCTTATATTCAACTTTCAATGATTATTGATTATGGTAAATTTTAATTATTTTTGACATATTATTCAAACTGTATAATAATTTAATTGTTATTAAATTTTTGGCATAATATTTAAATTTGCTATTAATTTGCCTTTGGCATATACATGCCATTCAATAAGTGATACAAAGGATACATTTGTATCACTAGTACTAGTAATATTTTGAATAAAATATATTACAATTGAAATCGAAATTATCGCCTATATTGGAAAACCGAAATGCTTTTCTTTTTACATTACTCTATTTTTTTTAATTCGTCTGGTTCATCCAGAGATTAGCAAACAAACAAAAAACTACTAGCTTTCTTCGTCTCTGTCGGTTAAATAAGCTACCCGTCTCAAGAATGTTGCTATGATACAGAAAAAGAAATTTTCGAATCCGACAGGTTCATCCAAAGATTATTCAAGTCAGGTCAAAGAAAAAGAAAACTCTCAGCATTTAATTTTAAGCATAGATTATCTTAAGACAATTAACAAAAAGATGTTAGCTATGACGAATAGAAATAACCGTTGTCTGTAGACCCCAAAGAGTAAGCTTTTTATGATGGTAATCTAACATCTGCCTTACCCTCCATACCGGAGTATGCCAAAAACAAGCACTGGCGACTATTTGCGCGAGAAGAGACGGTGATACCAAATCCAGTTTAGGAATTGCGGAACTACCATCTAGTAGTCGCGATGGTACCATCTAGTAGTGACACGTTTGACCAATCGGTTGCCTTTTACGAACTGCCCTGCGGAAATGTCGATGGTATTTTTCTTTAATAAACCTATGATTATTTGTGACAAATAGCATATATAAAGAAGTAATCTGAGTTTTCTTACCCCATTCTTCCTTAGCCTACCTATCCTATTATATCCATAAAAAATGTTAAAAAATAACGTTAATCGTAAGAGTGGTAATTGATGATGTTTTGTTGGAAAAAGTTGATGAGTTAAGTCTTGGATGTGATTTGAGCACAGGTGGGAAATTCACAGCTGATTTTTAAAGAAAAGTGAGTGAATGGAGCGTTCTGGAAATCACTTCAAAGCATAATTTTAAGTCATCCTGACTTTGCCCTGCCCATCTTTTTTGCTTATCCCAAAAGGTATTGTTTGGAAGCGAGGGATGGGTATATCAGAAGGGCATGAAATTAGAACTAACGCGGTCGAAACGAGATGGGTACAGAAAATATGCATTCTAATTTTCTCGAACCTTGTTCGTAATGCTGAAATGTGATGAAGAAGCATATCCAATGGGTTGGAACGTGAAAGGAGGATGACAGATGAAAGGTTAATTGAACTAATACAAATGTGAATGTGGGAGGACGGAGTAACCAGGTAAATACCAAAATTGATATGCCATTTTTAGAGGCCCGATTCATAAAACAAAGCGTTTAGGGTTCTTGCATATTTTCGTACACATGTCACGGCGCTCGTAGCACGACGCGATGTCGTGTCGTGTTTATGTGTGTAACAGCCCTAAGTGCTTCGATTCGATTAACATTTTTTTACGTGAATTGAGGGATTATTGATCGTCGACGTTGATAAATTAGCTTGCTTTTCGAGTTAATTTTCTTGAATTGCTTTAGCAACAATTGTAACCTATATAATTCTGGTTAATTTCGTTGCATGTTTCAAGATAACTTGTCCTTTCCTTAGAGCACCCTGAGTTCACAACTTTGTGGTAATGAGGATGTTGCCGCGAATGATTTTAGATTGCAAAAGTTAAAGTGGCGAGATTGCAAGGACCGCCAAGAACATTTGCCCTAATCACTCATTGCACATTTGTGTGAAGAGGATGACGTAATTCGAGTGCTCTTGTGTGTTTAGAACTGTAAGCAAATTTCCCGCTTAATTAATGCAAAAAAAAAAAATTTGGACCTTTGAGGTGTTTACTTTTAAAAAAAAGTATCTTTACGCCCTTATCCCCGAAGTGGTAGACAGATTTACAACTACTGCACCCAGAATTAGTTAAAGATACCCATAATGTGATATGTGGCAAGCCTATCATCAACCGGACACTTTTCCAATCCCGGGCAACGTTGTTGTTATCAGAAAACTGAAAAAACACATTTCTGAATTTCCTGACCCGGGAATCGAACCCGGGACCACATGTGATCAACATCGATACCGGACCACTAGACCACAGAGGCGATGTTAACTTTTATTAAAATTTTTATCCCGGGCCTATCATTATATCATGTACTGGCTGACCCGGCAAACGTTGTTTTGCCTTTTTAACTACTCTTATTTTTTTTATATTTTCTCACCTTTTAAACCTTCCCTGGACTTCAACAATTAATTCAAAACCAAAAGTAGCCAAATCGGTTCAGCCGTTCTCGAGTTTTAGCGAGACTAACGAACAGCAATTGATTTTTATATAGGTATATAAGATATTGTCCAATTTTATCTGAGTAACTTTAAACAGACAGACGGCAAGATGTTACTGTTATTCTTGTGACTGAGACAGAGAAGCCTTATGCATTCCACATCACTGTCTCTCCTTATCTACCCTTCACACCAGAAAATCAATTAACTACAAAGTCTCAAAGTCGTACCACTTTCTCTGTTGTCGGTTGAAAAGTGACGGTAACTTTTATATTTGTGGGTCAAGTATTGCTAAAGGTTAGGCCTGGGTTGATCCCACAACGAACGTGGGAACTGATTAATGCTCACAAAATTCCCACGCAAGATGTCTCACTGATGCGACTTACGTTCACAATGGACTCTGGCATCAATGAAGCAGATAATAATGAGATTACTGCGCATGACGTTATACTATTAGATAATAATAGAACCAACAGAAATATATGATAAAGATTTAGTATAAGAAAATTATTTACGACTTGTATTCTGCATACGTCTTAACACCTGAACAACTTTAAAAGAACACTTAAACTGTTTTCAACTAACCTTCCAAAAACAAGGAGATTCTGAATTCAAATGTTTGTGTTTTTTTTTATGTATGTTCGGGCATAACTCCGTACAATGCGAATGTCAAAATTCTTTTTCGTTTGTTGGGAGAGTATACTTCCGGTTTGGCTGGTAAAAATGTTTCGTAAAACTGTGTTATTTTTTTAATTACCTGATTGTTATGAGAAGCAATTAGTTCCAAACTTTTTGTCTTTTTTCTTCCAAACATTCTGAAATTTTATAATCACCTTTTTGACACAGTTTTCTTTTAACAAATTTTTTTCATTTCTTTACTACTCGTAGTACACCTCTTATAACATTTCAGCTTATTGTTAAAGCACATAGGTAAGTATATTGTACCATTATTGAGTTATTTATTCTGTAGAGACGAGACTAATGCACAAAATTGTTTTTGTTCCTTGTTTTCAGTGAACGAACATCACTTTTATTAAACGAGCCAATATCTTTACGAAATTAAATTAGATTTTTAAATATATACTGGAATATAAACGTAAAACCTTTTATTCTGTAAAGTAAAC
This sequence comes from Apodemia mormo, assembly GCA_036924255.1. Taxonomy (NCBI): domain Eukaryota; kingdom Metazoa; phylum Arthropoda; class Insecta; order Lepidoptera; family Riodinidae; genus Apodemia; species Apodemia mormo. The sequence goes on along the minus strand of JAUPFN010000015.1, from coordinate 20,240,986 downwards.
TCTTGGGTCAAGATTGTTAATTTTGCAATACAAATATGAATTAGTATTTATAGCATTAGAATTTCTCCAGAGAAGAATTTAATAAGATTTAATGCTTTGAAAGTAACTGAAATATACAATTAAAAACACAAGTAACTAAGCTAAATCCACATTTTAACTTATCAATTTGTGGTCCTATTTGTAATTTTTTAGCGTGTGGTACATGACATTTTTATCGCCTAAAAACACTATGGAGTCTATTAGATCTAGATCGTTTCTACTAAGTTGTACATTAATCTACCTGCCTAACTTTAGACGTTTAAAATTTAACACATTTGGTTTTGTTCGTATTTAATAAAAGATTGACATTGAAACAATCCCACATGTCTTTTCGCTTTTAATTAAATTTAAGTGTGATTGCCGATTCGTAAACAACATGATTTCATTTTTATCCTCTATATAATAAATTAATTATATCATTAACGTATATGAGAAAAAAAATGGTGCGAGAATGGAGCCTTGTTGGATATTCATAGTTACAACAGCACCATTAGTCCTTGTACCATTAGTATTAACCTTCTGAATTCTCCTATATAAGTGAGAAATCAGAAGAATCGGAGCGTCTGAAATATATAAAAATACGTTTTGAAGTCTGTTGAAAATTGACAAAAATACAATTTGTCACCAAGAGATTAAATCATTATCATATAAATGTAAATTATCAGTTTCATTCGACTCGAAGTCTCTATTTATTCCGCGACATATTATGTGTTTAGTCAAGTTTGAAGGTAGGATTTCTGGGGGATTTCAATGCCCACCACCAGGAGTGGCTATACCCATCCCAGTCCACTGACCTCGGTGGGAGAGAGGTGCGTAAACTCGCTATAGCATTAAATCTCACCCAACTGGTTCAGGGAGCGGCGCGGGTTCCTGTCGTTGAGAGCCATACAGCCAATTGCTTCGACCTTCTGCCGACTACGGATCCAGACCCCTACTTGGTGGCGATTTCCTTGCCACTTGGCAGCTCCGATCACTATCTGGTGAAATCTGTATCTGTCTACTTATCGCCCGATCCCAGTCCCAGGGGCTCTCGGCGTGTGTGGCGATATAAGTCAGCAGATTGGGACGAGATGCTTTCCTTCTTTGCGTTTTATCCCTGGCGGCTTATCTGCTTCCCTTCTGATGACTCCTCGACCTGCGCGGATGCTGTGACAGATGTGCTGCGGCAAGGAATAGAGTATTTTATTCCTTTCTCCGACGTAGCCATGTCCCGTAAAGCTCACCCTGGTTCAGAGCCGATTGTAGACGCGCTGAGGCGCTAAAGCATGAGGCATATTTGACTTGGCAAGATGCTCGACACAGCAAGGCCCAGGACGTATCGGAGAAGAAGAAAGTCTTCAACCGGGCCGCTAAGTCCTGCAAAAAGGCTCTACTGAAAGCTCGATTTGACCACGTCAGCCGTATTGAGAACAAACTTGCTTCGTACCCCTTAGGTAGTAAAACTTTTTGGTCCCTGGCAAAGTCGCTTAAATCGAATTTCTGCCGCCCCTCACTTCCTCCACTGCTGAAACCGTATGGGACACTGACTCACACTGCCGTAGAGAAAGCAAATGTATTCGCTACTCTATTCGCGGAAAACTCGCGTCTAGATCCCACCAAAGCGAAACCACCCAGTCTGCCTGGATGCGAGGTGAATATGCCGGAAATTCGCATCCGTCAGACTGAGGTTCTTAAAACACTGCGGAATTTGGACGAGAACAAAGCTAGCGGCCCTAATGGGATTCCAGCCATAGTGCTTAAAACCTGTGCACCTGAACTCCTGTGTTGGCACGCCTCTTTCGCCTTTCGATGACCACTGGAAAAGTACCGAAATCATGGAAGCTTGCCAACGTGCAGCCTGTACCCAAAAAAGGCAGTCATGCCGACCCCTCCAACTATAGACCGATTTCAGTCACGTGCATACTCTGCAAGAGTGTGGAGCGTGTATTGAACAGCAGGATCATGGCACACCTAGAAGCGAACGATCTACTCAGTGACCGCCAAGACGGGTTTCGCCGAAATCGGTCCACTGGGGATTTTCTAGCGTATGCCACCTACATCTTGAGCGCGGCCATCGAGAATCATGGTGAAGCACTAGCTGTCTCCCTTGATATCTCGAAGGCCTTTGACAGAGTCTGGCATGATAGTCTTATTGGCAAGCTTCCATCGTATGGTGATACTTGTCTCTGTCTCTGCGCCTGGATTTTCTGAGTTAGCTTTAGAGAGTTAGCCGGTCGATTAGAGTAGTCGTCGACGGCTACTCGTCCGACCAAATGACAATAAATGCCGGAGTCCTTCAGGGATCAGTTCTCTCCGCAACTCTATTCCTGCTACACATTAACAAAGCTGCTGAAGCCCGGTATCTATAGGGACGCAGACTATAGCACCGTTGTGGAGAGTTACGCATTCAGCGCGCGGGCCAGTCACGGCACAGATCTGGTCTCTCAGGGAGGCGATGGCCGATTGTTTGAACCTGTCCTTACAGGCAGCCTCCGATTGGGGTGATGTGAATCTGGTTAAGTTTAAATGCGACTAAGACCCATGCGTGCCTATTCTCCGCTAAACGGAGTCCATTCAACCTATCTCCGTCTTTCCAGTGTGTGTCCGTGCCGATAACTAACAACCTCGAGATCCTTGGTATCACCTTAACGCCTACTCAAAAAAGCTTGGTATTCTGGCGAAAGTGAGACAGTATTTCAGCTTGCTCAACCTTTTCTCAACCTCAAGCTCAACCACAGTTGCTCAACATTTATCAAGCACAAGTCCGTTCGTGCATGGAATACTGCTATCACCTCTGGAATGGATTCGCCAAATACCAGCTGGAGACACTTGAGGTAACAGAGAGGTGTGCCAAGAGGCTCATAAACGACGATGATCTGGTAGGCAAAAAAATCCAGAGCGTCGCTCACCGCCGCAAAGTGGCTAGTTTATCGGTTTTTTATCGGATACTCTTTGGAAAGAGCGCTCCGGAATTGCACGACTTGATTCCGCCATCCCCGTTTTTCTACCGATTCGACTCGATATTCTTCATTCGAACCGCAAGGGACTGGAACATGCTTCCTGAGTCTGCGTTCTCCGACAAGTACAATCTAGGGATCTTCAAGAGAAGAGTGAACAGGTACCTTCTAGGGAAGTGCGTTCCATCTTAGGTCGCATCTTAGCTTACCATCAGGCGAGATCGTGGTCAAGCGCTTCCCTATAGATGATAAAAAAAGATTTGAGATTAAATTTCATTAATGGTCGTGTTGAAACAAAAAATCCATCAGCGCGGCAAATCTACAACCGTTTGGTTAGTCTTTCAACACATTTATATACTTACTCATTTTCATTTTCAAAATAAACGGTAAAGAGAAAAGTGCAGTGAACGAGTGGAACATAACAGTTGTGTGGCAATAGTGCGGAACTAACGAACAGTCCGGTCACCGGACTAGCGTCTTCAGCGCCACGTAGGGATGTCCAAAATTTACAGTTTAACCGATTTATACATATAATTAGATTTATAATCTGTAAATTCAAAGCGAATTTATTTTTATGTTTTTGTGAACAGTGCCACCAACTCATCTGTTTCATAAACGGTTTAGCGAGTGAGGCGTTTGGGGATGCTAATTTAGAATTTGACTAAGAAAAATTTACATTTCACAAGATTCCGATTTTGTCTACTAAACAGAGGTTGGTGGCAATTTAAGTCAATAGAGTCTTATCTGCCGTTGGTTGTATGACACATAAAGTTTAAGCTACAAATACAAAACCAACTATAATTATACAGGACATTTTATATCGATACTATCAAACATTATATATAGTATTTATATATTATATTTTGTGACATTAGCACAAGTTTTGTTTATTGTAAGATAATGGGTCTATAAACATTTTTGCATGCGATGACACAATGGGGTCAGGGTTTTTATGTTGTGTTGTTATTAAAAATAGGTTATTTAGCATGTCAGAAGTGTTCTGAAAAACATTAATGCGCTTTTCCTTTACGGGGTTTCAGATTTGTAATTTTCTGTTTCTGTTTTAATTACAACAGGGTATTAAGCTTCGAATATGTCTATGTGTAATTGAAGAATCAACAGAAAATATCGATGTTTCGCATAGAGTTGAATCGATATTCTAAAACACGGTTCTTATAGGTACTACACGTTTTTAGCGCCTGGCGCTCGGTCAGCACCGCGAAGTCGTAAGAAATGCCTCGTTGAACACGAGTAATGACCCACTCTCATGATTTTTCAAAGTAAATGATACCGGAAGAATAAGTACGCTTATTATTCACACTTACAATGAGTAAATGGCACAATTGTAATAGTAACAGATAATTTTTATTACTCAGCACTTTGAAAAAATATTGTTTATACGGTAGAATAAAAAGGACTGTATAATTTAAGATTAGTATGTACATTATATTATTATATACTTACGGTTTAAAAAATGTTCTCGCTTAATAATGTTTTAACTTTTTTAATCTATACAAATAAATAAAATTTAAGTGTCTGTTTGTAATATATATATATATATATATATATATATATATATATATATATATATATATATATATATATATATATATATATATATATACATATATATATATATATATATATATATATATATATATATATATATATATATATATATATATATATATATATATGCATATACATAATATTTATGTATACACAGTACTTATACCAAAATAACATTTTTCACAATTTATGTCTGTCTATCTATCTGTCTGTTTGTTCCGACTAATCTCAGAAACGGCTGGACCGATTTTGACGGGTCATTCACTGGCAGATAGCGGATGTAATAAGGAGTAACTTAGGCTACTTTTATTTTAGAAATTTTAGTATGTATGTTTGTGTGTTTGTATGTGTGTATGTAAACATCTCATAACTTTCGGACGGCTTGACCAATCGAAACGCAGTTGACGGCGTTCGATTGGATTCCGCTTAACACTTCCTGAAAATTTGCCAATGTAGTCCGGAAGATTTTGAAAATTTTTGTAAAACCTCGATTTTTTTTGCCGAACAGTATTTTTATAACTTCAATAAATTAATGTACCGATTGAGTACAAAATCTAATCAGCTCTATTACTCAAATAATTGCCTCCAAATTGCATCAAAATTGGTCGTCTACGTCGAATATCATTTAAAAAATTAAAATCAAATCAAATTTTCAAAAGTTATAGCTTTTTAAATATTAAAATTACGTTATTTACAGCAAACTCACTTCATAAATATGAAATATTATAAAATAACTTTTATGCTGATATACCGATTTATTTAAAAACCTAGTCAGTTTTTCTACTTAAAAAAACTGCAACAAATACCGTAAATCAGATTAAAATCGGTTGATTTGTTCGGGATTTATTAATGACGCAAATTTTTGAAAAAGTTTTTTTTTTATATTTCTTCGGCACTTTTAACCTATTGATTATGTAGCTAAATAAAACAACAAATAGAGCTCAAAACTTACTTTGAACGCCATTCAAAAGATCAAAACTACTAATCATTTTGAAAATATATTTTTTTTATAACATTAAAATATTATTATTTTTACAAACTTTAGATTTTTGAACTCTGAGTACAAAAACTCATATTTAGGTATAGTCAGAAGCGTAGCTACCGCCGTATCTGCCGTATCATACGGGGCCCACGGGCCACAGGAGCCCTACGTGCGTAAGCAAAAATTAATGAAAAATTCCCAAATGGCAAAAGTCAAAAAAGCAATTACTTTTTTTTTCAAAAAAAAAAGGCAAGGAGAGTGTGTATTTAATTTGAATAGTTTGTTAAAAATTTTGGAAATAGTGACAGATAATAAATAAATATGATAAACAAATATTCACAGGAAAAATTACACTTACTGATCTAACCCCAAAGTAAGCAAATTATTTGCTTGTATTATGGGTGTCAGTCGGCGATACTAATACATAGAAATACATATATAAATACTTTTACATACATAATAAACAACCAAACCCGGAAATACAAACATTTATGCTCATCATACAAATGCTTGTCCCCGTCGGGGATCGAACCCGAGCCCCGTTGATTGCGTAGTCAGGGTCGCTAACCATTCGACCAACAGGGCGGTCAAATAAATTTGAGAGAGAATTTATGTTAAGTGAGTTATCATTTAAATTTTCAAATTAAAATTAAAAATCCAAACTTACAATTTCCCAATCATTAAGCAGCTTCAGAAAATGCGCTAGACTCTAAGCTTTCATAAAGTAAGTCAATGTTTCATAATAATAATAATAAAGCTGCACGTCATAGGCTACCACTCGCCGAAATCAGCCATCAAAGACAGCGAGGCGAATAATTTGTCAAATGATAATTATGATGAATATATATTTCTTTTAATTTTATACAATTTTTTTTCTTTTGTGAGAAATCTCTACCCTAATAAGGGCTCCCAAACAAATTTTTATATGGGGCCCCACCAAGGCCACGCTACACGCTACGCTACGCCACTGGGTATAGTTTTTGTTCTTTTAAACTTAAAATACTTTAATTTAGCGGGAAGTTTCAGGGATGGCCTGCAGGGTCAACCGGTTTACAGATTTTTTAACGTATTTAACGTATTAACGTATTTTTTTAACGTATTATAAAATGTTTAAAAAATATATATACGAAATAGTTAAGAGGTCTTAATCTTTCATCATATACTGCAGTCATCTGTGAATCTAATTTTTTGTTTTTTTTTTTCGGTAAATTTTAATAATTTTGTGTGAATTAATCTATATTTTGGATAGTGATTTCAAACTAAAAATGAAGGAGAACAAACTTTATTTTACTTCTTTTATATTCTAATGTAATTTATAAACTATTGTATAATTCATTATTTGTTCTTCTGTCTCTAAAATCTGTCTAATCATATATTTTTAAGTGTTCCTTTTAAATCCGATTACTTTCCCTGTGCATCCAAAAATATAATAAGTATAAAATCTTCATATATAATTAACTTTATCTAATAAATTGATATACTTAAAATATGTTATATGTAATTATAAAAAAATAAATTTTTTTACATTAACAATTGTATATTATATTAATAAGACATCATTAAATAAATGTAAAAAATAAGGTTAATTAACTTACAGCTCTCCGCGGGTTAGTTATGTTTAATCACTCTCTATGATAATCCATCTGTCTGTTGATTCATATTCCTTTTGAGAAATAGAAGAAGGTAGTTTAAGCCTCACTTCCAGGCATCTTCCAAAAATACTATATGTATTTAAAGTTTAAACCATCGTGATTACTAACTAGTTTCCTGCAACATCCTGCCCTAAATTTGATACCACTGCTAACTTCTCTTGACACAATTGCGTTTGTGCTTGACGCTGTCGTTTTTCATTGCTAGAGTATTTTATAAATGCCTACGAATAGCACGCACCATTAACTTCTTTGGTGATATCTGCTTCATAGGATAGTAACCACGATATAAAAACAAGACCCCAGATCCTCTTCGATGAGCTTATTCCATTTCATTTTCTTACTTCAGTGTTATTACAGTAGTCTTCATGACATACTCTAGAATTACAAACTCATTTTAGAGTATGTCATGAAGACTACTGTAGTAACAATTTTCACTACTCTACATTTTCACTAAGAAATGTCGGAATATTTAAAGTATAAGTACCTACCATTAAGTTAAGACATTAATAATCCGTATAACTTCATTTATGTTAGACCCAAAACCTCAAAAATGTTTTAGCTCTAAAACCTTTGTTGAAAATACGCCATTGCTTTTAGCCAAGCAATTCGTAAAAGGTGAACGATTGACCAAACGTGTCACTACCTTTTTGACTACTGAGTGATAGATTGATACATCTCACCCGGGTTTGGTATCACCGATTTTTCTTTTCGTGCCTCAATAGCTTTCTATTTATATTTTATATATATTTTTTTTCTATATCATAAGATAGCAAACAAGCAGATGGGTCTCCTGATGGAAAGAGTTAACCATCGCCTACAGACACCAAAGATGTTAATGGTGCGTTGCTATCTTGTGGCGAGGTCTAAGGCCACAGCATAAATTTACCGGCTACCTTACCCTCCTAACCAGAACACAACGGTGACTAGCACTGACGCTATTGCGGCAGGAATAGGTAAAGCGGTGGTACCAGACCCGGTCGAGCCGATGCAGAACACTACCACCTAGTAGTCACGATGGTAGTGACGCGAATAGCCACTCGGTCGCCTTTTACGACCTGCCTGGCAGAACGGCAGATGGCCTATTCTTCAAAGGAGCCCGGGACCAACACGGGGAAGATAAAAAATCTACTGTATACAGGGTTACTTTTAAAGATCTAACCAAATTTTAAAATATTTAATAGGAACTAAATATTTTACAAGAACAAATTTGATCGCCCCGTTGGTCGAGTGGTTAGCGACCCTGACTACGCGATCGACAGGGCTCTGGTCCGATCCCCGACGGGGACAAGCATTTGTGTGATGAGCACCAATGTTTGTATTTCCGGGTTTGGGTGTTTATTAAATATATTCTAGTATTTATATATGTATTTCTATGTATTAGTATCGTTGACTAACACCCATAACACAAGCAAATAATTAACTTACTTTGGGGTTAAATCAGTAAGAAAAAAGTTTTTTTTTTTATTTTCTGCATCTGCATCATTATCATAGCATATCAGTTTTTAGGTATATAATTTAAACGCAATAAAACTGGAACCATCGACTTCCAATCTTCTTTATCTCTGGAACTATTCAAAAATTTTCAAAAAAGAACCAAGTGTGAAATATACCCTCCTAAATATTTTCAAATCGGTTAACAAATGACCGAATTCTGAGATATCAAACATCTATATCTATACATATAATAAAATCGTAGGAAAGTCAAAACTGTACATTGAATATTTTTTAAAAGAATACTTGGGGCGTGATCTACAATCGATATGGAAGCCAAAAATATAGTTTTTAGAATTTTTGTCTGTTTGTCTGTATGTATGTCCGGGGTAAACTCAAAAGTACTGCATGGATTTACTTCAAATTTTGCATGAACATTTCTAATAGGTCGGGTCAACATATAGGATACATAGTCAATGTTACATGTAAGGACGCGATATCTCGGAATGGTTCGGGACTGTTTGTTCCGCACCAGTCCGAGATATCGCGTCCGTGAGAGGTGTCTATGTGTGCTATGCTCGAATATTACTTACATGTAACATTGACTTCTGTTAGTCTCTAAGTATTCTGTGGTGATACAATCGTGGCGTTTGACAAACGCTATACACAAACAAACCAATTTATTACTGCTTGTTAAGTTAAGGTAAAACAAATCTTTTAATATTAAATCGATCGATAACTCCATCGATCGATCGCAATCGTAAAGGTATTACGTTGTTTGAGAATGTCCAAAGTATTGGTAATATTATGTTGCATCTGCTTTGTAAGCAAACTGAAGCAAGCAATGGCGCATTACCTAAGATGATACGATGAGTTGTGATTTTGGCATTTACATAATCGTTACATTATCATCTCATATAATTTTGTAACGTTTTATACTTATAACTTAAGTAAGTTAAACGTCTGCATCTCATATGTTTTTTACAAGATAGCAAACAAGCAGATGGTCCTCTTGATGAAAAGAGACAACCATCGCCTATGATGCAAAAGATGCTAATGGAATGTTGCTATCCGTATAGTGGGGTGTTAGTGCCTTATAGACCGGGGCCGATCCCTCTAAAATTAATTAAAAACAAAAGAAAAGAATAGTAGGATGAAACCCATTGAAAATGGAAGAAAATAAAGTCAAAATAAAAGGAAAAGTAAATTATGGGCTATTTGAGTTCGAGAAGTGTGAGGGGGGGATCGGACTTTCAAGGGGGGAAAACAATTTTTATCACCATTTTCGGCAAAACTACGATTTCTATCGGAAAAAGTTTAATGGCAAATTTACCCGCAATAAGAACATCACAACTTTTGTTTTCATATTTTTTTCATATACTTAATCTAAAAAATCTTATCAGAATTTTAGTTAATTATAAATTCTGGAAGGCAGATCGATAGACATTCTTTTCATTAAGTGGGCTTAAAAAAGTTTAAGTGGCTGGATGTTTTGATTGATGATTGAAATGATTAAACAGCATTTTAGTTTTAGAACGGTATATAGCCAATCGTCCTTCTTTGCGTCCTTTTTTATTAAACATATTCCAGCATTTATGGATGAACTTTTATGTATTAACCAGCTGTTGCCTGCGACTTCGTCCGCGCGGGCTTCATTGACTCCGCACAGCTCCTCCCCCGTAGGTGATAGCGTGTTAATATGTAGCCTATATATTGACCCGACCTCTTAGTAATATTCATGCAAAATTTGAAGCAAATTCATGCAGTACTTTTGAGTTTACCCCGGATATACATACAGACAAACACAAACAGACAAACAGACAGACAGACAGACAGATAGACAGACCGACGGACAGACGGACAGACGGACGGACGGACGGACGGACAGACAAACAGACAAACAGCAGACAAAAAATCTAAAAACAATATTATTGGCTTCGATATCGATTGTAGATCACGCCCCAAGTATTCTTTTAAAAAAATATTCAATGTACAATTTTGACTTTCCTGCGATATAGATATAGATGACTAGCACCCATATCACAGACAAATAATTTACTGTTCTACTGACAAATTACAAGAATTGATCTAACCCTAGATCAATTCTTGTAATTTGTCTAAGCATAATTAATTTTATACATTTACAAAGAAAAAATATTGGTGTTTTTACCTCTACTTGTACAAAATGTACATTATATATATGTAACTTTATGTATGCGGGGAAAACTTTTCACACTGTTGTCAACAATTAAGTCAACAATTTATATAGAAAGGGTGTCATTGTAATTTTTTTATACAAATGATAATAGCTCTTAGCATCTTTTCTCTCTTTTTTAATTTTTAAACTACTATTCTATACTTTGTTTTGGCTATTCTCCTCTGAACATTTTCCTCTGGCTAATCTTCCACCACTCTTTTCTTTTAAACACACTTCTTCTGTGACATCCAACTTTTGAGAAGAATAGGTGGAGTAGTAGGTAGAGTACTTTAACAGAGTAAATTTGTTTAAAATTTGAATACGGTGACACCGAAGTTGTGGCTGAACAGGGAACTTGCTAGAGTACAGTAAGTATTACAGCAATAGGTATGAGCTGCCTACAACTGCGCTAAGAGGGCGTCCGAAATTTACGTGAGGTGTTGCAAAATCTTTCCAAATTTAATGTGTGGATCATTTTTTATTAATTGGGAAAATATCACGTAATTTACTCGCAACAAACAGTATACAATTAAGGTATAACTGGGTTAAATTTAATAAAACGTGTGTGCCCACTAAAATATACCTAAATCTTAAGAAATCGTAATCATGAGATCTTGTAAGTGAATTATTATTTATATCTAAACCCCAAAGTAAACAAATTATTTGCTTGTAGCATGGGTCTGACACCCAATGCTACCATACGATACTAATACATAGAGATACATATATAAACACTGAAATATATTTAATAAACACCCAAAACCAGAAATACAAATATCTATGCTCATAACATAAATGTTTGCTCTTGTCGGGAAACGAACTCGGAGCCCCATTGATGCGTAGTCAGGTTCGCTAACGACTTCACTAACGGGACAGTCAAAAAATATAAAATGCAAGTAAATACCAATTTTTTTAATTAAACATAAACGATAAATGAATGTTACTGATTTGTATCTCCCTTAACACTACCAAAAGAACAAACAAAAGTTCTTATTGACCGACAAATGTCTACGAAATGCGCAGAAGGGTCGTGGCCCGTCTAGACTGAGTTAAAATCTAGTGAAGTCTAGACTTCTGAATTATTTAGATGTGAACATACTTTATTTATCCCCGGGATCTCGAGTTCAAACGATTTATAATTTGATTTGAATTTAAAAATTATATTATTATAGCTTTCGTTTTATTCAACATTTTTCATTACCATTAGCTTTGGTTTTCAACGATTTCAAAATCTAGAATTTCAAAAAAAGTGTTATTTTTTTAGTTTTCTGATAAAAACGACTTTGCCCGGGATTGGATAAGTGCCCAATTGGCGTTAGGCTTGCCACCTATAACATTTTGGGACTAAGTATCTGAGGCTAATAATTGTGGATGCACTGGTTGTGATTACGGGCGTGAAGATACTTTTTAGAATTCAAACTTAAATTCTCAAGATCTGGTTGAAAATATGGTGAACTAGCTGACCAGCGCAGCTTTGCCTGCGAGTAGAGTAACAGGTCTTTAGTATAAGAAATTTCATACAATATTTCGTCCCGTATATTATCCCCTCAGGGGATGTTTATTGAAAAAAGCGTAGCCTTTGTTTGACCCCGGATCTTGACCTATTTCCTTGCTAAATTTCATCATAATTGGTTGAACAGTTTAGCCCTGCAAGCGTAATAGATAGAAAGACAGAATTTCATAAGTACAATATTTGTATGGATAAGTATTTGATTATGAACTAAAATTAAAGTAGGTTCGGTTACTACTACTGTAAAAGGCGCTAGTAAGAATTATTAAGTATTGCTCCCTGTGTAGGCCCGCGCCCCCTTTGAAGAATAAACCACCTGCCATTCTGCCACCTACCATTCTGATTGACTATACGAGTCAGTGTCATCGCGACTACTAGATGGTAGAGCTCTGCAATGTCTCGCCCAGCTCTGGTACAACTGTCTTACCTATTCCTACCTGCAGTAGTGACAATGCTTGTCACTTTCGTGTTCCAGTTTGGAGGTTAAGCTAGTCAGTAAACTTATGAATGTTGCAGTACCATCTACTATGTTTACATCTTTACATCTACAGGCACAAACGTTTGTCCCTGTTAGGAATCGAATCCCACTAAAAAATATACATATCTTTTTATATTCCAAAATCACCATTACGACACCTAATTTCGAAATAAACATGTACGGTTCGCTTTCAGACGACGAATTTATTCCGTGGGTGACAAAAGTTTCAACATCAACAAGGAGTTGACCTTTTGTGATTATTCGCGATTTTTCCTTATCGTTTTAATACGAGGAAAAAATTCTACACCCCGCCTGACTCATCTCAGCCTCTAAACCGAAGAGCCAATAAACTTGGAAAAAAACACTTACACATTCACACCTTGCCTGACACGGTTTTTATAGGAAGGTTTTATAATTGGAGTGTCAAAGGAATGTTTAAGGAAAATTGTCTGAATATGAACGATTTTTTAACCGAAACGAGTTGATGTTAGAAAATTAATAGAAATAAAACAGTATAAGTGTTTTGAGAGAATAAAAATGTGTTTCTTTAACTTTTATATACCTACTCTTAAAACACTTATATTTAAAACTTTATTATGAATAATGTCTTCTTTCTTGGTTGATCAATTCAAATCATTTTTATTACATTTCTTATGTTTTTTTTTTAAATTTAAATTTATTAAATTAAACGCATACATATTCACACCTTCTTGGGCTCCTACCACATTCCGTGCCATCTTAACTCTTGGTTGTGCATCGTACGAATATGTTTAAATAGACCTGCCGGTCACGATTTTTATGGGAAGCCTTTAAACTGCATTTTTAAAGTAATCTTTAAGGAAAACCGTCTGAATATGAACATTTTTTTAACCGAAACGGGTTGGTGTTAGAAAATTAATAGATATAAAATAGTAAGTATAAGTGTTTTAAGATAATATTTTAATTAATACTTTAACGTTAATATACTCTTAAAACACATTTAAAACTTTTTTAAGAATAACAGTCTTTTTTTTCGTAGACGCAATTCAAATAGTTTTTATTTCATTTTTTTAATTTTTAGTTTTTTTATTTTTAATTTCATATAAACATATGAAATTAAAAATTAAGTATTTTGTTTATGCATATTTTTAAATTCTGTTTCCTTATAACCAATAAGTATAGCCTTTTGACTAATTAATTGACTGATGGACTTTGAAATATTTACTTGAACGGCCTCTAATGAGATATATGGGTTTAGGTGATTAAAATTTATAAGTCACTAAGTAACTGTTCATTGTTAGCGCCATTTGCATAACGGAATCATATTTCTCTTTGGTACGTGTCCTTATTGGTGAATGGGCATGGACTTTGGACAATGAGCGTACGAGACGCTCTCTGGCGTCTCTAGCGCGTTCATCCTATGACTCATCGGACCACCCACGCTAACAATACCTAATGATTTCATAAAAGATCTAAGTTGAACAATTACTCTCATAATGTTTCGAAGAATTCCATTCACCATAAGGTAAGCTCAATTTGGTAATCGTTCCTGTAATGGGTAAATGTAAATGAAGTAAAGTAACTTAATTCACATTTTAATAGCATAGATTAGTAACAGTCAGTTTATTGTCGCCTATAAAAACAATAGATTATGAAGCGTTGCCGTTTGCGTGGCAGAGACATAAAAACAAATATCTTCAAGCCGATTCCCTTGTGGAGTCACTAGAGAAAACCTAACTTCTATAGCCACTTGCCTGTTTGTTGGCTAGTGTGGTGGTGATAATATCTATAGTGTTCCAGTTTGGAGGATAAAGTAGCCGGTAAAGTTACGCGTGTGACAGTAAGACCGCGCCATAAGGATAGCAACGCACCATTAACATCTTTGCTGTCAATAGGCGATGGTTGTCTCTCTCCATTAGGAGAACCGTCTGCTTACTTGCTATTTTATCATATTAAAAAAATGCCTCCCATGACTGCTCAGTGAAACCATTGCTAAAGGACGTGTTTCCGAACCGATAAGACTTGTGGGTTTTCAAGAAAAAAGCTTACTCTTTTAGTTATTGTGGCGGTGATCACTTATCATCAGATGAACCGTTTTCCGTTTGCGTCCTATTCTGTAAAAAATTGAAATACACCACGCGACAATAGTAGTTTCATCAAACTACAATTTACTACATGATTCGAAAGTCGATTTACACACCTAATAAGTTTTTAATGAATACTTTTAAGTTGTCTCGATTAGATTAACAAAGAATAAATGACGCTAAGTATGTGGCTTTTCACTAATGTTGTAAATGCGAAAGTGAGTTTGTTCCGCTCTCACGGCCTAACGGAATACCCGATTTCCATGAAATGTTGCAACACGAGTGAGACGAACAACGTATGTAAGGTATTTTATTTGTGTAAAAAAGATTTCGAACTATGTGAAAAAATAAACCCTTCTTTGTGCACACTTGCAGTTATTGTGTATAGGTTTCATATACATACTTATGATGTAACTTTACCACCCCTATTTAACACTTTAGAGTATGATTTTTGAACAATGCTAACTTAAATGTTTTGAAGAGTATTCATACAGCTTTGTGTTATTTTGATTATAAATATTTTCATTTTCATGCAAATGTTACCCCTTTACCCACTTAGGGGTTGAATTTCCAACAATATTTTCTTTGTGCATACTTACAGTTACGGTATATAGATCTTCCCTTATAAAATTTACTTTTACCATTTTAGGAATGTTTTTTGGAAAATTGTAAAACACGCATAAATATTATGAGAGCTAGGAATTTCAAAAAAGGCTTGAAAGTTATCATAAGGGAGCAAACGAGCTGATGGCTTTCTCGATAGAAAGAGACAAACTATTGCCTATAGACTACAAAGATATGAATGTTCGTTGCTGTCTTTATGGCAGGGTGTTAAAGCCTCATGTATAAGTATGCCTTACCCTCTAAACCGGAACACAACAATGACAAGCTGACTGACACTGACGCTAATGAAGCAGGAATAAGCAAGGTGGCAGTACCGGGCGAGACAATGCAGAACTCTACCATCTAGTAGCCAATCGTTCGCCTCTTACGAATTGCCGGGTAGAACGGCAGATGGGATGGAACACAAGATGTGTGTCAAATGCACGGAAGTGTGTGTAATGTCTTTTAATTAAATTTATTTGTAATGCATGTTATATTATATAAAAATATTATATTTCTGAACTTCTCCATATGTTTATAGAGTTAAGAAATTTTTTAACTGTGCCAAATTTCATGCAAATTAGTCCATAAAATTTTCATAAAAGGGATACACAGTTTTCGCTTCAAAAAAATATATAAAAATGTTGTAATAATCTATACATATAATAAAATCGTAGGAAAGTCAAAACTGTACATTGAATATTTTTTTAAAGAATACTTGGGTCGTGATCTAACATCGATACCGAAGCCAAAAATATACTTTTTAGAATTTTTGTCTGTTTGTCTGTTTGTCTGTTTGTCTGTATGTATGTCCGGGGTAAACTCAAAAAGTACTGCATGGATTTACTTCAAATCTTGCATGAATATTACTCGCCGTGTTGGTCCCGGCCTCTTTTGAAGAATAGGCCAACTGCCGTTCTGCCAGGCAGGTCGTAAAAGGCGACCGATTGGCTATCGAGTCACTACCATCGTGGCTACTAGGTGGTAGAGTTCTGCATTGTCTCGCGCGGGTCTGGTACCACCGCCTTACCTATTCCTGCCGCAATAGCGTCAGTGCTTGTCGCTGTCGTGTTCCGGTTTGGAGGGTAAGGTAGCCGGTAAACTTATGCATGTGGCAGGAGACCCGTCTGCTTGTTTGCTATCTTATGTTATAAAAAAAAAAGGTCGGGTCAACATATAGGCGACATATTATCACGCTATCACCTACGGGGGAGGAGCAGTGCGGAGTAAACGAAGTCCGCGCGGACGAAGTCGCAGGCAGCAGCTAGTATATAATATAAATGTAACATTATTTTCTTTATTGATAAGTGATAAGTCGGCAGTAGTATAGGATACGATAATACTTGGTCACCATTATTACAGAACAAAACGTGAACTCTGTCTGATATTCAATTAAAGCTCGATATCTTCAATGACACTGCTCAATACAAAAGGACATTTTAAAGTCGCAGAATAAATGATAGTGACTATTTAAAAATAATGTCTACAACGCTGTTATCAACCGCAATTACTTTGCAGTTAAAGGTTACACTTTTGATAAGTACTCGTATTTCTCACATTTAATATTTAAACCCATTTTTTTTTTATGTACAATTTTTCAAATACACATTTCCCTTCATTAAAATCTTGTCCTAACAGTGAAAAATGCAACAAAGACTGAGAATAAAGCTAAATATTTTGATAATTACTTCAATAAAGAGGTGGAAAGGGTTAGTTATAGTTTATACAGTGTGTAAAGAAAACCCTGTCGGATAATTAAAGGTGTTATTTGGTACCGTAATACGGTTACATATGTGAATTATTTTATGGATATTAATTAATTAGTTTTCCCAATAAAAAAGTAATCATAAATGGTATTTTCATACATTAAGTATGACAAAACCTACAAATAAGTAAATTGTATTATCAAAGAATGCCGCGCAAGTCGGATGCTACCGAATGACACGCGGCGCGTGTGCGGCGTGTTTAAAATTCCTTTGTAAAAAGCCGAAAAACGAACACTGCGCCGTATTCGTATTCTTGCGGAAGCCGCCAAAACAAAACAATGAAACAAACAGCGACAAAGTGTTGTCATTTTTAAAATATTTCCTCAACTCTAGGGAGATTTATGTAAAAATACGAATATTAAAAAAACGATATCTTTTTTATTTTCAGAAATAAAGTCATTTTAATATTTTTTTCAGTAATAACTATAACCAATCTATATGCCCTTTTGGATCGGATAGGGTTTTCTTTACACACTGTATAGAAGTCCTTTAAATAGGTACTTGTGAGTATATAGTGAGTATTACGTGGTTAAGCATTTTCAAATTACTATCGATCGCATGTGGCCGAAATTCGACCATATATTAAACAATAAAATCTATTTAAATTTGACAACTGACTTTAAGCGTAAAGAAAATAGTATAGGTACGTGTGTATATATTATTATGTATGTAACATGAATGTAGTGCGTTTAATATTTATTTTTATTAATTTAATGTATTTCCAAATCATTTTATTTAAAAAAAATAAGTTTCTGCAGTCTTCTGCCCGTGTTGGTCCCGGGCTCCTTTGAAAAATAGGCCAACTGCCGTTCTGCCAGGCAGGTCGTAAAAGGCGACCGATTAAGCTATACGAGTCACTACCATCGTGGGTACTAGGTGGTAGAGTTTTGCATTGTCTCGCCCGGGTCTGGTACCACCGCCTTACCTATTCCTGCCGCAATAGCGTCAGTGCTTGTCACTGTCGTGTTCCCGTTTTAGGGTAAGGTAGCCGGTAAACTCATGCATGTGGCATTAGACCTAGCCACAAGATAGCAACGCACCATTAACACCTTTGGTGTCTATAGGCGATGGTTGACTCTTTCCATCAGGAGACCTATCTGCTTGTTTGCTATCTTATGATATAAAAAAAATGTAATTTTAAAGACTAACTGTGCCAAATTTAACACTCCACCGTTTGCACAATTGTCTTAAAAAGGTCTCTAAAGTTTTTCCTTCATGTGTTAATATATTAAATTATTAATATTCGCATTTATTATAAATTATTCGTATTTGGTATCTTTGTCAAAAACTAAAGAAGTATTATTACAGAACTAATAGAAGTTATAAATAAATAAAACTCTGAGGGGCTAAGGGGATCGACACTTTTTTAGAAAATCGCTGCATATGTTCATAGATATTTTGAAAAAAAATATTTAAATCGTAAACACGATAAATCAAAAACTAATAAATTTAACAGGTGTACAACTGCCATCAGACACCCTTACGCAAATATGTGTATGAACTGTTTAAAATTTATAATCCTTGATTGCTTCATAGTTTAGTTAAAAAAGAACCTTCCCTTTGTTATTGCGTAGTAAATCGCTTAAAAATACAAAATGGCAGGACATTAGTGCCTCATGAACGGGTGAACGACTGGGTCTACAACCTGAGCGCAACGACGCTGTTGATCTCAACACAGCCTCGTGTCCTTGGATGCCGCCGTTTATAGAACCATTTTTATATATAAAACTACCTGTTGCCTGCGACTTCGTCCGCGCGGACTACGTTTACTCCGCACAGCTCCTCCCCTGTAGGTGATAGCGTGATAATATGTAGCCTTTATGTTGACCCAACCTTTTAGTAATATACAAAATTTGAAGTAAATCCATGCAGTACTTTTTGAGTTTACCCCGGACATACATACAGACAAACAGACAAAAATTCTAAAAACTATATTTTTGGCTTCGATATCGATTGTAGATCACGCTTCAATTATTCTTTTTAAAAAATATTCAATGTACAGTTTTGACTTTCCTACGATTTTATTATATGTATAGATATAGATAATTCATAAGTAACTGTTGCCCGTGACTACGTTCGCATGACCTACACACATTATTTCCTTCTTCTCAGTCAGATAAAAAAGTAGCCTATGTTGACTGGTAAAAGATTATATACGTACTTAATATATATAACTTATATGTAGAAGGACACAATATGTGGTGGTGGGTTTGAGTGGTATATAAACAATAAAATATGTTAAAAAGAGAATATTGATTAGAACAACAGCGCTAGCGGTGTCTTGTCATAAGTTTGGAAAATCGGTGTTTGTAAACAATGAACTTCGATATCTGTGCGCCGGACACTCGCGCATACATAACTAAACAATTTTATTGGATAATTATTTAGATTAAAATTTAGGTTTTTGTCAGTTTTAATTGGAATAGGCGTTTGTCTTCCATCACACCTGATAGAAAGTGTCAATGAAGATAAAGCTGGTACACGCCCATCCATAAGGAAACCTATACAGTCAACTCTCATAGGTTCCAGGACTATATTTTTCAGGAAATAGATGCAGGCAATTCATTCCAAATCTTGGCGACTCGGACCAAAAAAGAGACAACTCGAACCGTTTTGTTCGATTTTTTGGTATATCAACAACGTACGGATGGAACATCTGTCTGCGTCTAGTAGTCCGATAAAGGAATGGTGAGGGTCTAATAAGTTCGAAGAGAACTTTCGCTCACTCACCAAATTGCAAAACTGATAAGCTGGTGACCTTACGACGATGCTCAAGTGTAATTTTCTATTTATGAGCTTGTCGTCGTTTATTAGCCTACGGGCTCTTCGGTCTACAAAATCCAAAGCTTCTAGTTGATACATGGCAGAAAAAGGTGACTGCTGTACTCCATACATGTTTGAACCTGGGCCGTGTACAGGTTTACTTACTGTTCAGAGTTGAACCTACCGCCAGACCTTCGAAATGATTCCAAACTTTTTGGAAGTTATGTGTGCCATAGACTCAATTTGATGGCCGAAGTTGAGGTTGAACGTGACGCTAATACCCAAAAGCACTAAATGGTTAGTAAACGGTATGGATATACCTCAGAAATTGGGTGTTAGATTGAAATTAGTCTTTTTGCAGAGAAGGGACAGGCCTTTGTCTTGGAAAGGTTAAAATTTACAAGATTGGCGTCACACCAATCGGACACCCGCTGCAAAGTTAAATTAACCCGCTCAATCGTGGACTCTCGCAAGGACTATTTCACGAGAACTTGCTCGCGAGATGGATATATATCACTTTACTACGGTGAAGTTATCGGCGTAGTCAATAATAAAGTATTTACTTTTTTACATATTCGGTATCAGAACCAGTCAACTGTAGATCTTAGGTAACGATTCGTAAGTATAAATATGTAGAGAAAATTGAGTTATATGGATGATAACGCCCATGCCAAAAAAAAAAAAAAAGTCGGCAGTAGTACAGGATACAATAATACTTGGTCACCATTATTACAGAACAAAACGTGAACTCTGTCTGATATTCAATTAAAGCTTGATATCTTCAATGACACTGCTCAATACAAAAGGAAATATTAATGTCGCAGATTAAATGATATAAAAATATGTAGAGAAAATTGAGTTATATGGTTTCATCCATACTATCGATCGTCTCTGGCCGAAATTCGAATATAGACTAAACATTAAAAACTTGTTTTAAGTTTGACAACTGACTTTAGCCGTAAATTTTGATGAAATGTTTTTCTAATGCATTTCATTTAAAAATTCGACTTCAAACATAACTGTGCCAAATTTCACACTCCACCGTTAGCGCAATTGTCAGAAACATTGCAAAACCCTACCACCACCACTCTAGTCACGGTGGTAGCGACGTGCTTAATCAATCATTCATCTTTTACTAAACGCCTGGAAGAATGGCAGATGGCCTATTACTCAAAGGGGGCGCGGACCAGCATGTCCATAAGGATTATTTCTTTACCAAAGAGAAACATTAGCCCGTTTGATAGCAAACGCTATCAAACTGTAACGCCATAAAATATGTATACTACACACAAAATAAACACACATAATGATAATAAATAATAATTAATAAATAAATAAATATTCTCGGGAGAAATTACACTTACTGATCTAATCCTAAGGTAAGCAAATTATTTGCTTGTGTTATGGATGTTAGTCAACGATACTAATACATAGAAATACATATATAAATACTTTTATATACATAATAAACACCCAAACCCGGAAATACAAACATTAATGCTCATCACACAAATGCTTGTCCCCGTCGGGGATCAAACCCGAGCCCCGTCGATTGCGTAGTCATGGTCGCCAAACACTCGACCAACGGGGCGGCTATAATGATAATAGAGAAACAACAGGAAAACGTATAATGTTACTGAAGTGATAGTACGGAGCCGCGTCTGGGAAAACCGACGCAACGCCCCTCAAATCGTGATTCACATTATAGACAAAACAAGTAAAAGGCATCGGCTAACGGTAGTCACGTTCGTTTGTTTTGCTTCGACTTTCAGACATCTCGAAAGTGAATGAAGTAACAAAGAATACACTAGCGGTACCGCGAAATGTATTGATAGTATTATTTTTGATGTTATAATGGAAGTTTCATTTATTGACTTTTCAAGTTAAGCGGAACCCAC
Source organism: Apodemia mormo (assembly GCA_036924255.1). NCBI lineage: Eukaryota > Metazoa > Arthropoda > Insecta > Lepidoptera > Riodinidae > Apodemia > Apodemia mormo. The sequence goes on along the minus strand of JAUPFN010000015.1, from coordinate 20,219,099 downwards.
TTAAATGATGCCATTAATAAATCTATTTGAACATGCCTGTAAATTAGTTCTCAATCTATTCTACTGACTGCGACATAGCAATATGTGGTAATGAACAAGAGAGAATGACCAGCGATCAAACTCTTGTATATAATAAATCTGTCTGTTTATTCACAAGACCTAAATTTATAAATTGTCTAAGCGGAGTCCGTAAGAAATTCAGAAAAACATTTTTTTTTGGGAAGTTTCTTTTATATATCTAGCGGTCCAGCGTTGGCGTTGACCACATGAGGTCCCAGGTTCGATTCCCGGGTCGGGCACAAAAAAAGTGTTTTTTCAGTTTTCTGAGAAACACAAAAGTTGCCCGGGATTGGAAAGTGCCCGGTTGGCGATAGGCTTGCCACCTATCACATTTGTGGGTCCAAGTATCTTCGGCTAATCGTGGGTACACTTGTTGTACCTCTGCCTACCCCTTCGGGGATATGGATATGAAAGATATAACTAAAATGTTTTACCATTGGAAGTGTTTAGATCAGTAAAGCTTAAAAAATGAAGACTGGCACTGCTCTTTTTTGACAAAATTATTACTAGACCACAATCAAAATATTTATTACAATTCTAAATTTTCTATAAGGTTTAAGAAAAAACTAAATATCAAAATTTGTGTTCATTCAAAGAGAAAAGAAAAATCTTTCCTCTTTTGAATGAAATTAGCCTATCAAATTAATAGAGAAAGGCAAAAAAATCTTCTATGAAGAAATTGGACAAGTTACAGGTCGCCAGATCGTTTAATTATTAGTATTTGTCTATTGTCTTCAAACCAACAAAAGCCATTTTTGTTCTTATCAATTGGATCCCTACCATTTTTGACAGTTCCCGCTTGGACTATTAATAAGACCGAAAATCCTTAAGGCGAGGCATCAGGACAAATGAGAAAAAACTGGTTTGCTAAATCACGTTTTTTTGTATTGATAGTTAAATAACAATTTTACAAAAATTATGCGATATACCTGAAGATATTATCTAAGGAATGTGCTCACTTATTACCTGATAAAATGTACTTTACTCGATCATATAAAATACCGAAAACAGGCTAAAAAATCTCTAAAATAATTAATTTGTTATTAATATTTCTAATCTTCCACATGATTTTTATATGGTGATGTTTAGTTTTAAATACAAGAAAGAATGTGCTAAATTTTGGTTTTCAGCTGAAGTCCTATATTTATTTATCCGAAAATTAGCACGTTTCCCAGCTGTTTCAGAACATACTGCGCCGCCCATTTCCTATAGAATTGACACGCGTCAAAATATCTCGCCTTAAGTAGTAGAGTTCTATAACTACACGTTATGTTTCGTGTTTGTCTGTTCTTCCCGCCATACCAGTGTCCTTTTAACTGTCATGTCCAGAATGAGGAGTTAGCCAGTACACTTACACACATTTACTTACATAAATTCGCAACGTATTTTTAATAATGCACCGTTGTTATCTGGTACCAATTTATTGGTGACGACTGTCTCAACCATCAGGATTGTAGTGTGGCAGTAATATACGGCCACGTGCATAAGTTTTTTGGCTTACCTAACCCTCTTAATCGGAATACTATAGTGATAAGCACTAATGCGGCAGGAATACAGGAACAGGGCATGCGATGTTACCATGCTGGGCAAGACGTTATATAACTATCGCCTAACAGACACGATGGTAGAGTTACGTTTGGGATTGGCCAAATTTGCCTTTTAAGAACTACCATCATGGTTATTAGGTGATAACTTAGTAATCACGATAGTAGTGACATGTTAGGCTATTACGAACTGCCTTGCACGAAGGTAGGTGATGTATTCGTCAAAAGGGGCCCACATTAACAAGGGGAAAAAGCATAATACCTTCATTAAGTTTTAGTTCTCACAAGATTTTTAACAGGGTTAAATTCTTATTTAAGCGAAACTGGTTAGATAAAAATAATATTTATTGTGAAACAGTGCAAGTGTATTTAATACTAGCTGTGCCCGAGATTTCATCCGCGTGGAAAAAATTCTAAAATAAAAGTACCCCAAGTTACTCCTCATTACCGTGGTATACAGTACTGGGGTTTTGTCCGCATAGCTCCCGTTCTCATGGGATTTCTGGGATAAAAACTATCCTACGTCCTTTTTCGGGTCCGAAACTATCTTTGTACCATCACCACCATTGTGAAGAAGAGACAGACAGACAGAGTTACTTTCCCATTTATGATATTAGTATGGATAAAACCTAGTCGATGAACACTTCAGACCACTGCATAAGAAATTTTGGTAAATGCACAAGAAATAACCTATTTCGTCAGATTAAAAAACATCATAAATTATATTCTAGGTTATCATCTACCTTTGTGCTAAATTTTATACAAGTAGATCTAGTTGTTTCTACGTCATTGAATTACAAATATCCAAACATACAAATTTTCACATTTATGACATGTATGGGATGAAAAATTAAAGATTAAAAATGTCGCACTAGAAAATTTATTTGACCAATAAGTAACTTTTTTTTATATCATAAGATAGCAAACAAGCAGATGGGTCTCCTGATGGAAAGAGTCAACCATCGCCTATAGACACCAAAGATGTTAATGGTGCGTTACTTTCATGTGGTCTGTGGTTGCTATCTTGTGGTGCGGTCTAATGCCATATGCATAAGTTTACCGGCTACCTTACCCTCCAAACCGGAACACTATAGTGACAAGCACTGACGCTATTGCGGCAGGAATAGGTAAGGTGGTGGTACCAGACACGGGCGAGACAATGCAGAACTCTATCACCTAGTAGTCACTATGGTAGTGACTCACATACCCAATCGGTCGCCTTTTACGACCTGCCTGGCAGAACAGCAATTGGTCTTATTTTTCAAAGGAGTCCGGAACCAACACGGGGAAAAACTAACTATAAATCAAGTAAATGGTGTACTGATTGCTGATGCTCTACTAAGCAAAGCCAGCTATGAAAGTTATATATTTTGTAGTGTAATCGTGAAAGAGGTTTATTTTGAAATAGTAGAAACCAGAATTTAATTTAAAGTAATTCTGCGTAATATCGACAATCGTACGAGAAAAAGTAAATTGCGTTTTGTTTACAAACAATATTCTGCGATTGAAACAACCATTAAATTACGTTACCGGAAATCTCATTTCTCACATAAACACGAGTTGTTTACGTTGTAAAAGTGTATAAACGTTGATTAGCGGATGGGCTAGGTCGGTTTCCTAAGTAGTTCTAGGCTTTAGCTAGATTAATGCCTAGGCTATATTATCGTCTGAAAGTTCGTGGTGCGTTGTCGCGATAAAACTCGTGATTGTGCTACGGCGAATTAGATGGCCACATAATTATGTTGACAACAGTCTATCTCGCTTCAACTGGCGATGCGCATATATATAAAAGCGAGACGAAATTATTTGTAGTAAAAAAATGACAGAACCCTGAAGATTCGCGTTGCAGTGAATTCGTTGGTCATATTACATAGGTTGACTTATCAGAACACAAAAATACTACGTCACACTGTGTTGACCGGGAACGTGTAGTCTAGCTCATAGGAGCAAATGCTTCTACTCTGTCGTGAAAAATAGAAATATGTATGCCATATTGTTCTATTTTATCATGCCCAATAAATAGCCATGGTAAAAAAATACCCTGGGAGTGATTTTATTTCATTGGTAAGTACTATATTTTTGTATTGCTGGGTGTAAACGCAAGCTATACTTACTGACAACCAAAGAAATTGCCTTCAAAGGCGTATCAAGTTTAATCTGTGATTGTTTCGATAGGCAATGTGAATTTTCGACGCTGCGTCGATTCTAAATGAGGTTTCTGTATATTTTCTACCGTGAATCAGTTTATCTCGCTTTTACATCGGCGCATTGCAAATCGGTTTCGATTTGCGATTGAGACAAAATGTTGTCAGCGGACTATTTGTGGCCTAGTTCGTTATAGCACAATCACGAAGTTTTATAGCGACAACGTACCACGAACCTTAGGGTGATATGTAGCCGCTAGGCATGGAACATTTCACGAATAGCTTGTTAAATTTCATATGAAATGCATTTTCATACATCGCCTTTGCTACCTCTCTCCATTAGATCTGTGAAATGTCACAATCGATGAAATCATCCAGTTCATATACGAGCATCATCTTCATTTTTAATAACTTATGGTCATTTGATATGCAATTGTGCAATGTGCAATTGTGAGCGAAAATCATTGCCATTGAAATATCACATGAGATATCATTACGAATTTTTTGTGTAATTTCATCCAAAGAAAATATGTATTTTTAAAGTAGCGATCATTTCTATGCTTAGCAGCCGCTATGTTAGGGCGATAATGTAGCCGCGACATTATAGATGTGTGAGAACTGAGAAGAGGCCGGGAATGGTTGGAATGCAGCCTCGCAAACGATGCAGCGTGCAACGGCGAACGACCGCGCCGGCGCGCGCCACCCGAAGCGCATTCCCTATGCTTGATTCATACTGTGCAATGTTCAACCTATGAAGTATGAACCTAATACTATTATTACATCACAGTAAATAACACAATTTGGGACTTGAAATCTATAAAAATAAAAATGAATCACTAACGGCCGTTTTTCGAAACGCAAATTAATTTTAACAAGCAATTAATCTGTATTTAACATAAAAATATGTCTGTGGCATCATAGTGACTCCATTTCAAGATAATAATTAGTAGTCATAACGCTGGTCCTTTTGCAAGGACTTTTGGTTCTTTTGGAAAGATATTCGTTTTACCTCAATTTACCGTTTTTCTTTAAAGATAGAATAATTATTAATGAGATATATATATTATTAATGAGATCGCCTATAGACATCAAAGATGTTACTGGTGCGTTGCTATTCTAGTGGCGGGTCGTAATGCCACGTGCATAAGTTAAACCTTATCTTTAAAACCGTAACAAGACAGTTACAAGCAGTAACACTACGAAACAATGCAGAACTCTATACCTTAATAGCCACGATAGTTGTGGCTCGCGTAGTCAATGGTTCACCTTTTACGAACTGCCTGGCAGAATGGCAGCTCGGCTGTATCTCCTAGGCTGTAGACTATATCATGTCGTTACTTTTACTTATTTCTTGCGATTTTCGGTACTTAGCAGATTTGCGTGCTCATCAGTCATCACAGACGTGGGGGCGTTAACATTTCACCAATCACCACCGGACATTAAGCTAGCAGCTTTTTAGCAGAATTTTCTAAAAAAAAGATATCATTTTATGCCCTTGTCATTTCGAACTCATAATAATGTTTTTGTACCTACTATCAAAATACGTTTTCCTTATTATTCACAATAACTTTGTATGTTGTAATAATTGCACGGTTATATTATTGGAGTTTATATTAATTAATATCATAGTTCATATTCAAAACACTGGCCAATTTAAAATTCCTAAAAAGAATAAGAGTAGTTATTTTCCTGTTGTTTCTGTGCGAATATAATATTTTGTCTATTGATATCCAGAATGTGGACATCAGACAAAGTTTGTTTTTTTGTGAAGCTCGATGAGGCGTTTATATTAAGAAGTTAAGAACCCATCACCGCATGGGCGTACTATATTTATATGTGTATATTGTGGAAATGTGGGGTATCTTTTTTATATTATAAAATAGCAAACAAGTAGATGGCTCTCCTGATAGAAAGAGACAACCATTGCCTATAGACACCAAAATTGCTGTCCTTGTGGCAGGGTCATAATGTCATATGCAAAAGTTTACCGGCTACTGTACCCGCTAATCCGAAACAAACACGACAGTGACAAGTACTGGCGCTATTGCAGCTATGGTGGTGGTACCAGACCTGGCGAGACTATACAGAACTCTATTAACTAGTAGCCACGATAGTAGTAACCCCACATAGCCAATATATATATATATATATATATATATATATATATATATATATATATATATATAATATATATATATATATATATATATATATATATATATATATATATAAATATATATATATATATATATATATATATATATATATATATATATATATATATATATATAATTCAATACAAGTAATTTGTATGGCAAAACAACACCCTAAATTTCTCAAATCGTTAAAAATTAAAAAGTCATTGCCGTCAAAAAACGGCATGATATTTTAAAAGAAACGGTCATTTGCAGCGTGGCGGTGCGGTCAAACGGAGTTGAATGTATTGGCGAAGGGGTCTCAGCTCTTGGCCTTCGCGGAATTCGCACTCACACTAACTAAACTTTAAAAGGTTGTCTGCCTCCCCAAAGTTTTTATATTAATGTTTCGGCGTTTCACTCAGTTTTCCTAGAATCGGTATTAAATTTATACCTGAATATAACAGGATTCGAAAATTAAATTTTAGTTTACTGAGATTTATCTACCTACGAAATAATATGAGGCATGAGGTGCTTAGGCGACTGTTGTGTGTGGCCATACGTGATCTGTATTTTAGGCTCCAGATTGACGAATTTAGAATAATTCTATGTATTTAAACATCTATGGTGTGAATCAAAGCACCATTAACATCTGTGGTGTCTGTACGAGACTGTTATCCCTCTTCATTAGAGAAACCATCACCTTGTTTGCTATTTTAGTTACATAAAAAACAAACTTTTTACTAGGTGGTAGAGTTCAGGGTCTGTTACAACCGCCTTACCTATTCCTGCCGCAATAGCGTCAGTGCTAGTCACTGTCGTGTTCTGGTTCGGAGGCTAAGGTAGCCGGTTAACTTATGCATGTGGCATTAGACCTCGCTACAAGATATCAACGCACCATTAACAACTTTGGTGTCTATATGCGATGGCTGACTCTTTCCATCGAGAGACCCATCTGCTTGTTTGCTATCTATTTTATGGTACAGAAAAAAGTTAATAATTTTTCTAATAAATTGTTTCCCGTGTTTTATCGACACCCCGTTGAAGAATAGACCGTTTCCCATTCTGACAGGCAATTCGTAAAAGGCGAACGATTGGCTGCTGTACCTGTCCAGACTACTAGGTGGTAGAGTTTTGCAAATTTCCGTCCGGGTTTTTTTGTACCATGTCTTACCTATTCCTGCTGCAAAAGCGTTAATGCTTATCACTGTCTTGTTCCGTTTTGCAGGGTAAGGTAGCCGGTAAACTGATACAAGTGGTATTACCCTCCCGCCACATGGATAGCAAGCCACTAATAACACCTTTGATGTTTATAGGCGGTGTTTGTCTCTTTCCATCAGGAGGAAAACCTTATAAATTTATTAACTGTTACCCGCGACTTCGTTCGCGCGGACTTCGCTTACTCCACACAGCTCCTCCCCCGTAGGTGATAGCGTGATAATATGTAGCCTATATGTTGATCCGACCTGTTAGTAATATTCATGCAAAATTTGAATTAAATCCATGCAGTACTTTTTGAGTTTACCATGGACATACATTAACTTTCCTACGATTTTATTATATGTATAGATTTTCTAGACAAATATGTTTAAAAACTAAATAATTATTTTCAAAATACAATATTTTTTTACACTTACAATTTTTAAAATAAAATATAGTAGGTATACTATACCTACTATTTATACGCAAAACTGTATTTCCCCATTACGTTTTTATTATTATTTTCACTCGTTTAGTTAAACATAATATAAACATCCTGTTTAAGTATATTTTATACTGTCTATCGTCGGCACTTGGTGAAATTTCATTGTTATTATTCGATTAAATTATCACTTGTATATTAATTTCACTTTGTGAAATTAATGTACAAGTGATAGTTTAATGGTTTATACCACTTGTCCTCCTGTTTAAGTTTTAATACAACAGAGCTACATAATTTATTTGCGAAAAGTTACAAATTACTTTTATCTATATAATTAATACCTACGTGAAGCAAAGAGTTTATAACCCTTTTTGAGTTAGTTACGCGAACCGTATTTATTAAGTTTGGCAAAGTTGCGGAGCACTGCAGAAACCTAATATTTTTGAAATAATATCGATGTATTAGACATACACACATAATACATTCTTGTGGTCTCATGGTAACATACACATGTGTATACTATTTTCTTTACGGTTAATGCTAAACTGCCAAACTTAAAAAAAAAAGTTAGTCTATGGTCGAATTTCGGGCGATCGTTAATAATTTTAATTAATTAATACAATTTTCTAGGGGTTACCTTGTTCTGCTATGATCATTAGGTACCGGGTTCAATGCTCGGGTCGGGCAAAATTATATAAGATCTTTCTGGAAAGAAACTCAATGGCAGCGTTATTCTGGTAGTAGTGCGTTAAAACCCCACCCGAATGATAGCTAAAGCTGTCGGTCATGCTTATCGCTAGAAATAAGCTAAAATCGTTATCAGGTCGGTAAAATGCAGCGTGCGGCGAACGAGATGGATGGTGATCATGGGATCACCTCTCGTTAACTGACAAGCCGGTGAATCATGATGAATTGGAAAGTCTATAGACTTTCGGTTCACTCTGCCTACCCCGCAAGGGAACTAGCGAGATGATACTACTAATTTCCGTGTTCGCCTTATTTTAGTTAATTCTTTATTGTACGCAGTGTTCACTAATATTGTAACAATGGAAGAAAAGAAATACAAGGCGCGAGCTTATCTCCAGTAATAGAGAATAGAGATTTGATTAATTTTGGATATCGTAATATACTTAATATTACACACAAAATATAATAAAGTAATTATTCACAAAAATTTAACACAAATAAATATAATAACAACAAATTGATTACTAGTAAAAAATATATTTATTTATCTGGGTTGATTTATTTAGAACCCAATCAGTTTAAAAACCACGTGCAGTTCGCACTCTATTATTGTAGACACGTGGTTGCCGCCATCTTGGCGCTACATCGCTTTTGGCGCCAAGATGTTCATATTCATTCATATTCTCTGAATGGTATCTTTTTTATATTCTATTTTGTACTAAATTAATTAAAATATGTCAACATTTTCCCCGTGTTGGTTCCGGGCTCCTTTGTAGAATAGACCAAATGCCGTTCTGCCAGGCAGGTCGTAAAAGGCGACCGATTGGCTATGTGAGTCACTACCATTGTGGCTACTAGGTGGTAGAGTTCTGAGTTGTCTCGCCCGGGTCTGGTACCACCGCCTTACCTATTCGTGCCGCCATAGCGTCAGTGCTTGTCACTATCGTGTTCCGGTTTGGAGGGTAAGGTAGCCGGTAAACTTATGCATGTGGCATTAGACCTCGCCACAAGATAGCAACGCACCATTAACATCTTTGGTGTCAATAGGCGATGGTTGACTCTTTCCATCAGGAGACCCATCTGCATGTTTGCTATCTTATACTATAAAAAAAACATATTTTCGAATCACGCGTGAATTTAATCTTCGCAAAGTAAATAAATACATATAATGTAAGTGCATTGCTCTGTCCAGACAGACAGAGGGTGCGCAGTACACACCCTCTTATTGCGTAGCCCCTACTCTTGAAAAATTTATAAATTAAACTGAGTGAGGGAATATTTATTTCATTTTACCAAATTGCGTAACTAAAAATGTTTTTAGGTAAATATGTATTCATTTGTACTTAAAAACAGTTACGCAATTTACGGAAGTAAATATGAATAGGGAAAACAAATAAAATATATTATTTCCATAATTTACTGAGGTCTGTCCGATAACCTATCAAAGCAACGAACAATATAATTTACATGAATAGTTAGTGATCTAATTTCCGATGCCCTAAAAGGTTGGCGCCAAAAAGCAGCGTGGTACTTCTACGTTAACGGCCGCCGTTCATTGCGCCCGCTTTGTGGGTGTATTGCCCGCAGTTTGCTATGCGCATCCTGCTTACTACGTTTCAACGTGTCCTACTTGCACCTATATCCACATTTAATATAAGAAAGGGACGCATACATCACGTGCAGCGATTTTTGTGCCACAGAAGGACGTGCCCTGAGATCAATGCACTTTCCGAGGACAGCGAGGCCGTTTTTATACGTATTACAGTTGGGGAAGCTTGATGGAATTAGAATTCTCAAGAGTAGCTCCTAAGATTGTATTTAGCGGAACGTTTTCCAAATCGATGTCTAGACGCGCGGGAAGTGAATAAAAGTAAGTAAAAGGCATTCCATTCGTCGGAGTACGATTTACAGACTACACTGCCGTAACAACCGCCAATAAAGTATAAACTTTCTGTCTAGTGTCTACTGCACTGAGGTTTGTGTCAAATGTATTTTTAGGCGAGAACAAGCTACTTACTAATTATAAATTGTGATTAAAACCATATATTAACAGAATACAGTCACATGTTGAAATTAATTGCTTATTGTTCTTTTAATTGATATATAAATGTCGAAATGAAATACTTTAATGTTACCTTATTATCTAATAGGAAAAATATATTTTGTTTTTAATTATTTAAGTATAGCACTAATTACTTTAGTGTATTTAATTGGTTTTTATAATAACTAATTTTTAATCTTAATTTGTCCTAATAGAACAGGATTAAGTATTATGAAAAATGACAATACTTTTACAATAACCTATGAATATGTAGGGGGACAAAGCATAAAAAGCTAATAATCTACTCTATCAGCTGTTAAACAACATCAGCTGAGAATCACCCCCTAATCAATAATTGTAAATGTAAGAAACATAATACAAAACAATGTAAATATGGCTACAATCAGATCTGTCAAAATCTTCAGGAACAACAAAAAATCAAACTAAGATAAGACTAAAAATATCCGAGTGTCAAAAGTAAAAATTCATTCAGTAAAATAATAGTGTGAGCTTCCTAGTAAAGTATCCATTTAAATTTTAAATAAAACAATTTAAGAATTTATCCGCAAAAAAGAAAACGCTTTTTGCGGATAAATTTTGCGGATAAAAAAAGAGCTACGAGTATCTGAGGAAATGAAATGTACGCTAAAAATTTACCTGAGCAAGTAAACAATATAAGCTGAGAACCTACCCGAACAATTTGAGAACAATCTGCGAGTAGAAACTGCAAATCTGGTATTCTTCGAAACAGGGCCATTTAGGCTTCGAACAAAGTAAAATCAATTAGGCATATTGATTTCGACGTTCTTAGTTTTTACCTTGCTTTTGTTAAGTGTTAGTAATATTGAAAGTGTTATTATTGTTGAATGATGATAGTCTCTACAATCAATAACTTCTGGAGAACATAGGAATAATGTTTTTTTATAGAATCAGCTATTATACGAGCAGGTGGGCTAGTTGATGTGAAGTAGAGGCCACTGCCCATGGATACTTGAAACATAAGGGTTGCTTGCCAACGGGATACCAGCTTCTAAACTGTCTATTTATCCGCCTCTTAAAATCAGTCAAGTCGTTTTCTCCGAAAAAATGAACCAGGAATTCGTTGGATAGGCAACGGAACTTCATATTTTATGAAATAATAATATATCCTTTTCTACGAGGTGGTTAAAATAACATAAACTTGTTTGTCGCATTTTTAAAGTTTCGTGAAGGTGTATGAGCGTAAACACTCAGAACAACGACCGTCGGGCTTGGTCGCACCGTAATACAAAGATGGTTAATAATACTTGTTTTTAAATTGGTTTCATTTTTGTAATTACCGTACAACGTTAATTCATTATGACTGGATTGTGAACACGTTTATAAAGATAAATATTAATTAAAAAACCGTTGAATAGCAAAATAATGTTAGGTGTTGAAGCGCTTTATTACCGCTATATTACGAGCACTTGGTCTGTGTCCAAAATATAAAATTTGATGAGTAATTGTTTATATTAAATTTGGGTATGACTAAAACTAAAAATATAAGTTTTTTTTTTCGTTTCACCATTTCCTAATTTAAAATGTATTCTAGAATATAGTCATTTTATCGTAAATAAATATTTAGAATATGATATGATATCAAAGGAAACAAAAAATAACGTTATTATTTTCGGTATCTTATCTGAAGAGTATTTTGGGAATTACGTTTTATTTCTTATTTTCCAGTGATTTCTGTTTATCTACAGTCACTACACCACGACATTCTTATCCCTTTTATCCAAATAATGTGTTATAACATTCTATCCGTTAAGGATCATTAATTTATCGCTCCGTTGGTCACTTGGTTTCCGAACCTGACTACAAAGTCATCGGGGTTCAGGTTTAGATTTTTTTGCTCTCTCTCTCTCTCTCTCTCTAAATATCTCTCTCTCTAATAAACAAATTAAAACGATATCTTCATTTTATATAAAGTTATTAAAGTTTTAAGAAACTACGAATCCGCTTGCACCACACCATTTAACCATCTTTTGAATGATTTTGCTATGGTTAAATTGATTCAAAAAGTATCTAAATAGTTTGGTGTAAGCGAGCCTTAATACGTATCCGATAGCATATTTATAACATTGATTGGTGTGTAATTTACCATTAGAAAATTGCTTTTTCTCGGGAGTAACCAAAGGTAATAGACACCCAATGTTCTCAATAATTCTAAATGTTTTAAAATAAATATTAGCAAAAATGTGGTAATCGATTAATGGTTCCGGCGCTAAAAATAATTTTGCGACCGCGTTATTTAGAACAAGAATGTGAGACTTGTTTTTATCCGTGTAGACTTGTTTTGTATATTTTGTGCTTGATGAAAAGTTTTTATAATCATTTTTATCGTTATGTGTATTGGTGGGAACAGACGAAATTGGTGTTTGTTTTGTTTTTAAATATGATAAATCTTCATTATCTATACTATATAAAGAGGTAACTTTTTCAACAATAGGAAGCTACATTAGTCGTGAATGACATAGACTGCATTTAATCGTAATTTCCCGCGGGATATATAAGAATATATATATATATATATATATATATATATATATATATATATATATATATATATATATATATATATAGTAGATTTTTGAAGTGAACATTTCTTTAGCCGCACCAATTTTTGGTAAAATCAATCGTCAAAAAATAAAATCATCTAATTTTTGGTAAATCTATCATCAAATCTAAAGCGGGGGGGGGGGGGGGGGGGAATTGAACAATAGCTCAGTACAGTTCCGAAACTGCTTGCCCGGGTACATATGGTACATCCTCCTTGCGTCAAGGATAGCTACCGCAATAGCGTCATGTCATTGTCGTGTTCCGATGGGGAGGGTAAAGTAGCCGATAGACTTATGCATGCGGCATTGTCATCTCGCCACACGAATACCAACGCATTATTAACATCTTGAGTGTGTATAGGCGATGGGTTCTCTTTCCTCCTGGTTGTTTTCTATCTAATAATACAAAAAATAGTTAGAAAATGGTATATTATAAACGCAGTAGATAATATTACTATAATAAATCTATGCTTGTAAATACAATTTTCAGTGCTGTCGGCAGTCCTCAACTGCCTTCGATTTTTTTTTGACTTTTTGATAATAATTATGTGTCATAAGTCATAACACTATAAATATTTAGTGTTACCCATGCACAGCCGAAACGAATTGCTTGTATACAGGGTAAGCAATACTGTCAAACTTAATACAAAATTAATGTCATACATCCTGGTTTATATCAGTTTTTCAATATTTTTCATAGCGTGGCCCTCTTAGCATTAGCAGGACTACATTTTTTCTAACTTTATTGAATTCTGAGGCTAATTAATACCCTACAAAAATGTTGGTTATTAAGATCATTATAACCACTCACAAACACACACATACATACATATATATATATATATATATATATATATATATATATATATATATATATATATATATATATATATATATATATATATATATATATATATATATATATATGTATGTACCTACTTGATGAGGTTTATTAAGTATCAACCGTTAGAGATATTTAACGCCATGTGCGGCGGCCCAAGAGGCACCCGAGCAGGTGGTCCGCAAAAAATAATTTTATATCACCCAAAGACTTACAAAAAAATATAGACGTAGCCAAGCGCTCGTATCGTGAGTCACGAATGTGATGACGATGCAGCAATATGAAGCCGGCGGCTTACTAGTCGGCCGCGAGCTAGAGAGAGTGAGAAACGTTCTTTTTGTGACAATATTTATTTTTAAATCATGCCATCCTGTGTGGTAAACAATTGTTAAAACAATTCATGTTTTGAAAAAAGTCTTCCGGGATCACTTTTCACAAGGAAGTATCCAAATTTCCATAAATTTAACAAAACTGAAATAATATTTGATATAATTTCTCAGAACACAAATTTGAAGCGGCATTGTGACAGTGTGGTAAGTTAACATACGAATAAATTTCCCCAAACATTGGGGAAATGTCCCTTTTATTTAGAAAATATATGTTAATGTTAGACTTATAGTTTTAATTGGATTTACCGTACTATATACGTATATACTACATATATACATATTTATAAAACATGGCTCGCCGTGTTTCATGCTGTTTCGTGATTGATCTCCCAACTAGCGCTAGAAGATAACGTCATAAAATCATTTACTTTTTTTGGAATAATTAATAAAACTTTACTGTCTAACTATATCTATCCATTAAAACTACAAAAATATGCATTTTCATTTTAAAGGTGGAAATCAGAGTGGGCCTTATTTTGTTTTGAAAAGTTTTATATGCCTAATATATATATATATATATATATATATATATATATATATATATATATATATATATATATATATATATATATATATATATATATATATATATATATATGTGTGTGTGTGTGTGTGTGTGTATTTATGTTTCCGTTCATTTTTTTGTTTATAGTAGTATTTGGTTTTATAGATTTAATTTTATTATGGTCTTATAGGTTTAATTTTATTGCAATTAATTCATTGTATGTCAAGTCGAAAATTGTCTTTGTTTTTAAGGGGCTGACAAGGCCTAATTAGTTGAAATTGATGTTTTAAAGCAGTTTTTTAAGAAAAATTATTTGTTATAGCACTTCAAAAAAAAAATATGTTAATATTCATCATATTTCTCGGACTCGATACATAATTGAAAAAAATTGGCTCGATAGAAAATAATTGCGAAGATTGGTCTTGAAATCATCATTACGGGTCTATATCTTTAATTCTTTGACGTATGGGTCTGCAATTGAAAACATGAAGTCAGCATATTCATACCTAAACCGCTATCGAATCATATTTGACAAATAATCTACACTTTTTTTTAATTTCAATATTTATTCATTTTAAGACCCTGGCCGCCCAGTTACACTGATAGTGTGGTCTCGTTTACTCCGATAGAAATAGACAGAGTGAGCGATTTCGGTGTTGACAGCGTCTTAATATTTTCTTGTTACGGGTTGGCTGGAAGAAATCTCTATTACTAGAGATAATCTCGCCCATTGTACTTATTTTCTATTATTATTGTTATGTTAGTGTTTACTATGTACAATAAAGAATTAAATAAATAAATAAGCTCGTATTTTATTTTTCGTTTTATTTGTTAGTTTGCCAATTATCATTCTTGTGTGTACTTTCAGTTTAGAAAAGAAGTTATATATTACTATTAAAGATGAGTATTAAGAATTTATAATAAATAGTTAGCATTATAAGTAAAAAAAATATTAAAAACCTATTGAATAATTACTTGTAATTATTTAGAACAAAAATGTAAAATATGCTGAAAAAGGTTCGTAAAAATATTATTCATATTGTAATTAGTGCATATTTACATGTGTAAATATGCATTAATATAATGGCATATGTACAGTAGATAGAATAAATAAATTTCAAGACCTTCTAAATTTGTTTGTCTTTGACGTAAGAAATAATAATACAAATAAAATATCAAATATAATTAATATAAGTAAAACGCAATATAATTTATAAAATGTAGTAAAATATTAAACCAGTAAATGGAAATTTGAAAGCCAATGCTTGGAACACTAATCTCTAGCACACGTACGTAATGTTTTACGATGCTTGCAAGTGTTGGCGTTGGCTTACGCACACATGTACAAAAGTTGTCTTCACCGATTTGTTTCTAATTGCTTACAATGGCTATGTCTATATTTTTTGTAGGTCTTTGATATCACCTAACTACACGTAGGGTCAAAGGACCGACTCAAGGCCTCTGTTCAAGACATTCGCGTCGATAACCTTGCATGCCGTCTCAATGTTACCACTACTGTGTGATATCGTCTGTTGATTCCCTTCAGATCCGGTACGTAATTATAATAGCGTTTAATTTGGTTCATCCAAATTAATCTTGATATTATGTTTTATAATTCAATGATGGGATTATAACGGAAGTGAGTGTATATTTTTACCCGTAAGTCAAAAAGGTTTTATTTTTGAGTTTGACTATCACAGGTATTTTGACGAGTCGACATATTTTGTTATAAATATCTACTGCTTAAAAAAACCGCGTAAAAATCAATAAAACCTTTGCCCGACCCCGCAGATCGAACCCGAGACCTCATGAACTGAGCCTAGATCAGAGAGCCAATAGGCTATCCCTTACACCGCGAGGTAGTCAAACTTGCTTTAAGTAAACATTTTTGATTAAAAAATACCACGCTGCATTGGTTTTCTTGTGGTATAGGTAGTTGACTTTAACGTTGGTAATATTTTGGTTATCCACGATTAACCTGTTGCTTGTGTGGCTTGGGTAGCAATCCGGATCACTTCCTTTTTTGTGCGTATATAATATATATGTATGTACATATATATTTCTTTGGTACGTTTTGTAACCTTAGCCGATGTGCCGCAAACCGCGTTTTATTTGAAAGGTAAGAATGCGAAGATGATTTTAGACCACTATAATATGCTACTTTTTACGCCACTAATTGTTGAATAAATACATTTTACCCGAATTATTGTGTACTGATTTAAAAAACGGACTTCTTACGAAAAGTTTTTATTTTTATTTATAAAAGAAAATCATTACATTTAAAAATATGAATCCTTGTTTAAATTCATAATACCTACTATCTATAGTACAAAAATTGTTTCTTTCTATTATTTTGAAACCATTTATATCGATGTGCCCCAAACCCGTTTCATTTTAAAGGCAATAAATAACGCGAAGATAGTTGTAGACCACCATAGGCTTATACCCGATTAATGTTTTGGGTCACGTGAACGAAGTCTCGAGCAACAGCTAGTCTTTAATGAAATGATATAAAAATAATGATACTTACATATTTTTACGCTAAGCATACAATATACTTGCAAATGTTTTATGTAACTGCTTACACCCAGCTAGTAGGTATCTATTTTTAGTTTGTAAATTAATTCAAGTTCCTTAATACGTTGTTTTGACTTTAAGATTAGTTATATGTTTGCATATTATATCTTTAAATTATATTGTGTGAAATAAAAGAGGTTTTTGCTGCTGTCTGCAAAACTATGATGTACTGTCGACAAAGAACAAATTTGGCGGCAAAGGTGGCTTAAATAACATTTGTGCTGACTTTTAATATGTATTAATTAATTGTATAAACAGGCGGTTGTCTCACAACAGTCACAACCACGAAGCTTGTATCTGCACCGAAATACGAGTATTAAAAAATGCTTAACAAGATATCGCGCTAAGGGCCCGTTTTAAAATTTTAAAAAATGCGTGAGTATTTCCCATTTATTTTCTTTCCAATGTCCGCCCTCTCTTTCGCTCTGCCCCCTGCTTCCCTGACCTCTTAACCCTCCTTTTCTCTCTTTTCGCTCATCCACCCCTTTTCCCGCTTCTCCCTTTTCCCTTCTCTCTCCCCATTTTTCCCGTTTTCCGCGTTCCCCTCTATCTTCTTCGCCACTACATCCATCTTCCTTCCCCTCTCATTTTCTATCCCCTTCTATCTCGCTCTCTTCCTCTTCTACTCTCCCTTCTTCTCCCCTCCACTTCTCTTGAACCTCATCTTCATTTCCTTTTAAACCTCCTCTCTCAGACAGATGACCCATTTTTAACGACTATTTAATTTTTATTGTTTTTATTTCAAGTTTTTAAAATAAACAATAAAGATCAACGACTTGGCGAGTCGGCGGCAATGAAAGGCTCGTAATGAAAAATTTTGGCAGAAAATTGTGATTTTTTTTGCCTAGCCTCCATTCGCCAAGTTCGTACCATGATAGGGAACTTCGTTCCAATATTTCCTATGGAAATGACTGTCTTTCACAATTAACTCGAAAAAGATTATCTTTTTTATAATTTTTTCTCTATTATTGATAGTCCACATTCCTCTTTTTCGTACTGGTTTGAACTTACGAAGGCAAGACTACTACATCTGCGAGGGTAGGCCATTTGGGGATCACAAATCTTATTTGGATTACTACCACAGTGGGCACTGGGTATAACTACTAGGTATCTAAGATTTGTTTTTGTCACTGCTATGATAGATTTTTGCATGAGGCTTTACATCTAAGTCACGAGGACTGTATACTTCAGAAACTTGACATAACTGTCTTAATTTTTTTCACAAGTAATATAAATATTTATATGAATTTATGTAGAAAATCTCATACTTTTATGTGGAACCATAACAAAGTTACGGTAGGGAGTAAAACATGCTGAAATTAGTTTCGTTTAATATACATACCGCGTGCCGGAACTTGGCGTTGCGCACTGTCGTACGCATAGACCAGTTTTAAGGTACTTAGACTAGTGACCGCGACCGTCGTTAATTTACAATAAGTAATATGAGTAGGTATTCTTATATTTACGCTTTATTAGCCTCATGTTGAGCAAATTTTCATGAAAACTCGTTTCTCCCTGCCGTTCGTTATGGTGTGGTTTAATACACGGACTTATCTGAAAACTATTGTTACTACATTCTTTATTGTTATAACTTTTAAGAAACTTTCATTTCAATTTCCGTAACCATTGTGTATTTACTTTAAAATATCATTACAATCGTCTGCTGTTATTCACAGTAGAAATCGGTTTTTGTCAGCGTCGATTGACAAAACAGGCAAGATGTATCTGAATGGGTCTATTGTCAAAAATACCTACCTACCTGAGTTAAGGTAAAAACATGATTGCTGCTTAATGAATTCTTTTTCGTTGCCAATGGGGACTACGATGGCGGGCTGCGTCAAAGGAATACTTTCAAAAACATTTCAAATGTTGAACATTTCTTTAAGCTTGGAATACTTTCAACTTTCGTGATTTGATTAGTAATAGAGCACATATTACATTCTTCTGAATTTAAATGAATTTAAATGAAATTTGGCACACAGGTAGATGATGACCTGAAATAGCACATGGGCTACTTTTTATCCCGGAAAAATTAGGTGATCCCGATCACCAAAAACTTTTATAATGAACCGAGTTGCATGATGCAGCTAGTTAATATTATAAATGCGAATGTTTGGATGTTTGAATGGATGGATATGTTTGTTACTCAGTCATGCAAAAATTACTTAACGGATTTGAATGAAATTTTGCCCACTGGTAGATGATGACCTGGAATAGCACATAGGCTACTTGTTATCCCGGAAAATTGAGCGATTCCCGCGGGATTCACGAAAAACTTTTATAACGGAGCGGGCTGCACGCTGCAGCTAGTGTTATATTATGTTTTTCATTTCAATGGTGGGGTAAGCGTCTACAGATTTTCAAAAGCTTAAAAAACAGTCACATGGAAATACTGAAGCGCGTCAGATTAAGGTATGGTGGGTTAATTGAAAAATGCTTAAAAGTGTAGGTATGTAATTAAGAGAATCTGACGATTTAGGTGTTAGAAGGGCCACAAAGTTGCAAAGTAATTGTTTTCTTGATATTTTCGCGCGCAGTTGAATTTTCTTTTACTGTTCAGCCGAAGTTATTGGATTTTTTTATTGCCTTAGATGCCCGGACGTATATAAAAGGCTTGTATTTAGTAGACCCTCAACAGTATACGAAGCATCCTCTTTTTTAATCTGCCGCGCTCGAGTAAATCCCAAAATCCCCTATTCGGCTCCCCTTATAATTATACTTTTTATACTATAACTTAATACTATACTAATCGGATTAGAATTCTAATTTTAACAGTTTACTCGTAATGAAAATCGGAATGTCGTTTTTCGGACCAAACACCCTTCGAGCATTTGATTTACGAAAATCGAGAAACAGAAAAATCGCGTCTATGACTTTTAGAATGGAGTATTTGGGTATTAAGTAAATACTAGCGATCGCCTGTGGTCGAAATTCGACCATAGACTAAACAATAAAAATCTCTTTTAAGTTTGACAACTGACTTCGTAAAGAAAATATTCACTTGTGTCTATTATCATCTATGCCATATTATGAATGTATTTATTGTGTGTAATATTTATTTTTATTGATTTAATGTATTTCTAATGCATTTTATTTAAATACCAGCTGTTGCCCGCGACTTCGCCCGCGCGGACTTCGTTTACTCCGCACAGCTCCTCCCCCGTAGATGATAGCGTGATATTATGTAGCCTATATGTTGACCCGACCTGTTAGTAATATTCATTCAAAATTTGAAGTAAATCCATGCAGTGCTTTTTGAGTTTACCTCGGACATACATACAGACAAACAGACCAACAGACAAACAGACAAACCTAACCTAAGACAGGTCAACCTAAAATAAGTAAATGTTGGAACAATAAAGATTATTATTATTATTATTATTAAACAGACAAACAGACTAAAATTCTAAAAACTATATTTTTGGCTTTGATATCGATTGTAGATCACGCCCCAAGTATTCTTTAAAAAAATTGTAAATGTACAGTTTTAACTTTCCTACGATTTTATTATATGTATAGATTTTAGATATCTGCAGTTCTCCGCAATGTAAACTTTAACTGTGTCAAATTTCGGACTCCACCATTCGATGCAATTGTCTTAAAAAGGGGTCCAAAGTTTTTCCTTCGCGTATTAATATATAGATTATGTGCTTAAATTCCTTTATTTTAACTCTATTTCTTATTTTAAACTGCTGCTCGTGTTCCATTAAACCACTGCCTTACTTATTCCTGCCGCAATAGCGCCAATGCTTGTCTCTGTCGTGTTCCGATTTGGAGAGTCTGGTCGCCGGTAAATTTGTGCATGTGGTTTTAACACCTCGCCACACGGATAGCAACGCACTATTAAAATATTTGTTGTCTATATGCGATGGCTGTTTCTTTTCGTCAGAATATTCATGTGCTTGTTTGCTACTTTATGATGTAAAAATAAATTTAGGCACTTCAATGTTGCTCTAAGGACGAGTCTACCTAATTTACTATGAGTGGTTGGACTGGGCTGGAAGGGCCTGGGTGTATCCTGTATTCTTTTGCGAACTACGGGTTCTTAAATTTTTGTAGTGCAAATGACGAGGTAGCCCATAAAATACGAATCATTTGCGGCGGCGGCCCTCCGCGGATTTGGCTTTACACTTGAGGGTAAAGGCAATTCCGCGTAGGGCCCCCGCAGGTTGAGGCACGGCTGACAAACGCCACCTCGACTATAATTATGGCGATTCCGCTGCGTACTACCACAGAATATATTGTGGTACTACTTACCAACCTCAACACTAAAATATATATTTTAATATTTAAAAATGTAAACTTAGGCAATAGTAGCGTGTACTCAGGTAGTATAAACGTACACATAAAACTAGTTACTAACAATGCATTATATATAAATCTTGTTTGCTATATCGCCTCTGTTGTCTAGTGGTCCAGCGTTGGCGTCAACCACATGAGGCCCCGGGTTCGATTCCCGGGTCGGGCACTTAAAAAAAAATGTTTTCTCAGTTTTGTAATAAACACAAAGTTTCCCGGGATTGGAAAGTGCCCGGTTGACGATAGGCTTGCCACCTATCACATTTGTGGGACCAAGTATCTTCGGCTAATCGTGGGTGCACTTGTTGTACCTCTGCCTAACCCCTTCGGGGATACGGGCTTGAAGATACTTTTTTGCTATATAATTCTTTAACTCATACACACACATATCTATGTAATATATTCTTTTTTATATTATAAGACAGGAAACAAGCTGGCTTGCCTGACGGATAGAAATAATCATCGCCTGTAGACGCCAAAGTTGTTAATGGTGCATTGATATCCTTCTGTCTGAGACTGAGTCTTATTGCCATTTGAATACGTTTACCGGCTATCTTGCCCTCCAAACTGGACGACACGACAGTGACAAGCAATGATACTATTGTGGCTGGAATAGGTATCCAGATCCGAGCGAGATAATGAAGAACTCTACCACCTAGTCACCTAGTAGCCACGATGGCAGTGACTCGCGTTTGCCTCTTACGAACTGCCTAGCAGAACGGCAGATGGTCTGTTCTTCAAAGGGAGTCTGGGCCAACCCGAGGTGATCAGAATTACATAATATACTTAATTTGCTAACTAAAATAAAGTCCCTATTTGTTATAAATTGTCTTCAAGCAAAGAGATTATTGTCTTCAAGTGACCAAAACGTTTGTGACGCATGGAAAATATGAAAGGTGAAATTGAATTTATGTTTGTTTTAGAATTATTATTAAAAATTCGTATCGAAGCCATTACAATATTTAAAAGAATACCGTATTCTAGAAGAACAACAAATTTATTTAGAAGGAATCGCCTCATCAAGAAAAACCCGTACATTGAAACGTACTCGCGACGAAGCGACATTAACATCAAAACTCAAAAGTCATGAGCACCTGGTAACTCATTGCAGTTTATGATTATTTTAATTAGACTTGTACTACCCAAGCTCTCTTAAGCTCATAAACAACACGTTGATTATCTATATATAATAAAGTATGATACACCGTCGTTATTTTCATTGATTATGTACACGAGACTAGAGTATAGGGTTGCTTACCGTTACTATATTACAATAAAGTATTATATACTTACTTTTATTTATAGATTAGGACAGTTTGCTATCCTACATAAATATTTTCACGCCAGATCTCTTACGGGGTAGGCAGAGAGAACCGAGTGCCACACATTATGATGCTTGCAGACTTATCTCGCTTCCTTTGCATTTATTACCCTCTTCATACAAAAATGTCGGTTGCGACGACTGTTAACACTTTTCTATCCTTATCTATACATAGAAAGTACCCCTAATAAAAAGAGAGAACCATCGCCTATAGATACTAATGTTGTTATTAATGACTAGTTATGCCCGCTACTTCGTCCGCGTGTTTTTTTTACACCAGCGTGTTTTTTTTACACCAGCTATCTACCAGTGAAAGTCCCGTCAAAATCGGTTCAGCCGTTCCAGAGATTAGCCGGAACAAACAGACAGTTAGACAAAAATCGTAAAAAGTGTTATTTTGGTATGTGTACCTTGTATACATCCATATGCATTTAGTTAAAACTGGTTATTTTAATATTACAATCAGACACTCCAATTTTATTTATTTGTATAGAAAATATAGATAAATAAATAAATATCTCTGGACAAATCAGGCGATCTATTGCGAACTCTACCACCTAGTAAGAATCACGACTTACGATGTTAATGACATGTGAAGCCTTGTCCCTCCTTTTATAAAATCCCGCCTTTTATATATTTCCTGGTTGTAAGGCAATTAAGAAAAAAAGGAACCCGTATAGTTTTCTTATTACTAGAAAGCTGTAATTTGGCAAGAATATACATATTAGTCACGTCAACAAAGTGATAACATAAAATCTTGAAATATATTTTTTTGAGGGTAGTTCCCCTACATATTAACTGGGGGATGTTATTTTTTTCTCACGTACCCTATTGTGTGCGGTATCGTTAGATAGGTTTTCAAAAATATGACAGATTTTTGAGAACAAGTTTTCGATTAAGGGGCTCGTTTGTAAAATATTAAGCTTTTAAATGCTAATTTTTGTTTGAGTCAAGTGTCCGCCCCCCTCCCTTCCCTTCCCTTTCCAGGCTAAATGGTTGGTTATGGTGGTAATGAAGTTAAAAGGAAAACTATCACGGCTTAGAAGGCTTTACAAGTTTTTGAGTAATAGTCGACCAATTTATAAAATGTACTCAGAGAAGTTTTTATAGGCGGTGAACCTGTAGTGCGGATATGTACTTGTTATTGTCGTTGAATAGCTTAAATGTTGATATTATGAAACTAGAAAATCCCTCTTCTTAGTCCGCATTATTGTGATGGGCAACTTCGGAACCGGTTGACGGAACGGAACAGGTTATCAATGTCCCTGACGTAGTGCATGTGTTAGATTTTGATAAAATTTGGTATCTAGGTAGAGTTAACGCTCCGGCTATATTTTATATCTAGAAAGTACTAATATTCACAAAATTTTAATGATACGATGGCCTGCCGCGATGGGTTGCATGTATTGTGTTTTCCAAATAATTATATAGGTTAAAATAAAAATGTTGGCAACCCTAATTGACTAATATATTGTTTACGTACCACCTGCATAAAAAGCACCTGTTTCGTCTACATAGCCATCTGGTACGAGCGTTCTTTTTAACCTCAGAAAAAAATCTTGTTGTGTAAATACTTGACATTTTATGTATAACTAGCTGTGCCCGCGACTTCGTTCACGTGGAAAAGATTCTAAAATAAAAACCCGCATAGTTCTCGTTCCCGTGGGATTTCCGGGATAAGAACTATCCTATGTCCTTTCTTGGGTCTCAAGCTATATTTGTACCAAATTTTATCCAAATCGGTTCAGTGGTTTGGCCGTGAAAGCGTAACAGACAGACAGACAGACAGAGTTACTTTCGCATTTATAATATTAGTATGGATAGTATGGATTAAAAAAGGTGCGGGCCTCATTGGTCTTAAAGTATCGGTACGTCTGTGTCTGTCTGTCTGTCAAATATAAGTTTTCAATTTAAAGTGGAAATTAAGATAATTAATTTTCAACTTTCCGCGAAATCCTATATGTGACTGCTGTGGTGCCAATCAAATTATTATTAACGTAAGGAATGGAGGGAATTTATCGAAAGTTTGGCAGTTAAATGAGACCCTACTCGCGCAATAGTCCACCCCGTCTTTCCCCGCATTGGTGTGGGCCCTCTTTGAAGAATATGCCGTTCTGCCAGGCAGTTCGTAAGAGCAAGCGATTGGCTATGCGAGTCACTACCATCGTGACTACTAGGTGATAGAGTTCTGCATGCACTTGCCCGTGTCTGGTACTACCGCCTTACTTATTCCTGCCGCAATAGCGCCAGTGCTTGTCATTGTCGTGTTCCGGTTTGAAGGGTATGGTAGCCGGTAAACTTATGCATGTGGCATTAAGACCCCGCCACAAGGATAGCAACGGATCATAAACATCTCTGGTGTCTATAGGCGATGATTGTCTCTTTCTATCAGGAGAGCTATTTTCTTTTTTGCTATCTTATGATATAAAAAGACCACACTCTCATCCACGTCGGTTGCAGAAACAGAAATGTACAGTTTATGTACTCATCACACGTTTCACTTCGTAATCGAAGCATCTTCAGGAGGATGGAACAGCACTTTACTCTATAAAAGATGAGCAATAATTATAGTTTTTCAATTTTCACACAAACATGCACCCGATTTATCGATGCGTTTGCCATCTGTCACATGATGAGATCTAATATTATTAGCTGATCGTGGATGCAGTGATTGCACCTCAGCTTATCTCTGAATGAAATGGGCGTGCTTATATTTATTTTACTTTATTTTATTTTATTTTACATTAATGAAAATGAATAATAACAGCTAACAGTAGAATTTTAGTATTATTTTTAAAAGTTAGTATTACTTTCACTATGTGTAAGCTTTTTTTATATTATGAGATAGCAAACAAGCTCTTGATAGAAAGAGGTGACCATCATCTATAGACACTAAAAACTCAATGTTTTTGCAGTGCCTTGCTATCCGTGTGGCGATAATAATGCCACATGCATGAATTTACAGGCTTACCTTACCCTCTAAAGCGGAACACGACACTGACAAACTTGACTATTGCAGCAGGAATTTGAAAGGCGGTGACACCAAAATGTGGGCGCAACGTTGCAGAACTTTACCACCTTATGTGCAAGTTTATCGGCTATGTACTTAAGTTTCAAATCAATTAAATAATTGATGGACCCCGGACTGCTTCCTCTTTGCGCTGCAAGAGGAAGCAGTCCGGGGTCTCTATGTGGTGACGGGCTCCAAATTTGCAAGTGATAAAAAGACCTTTTTAACACGCTTTTATAATATACAAACATCCGAACCAAGTTATGTTGTATGTTTGTATATTATTATGTAACGGAAACTTTGAACATGGATTTTATGTGGTATATTTTTATTATAAACTTTGAACATGGACGTACTTTAAATCATCGGATTAATTTGAAACTTTGCAGTCTCATCAAGAATCGATGACAATGCAATTATATAAATAGTCAGTCCTTTTATCCTTACAAGGATCTTCAGGATTAGCGATTTGTTTTTCTTTACCCGATCAGCTAAAAAACCGACCTAAGGAATAAAAAATAAATTTAAATTAAAAATAGTGTAAATAAGAACACATACTTGTTTTTCTTCTTTACATTATTCTTAATTCAAATTTATTTTTAATTTTTTAGTTTGGTTTTTATAAAAGCGTGTTTCTTAGTTTTTCAGACTATTATTTATGTAAAATAAACATCAAAACAGACATCGTGACAAATCAAGTAGATGGTATCTGAAACGTCTTGCCCGGATTTGGTACCAGGGCCTTACCTGTTCCTACATTGTGTCCGGTTTTGAGAGTAAAGTAGTCGGTAAATTAACGTATGTTGCATTTCAACCCGCCAGGCGGGTTGCAACGTACCGTTTATTTGTTTGGTTCGTATAAGTCATGATCGTTTCTTTTGTATGAGGAAAGCCATTTCCTTCTTTTTCATCATATGATAGTAACAACATTTCATTAAAAACAAAAACAATGATTTACTTTGTTAAAAAGTATGTAACATTCATCAGTAAACATCATCTGAAGATATAAAGCTGGACTGACAGAATTTTGAATAAAACACATGAATTACGAGAACTCATGTGTTCCGACAAACCGCTTTGTAGCTTTTCAAAAGGGTCCCCAACCCATGTATGCTTGGATCCATAATTAATGTATTAGAAATGAAAACCGCAATATAATAAATCTTTAATCTTTTACATGTGTTTTACCTTTGCTTGCGTATGTGCGTGCGTGTAATAGTATGAAGTAACTTAGGTATGTTAGGAAATCCAATAGTGTCGCCAGTCGTTATAAAAACAATAATTCAAATTATTTCCAAATCACCTATGTTATTATTGACGCAATAATTAATTAGTGTGACATCATTACGGAATAATTACTTTTTCTTCGGAAAATTGAATCTCATTATAACATAAGTGATGCGTTTTATTGTTTCTGTCATCGAAACTTTTGAAACTACACCCAACACAGAATACTGAAGACTAACAGAAGTCAATCTACGTACAAGTGATATTCGAGCAACACACATATAGACGCCTCACTCGGACGCGATATTTTGGTTTGTTCCAAACCCGTCCGCGATATCACGTCCGTGAGAGGTGTTTATGAGTGCATTGCTAGAATATTGCTTGTATGTTGATTGACTTCTGTTAGTCTCCAGTATTCGGTGACCCAAACTCTTAGTAGACTAAATAAACAAAAATAATAATGAACAGTTCCTCAGTATTACTTATTATATCAACTTCACCCCGTGTTGGTCCGGGTCCCTTTGCAAAATAGACCATTACTTGACTAGACTGCAAGAGCGGAACGCAAGAGAGTCCATTAATAATAATATACCTACTGCGCTCATCCGCATCTCTAGAATTAGCCGTGTAGCATTTACACTGACTTTGTGAAGAAGCTAGGTAAAAAAAGCTGATTTACATAATTGTTTCGTATTCCAAAACGTAGTACCACAGTTTGATCATATTTTGGTTGAGAATCGAATCGAAGATTTTAGGGCTTTTATACACATAAACACGATACAGTGCAGCGTCACGTCATGCTACGACGCGGCAAAATATATAAAAAAAGTGTTTGCCCTAAATAATTGAAGTTTTGTTAATAACAGACAGTTAACAGTTTTCGCTTAAAATAATGAACGTGATTAGAGAATGAATAACAAATTCACTTTAAACCTGGTTTTAAAATTAGAAAATTATTCTAGAATACCGACCTTAAATTTAAAGACCTAAACTCAAAAGCTTTGAAATAGTAAGGTGAGAGATCTTAAATAAATTCCTGTCTCGGACCCGGTACCACAGAAAGCCTATTTTCAAAATACTGCGATTGATATCAGTAATGATTGCGATAGTAAAACGATAAGAATATTGGTTTTGTGGTAACGTAGTAGATACACGTACTATCAGTTCTCGCGATTCATAGTATCGGTATAGTGACCGTTTTCACAGTTGACGTCAGTATAATGTATAAATATTAAGTCGGGACATTGGCGCCAACGTTGACAGTTGTTATCGTGCGATAGGAATTCTGATTGCCCCTTATCGAATTTGTTATTATACAAAAATATTTTATCTAATCCGCTTAAAACCTGTATTAATGTCACCTGCATAATATTACAATATAAACAAAAAAAAAATTAACAATAAGTTACGTAAAAGTATTTGCATAGTATGCAGTGTGTTTTTAGACTGAGTATACAGAATTCAGTTTACCTACTTTGTTGTTTGCACGTGTAAATTTTTTGCATGGTAATGGAAACGTTTACAGGCAGTTTTTACATAATAATAATATAGAAACAATTCGAAGTGGCTAATTAGCATTCATGACAATTTGCCGTTTTTTGTCTGTTACATATCGTTCATACTAATGTTATAAATGTTTGCTATCTCTTTGGTCTAGTGGTCCAGTATCAGAGCTGACCACATGAGGTCCCGGGTTCAATTCCCGGGTTGGGCAAATCACAAATCTGTTTTTTAGTTTTCTGACAAAAACAAAGTTGCCCGGGAATGGAAAAAGTGCCCGGTTGGCGATAGACTGGCCACATATCACATTGTAGAACTACGTATCTTCGGCTAATCGTGGGTGCACTTGTAGAATCTCAGTCTACCTCTTCGGGGATACGGGCGTGAATATAGTTTTTTTTATAAATGGTAAGATTTCACTATGTATGTGTTTTAGCACTGACCTCGTGCATGGGAAAACTTGAAAAACTTAAAAGAACAAAAAAAATTCGACACGCTAGGACTTGCACCAGCCTTCCCTCTAGCTTGGACGCTCTAACTAAGTGAGCCAGTGTCGACTAGTTCTTTAGTTTCTTGTAGTTCTCTAACGAATAATTGTTACAGATAACGATTATCTGGAACAATAACATTGTATAACGATTATCTGTAACTACCTGTAACGAATAATTGTTACAGTTAACGATTAACTCATTGTACTAGTATATACACATGTATATGTTTTTCGCCGTGTTGGTCCCGGCCTCCTTTGAAGAATAGGCCAACTGCCGTTCTGCCAGGCAGGTCGTAAAAGGCGACCGATTGGCTATCGAGTCACTACCATCGTGGCTACTAGGTGGTAGAGTTCTGCATTGTCTCGCCCGGGTCTGGTACCACCGCCTTACCTATTCCTGCCGCAATAGCGTCAGTGCTTGTCGCTGTCGTGTTCCGGTTTGGAGGGTAAGGTAGCCGGTAAACTTATGCATGTGGCATTAGACCTCGCCACAAGATAGCAACGCACCATTAATATCTTTGGTGTCTATAGCCGATGATTGACTATTTCCATCAGGAGACCCATCTGCTTGTTTGCTATCTTACGATATTAAAAAAAAAATGTAGCGATTAATGCAATTGACGCAGTCGATCACAAAGCAAAGAAGAATTTCGCCACTTTGATACTGGCCCAGTTGGTTAGAGCGTCTCGGCTAGAGGGAAGCTTGAAGGCTGCAGTTTCAAGTGTTGGCGTGTCGAATTTTTTCTTTGTTATTTTCAATGGAAAGTTGAAAATTAAATTGTTTTATTCATTGATCTTTTGCAGCAAACCTTTGATCAGCCCGAAACCACATGGTGTTTTTTAGGGTCCGCATGCATCGAGCAGGCACCTTAAGCGGTCGGTCCCCATTATTTCAAGAAAAAAAAATGTGTGAGCGGATGACCCTCGGATGACCCGTAGGGTCAACCGCTTACACATTTTTTGAAACTTCCCACTAATTTAATGTATTTTAAGCTCAAAAGAGTAAAAAATATAAGCATAGATTTTTCAGTTCAAACATCTATTTTGTTAAAAATGGCAGTATATTAATTTTTGAAAAGCTGTATATTTGAAAACGATGATGACATTTTTCAACCAATCATTTTTTAGTGTTCTACGATATTTTTGTACTAAAAAAATTACGTCAAATGCCGTTTCAAAAATCAAAATCGAATCGAATTCTCAAAACTTATAGCTTTTCAAATATTAAAATTACATTGTTTTTAGCAAACTTACTTAATTTTTTGTAAATAACTTTCAAGTTAATACACCGATTGACTTAAAAATCTTATCGGCTTTTCTCCTTAAAAACTGCGTCAGATACCGTTAAATGGATCAAAATCGGTCAATTCGTTTGGAATTTATCAGTAACGAAAATTTTTGAACAAAAATATGTTTTTTGATATAGCTTCGAAATTTTTCAACGTATTGATTATGTAGTTAAAGCAATATTTTAGATCTTAAAAACGGAGTTGAATGCTATTCGCTATTAAAATCGATGATCGTTTCCAAAATATACCTACAGCTTTTCAAAAACCAATTTAAAATTTTTAAAATATTAATATAAGAATGGCAATTTTTAACAAAATAGATGTTTGAACTGAAAAAATGTATGCTTATAGTTTTTACTCCTTTGAGCTTTAAATACCATAATTTAGCGGGAAGTTTCAGGGATGCCCTGCAGGGTCAACCGTTTACAGATTTTTTATATCATAAGATAGCAAATAAGCAGATGGCTCTCGTGACTGAATGACACAACCATCGCCTATAGCTACCAAAAATGTTAATGTTGCATTGCTATTCATGTGGCGGGGTGGTAATGCCAAATGCAAAAGAACACAGCTACTTTACCCTCCAAACCGGGTGACAAGCATTGATGCTATTGCGGCAGAAATAGGTAAGGCGGTGCGCGGTGGTACCATAACCTGTTACCTGGGCGAGACGTTGTAAGACTCTACCACCTAGTAGTAGTCACGATGCCTACCACCTAGTAGTTGACTATAGTACTATAGTCAATATCGTCCGCCCTTTATAAACTGCCTGACAGAATGGCAGATAGGTATATACTTCAAAGGGAGCCCGGAACAACACGGGCGTATTGCCTTAAATTTTTAACTTCCCACTACGTATGTAGATAAGGAAGTTACTGATTTTACCCCGATTTTCGAAAATCGAGTTATCTACACACGTAGCGGTAAGTTAAAAAAAAAGTAAATCTTTGGAGTGAATCGAACATTAATAGATGCGCCCCATTTATTGACGTCGCGTTCGGTTCACTCTGACTACGTAGGGCGGGCATTTGTAAAGGCTATTATGGTATATATAAACAATTTCATCTATTAAGTTGATGCGTCAGGCATTTTCCTATGGGAATTTCAGTTTAATAGTAGACGTAGGTCTCAGATGTTAATATATTTGCCATGGTAGGCGTCGCGCCGGTTCAAATTACCTTATGCGACAAAGTGACTGAATTGCGAAAAAGATACGTTAGCTAGTTATATAAATATACTAGCTGACCCTACAAACGTTATATTATATATATATATATATATATATATATATATATATATATATATATAAAATCGGCCGATCGAATGGTTAGCGACTTCAATCGACGGGGCTCGGGTTCGATTCCCGACGGGGACAAGCATTTGTGTGACAAGCATGTTTTCATTTCTTGGTTTGGCTGTTTAGTAAATATATTCTAGTATTTATATATGTATTAGTATCGTTGACTAACACCCATAACACAAGCAAATAATTTGCTTACTATGGGGTTAAATCAGTAAGTGTAATTTGTCCCGGGAATATTTATATTTTATTATTTATTTACTTATCCCAGACGAGACCTTGCAAAAATCTACCACCTAATCAAATTATTTTAAGTAAATATCAGGAATGTTTTTGCATACGCAATAACTAAAGCCTAACATGGCCGTCTATATTCAGTACCACTGAAGTATTATTTTGATTTTGATATCTGACAATGAGTAGGTGCGGAGTTATATTAGAAAGAATATTTTTTATAAATTAATACATTTTTTGTTTCTATCTAAAATATTATTAACTTTTCAAAAATATAACATGAGCTAATACTCGTAGCTAGAATTTATACAAATACTTTCCCCTTCAATTTTTCAGTCAACATCCGTTCACACCAACAAAGACCAGCGGCTGATGAGCAACAATCTGCGCATCAGTCGTTACTGTAATGGTTAAGCTTTTTGGCCCAAATCGTATTTGAGCAAAGCGTCATTGGGCTAATTATTTCTGAAATAATCTCAATAACAAGCCGCGTATAGAAAAGTCTATAAAGCTATTGGTATCGCAAATAAGAAGGCGGTAGTCATAAAATTTTGAACTTGCGAAAATTGTTATAACGTTTCGCTCGCCAAAAACTGGAGAATCGTGAAGAAGATGAACTTCAATTGTCGTTAGATTCAATCTGTCTACTCCACAAGGGAACTTGTTATATAACATTTTCTTATATTAGTTACGTATATACCTTTATTACGTAAATACCTTTATTACGTAAACGTAATTTAAACCTACGTCTTTGTCTAGACGCGTTGGCGTGTCTATTCGAGCGAAAGGTATGTCCCGCTCTTTTGAAGATTTCGTTTTAAGGAATACATAATTCGAAACGACGTGACCGCCAGACTACAGCGTACTCCATTATATGGATAAAAGGACTCTAGGTAGAAAGAATAGCGTAATTTCTGGGGTTGAGGTATATATGATCGCTAGAGGATTCGATCCTCCTTTGGCCTTTATCTGTTTAAGAATAAGAATTGTTTTATTTATCACACACTTCTATACACATGCAGAAATATCAACAAAAAGGAACATCCAAATAAGACAAAAAATCTGTAATCCGGTTAAAGAAGTTTATCAGACTAAAAATTATTTTACAAATATTAAGTTAGTTTGCTGTAAACAACAATTTGACGCAAATTTTTAAGTAGTAAAATATTGTAAGAAGTCGAAAAAAGATTGGATTAAAAAATCTCGAAGTTCGAAAGAAAAAACAAATTTTTCAAAATTTTTCGTCAGTGATAACTACCGAACCGATTTTGATGTAATTTATGCATTGAACGCAGTTTTTTGAGAAAAAGAACTAACTAAATTTTTTACTCAATCGGTAGGTGCATTAATCTGGAAGTCATATTAGGAAAATACTGTTTCGTCAAAATTTTTTTTGAGGATTTTTCAAAATTTCTCATAATCTTCTACACCAAATTGGTTTGAATTTTCAAGAAGTTTAAGTTGTTGAGCGGAAAGTACTCGAATAAAGAACCTCCTCTTTTATTCCAAATAGGATTAAAATAAATTTAAACATTGACGAAGGTGCGGGCATTAGTTAGTATTTATGCTACAACACAATATAAAATTGTAATAACTGAACTAAACAAGTGCAAACACAAAAATAGTAATCAAAAGTACATACTCTGACACCATATCAGAATGCATATATATATATATATATATATATATATATATATATATATATATATATATATATATATATATATATATATATATATATATAATAAAGTCGTAGGAAAGTCAAAACTGTACATTGAATATTTTTTTAAAAGAATACTTGGGGCGTGATCTACAATCGATTTTTTTAACTTTTTGAACTCAAAAAGTAGTGCATGGATTTACTTCAAATTTTGCATGAATATTACTAACAGGTCGGATCAACATATAGGTTACATATTATCACGCTATCACCTACGGGGGAGGAGCAGTGCGAAGTAAACGAAGTCCGCGCGGACGAAGTCGCTGGCAACAGCTAGTATAAAAATAAAATAGAAAAACTGACCTACACAAGTGCAGACCACCGTAATTCTCTCTGATACCACTGTCAGAGTTAATTTTGATGATAATTCATTCAGAAAAAAGTGCTATTGTCGAGGCGTATAAAAATAACGTATGACGCGAGCGAAGGCTTTTTCCCATGTTGGTCCGGGCTCCTTTGCAGAATAGGCCAACTGCCGTTCTGCCAGGCAACTCGTAAAAGACGACCGATTGGCTATGCAAGCCACTACCATCGTGGTTACTAAATGGTATAGTTCTGCATTGTCTTGCCCGGGTCTGGTAACACCGCCTTATCTATTCCTGCCGCAATAGCGTTCAGGTGGTTACGTAACCGCTAAACTTATGCATGTGGCATTACACCGCGCCACAAGATAGTATCGCACCATTAACATCTTTGGTGTCTATAGGCGATGTTTGATTCTTTCCATCGGGAGACCCATCTGCTTGACCAAGACATAGGCAGAAGCTAGTACTTATATTGCAACACTGTTTAATACTTCATTTAGAAAAAAGTACTATTTCCGAGGGATAGAAAAATAAGTAATGCCGCGAGCGAAGGCGTGGGCAGAAGCCAGGGCTTATATTACAACGCTATATTTAACTGTGAAAACTGACCTACGCAAGTGCACGCCACACAAAAAACGTAATCAAAAGTACATACTCTGATACCATATCTGAGTGCACTTTGATATTCTTATCTACTAAAAACTGCGCAGCTTGTACTGAAGTCGTTTTGTTTGTTTGAAGAACGCCAGGTGTTGGGTTCATTGCTCGATGCAGCTTTTGTTTTTTTAAGGAGAACCCTGTGGATCGGGGTTGTTCTATTCCGACTGCGCAAAAAACTCTCGGCCCACCTGGCTTTTGGGTTCCTGAGGGCTCCATAATACGAAAACAAGTTGTGCCTTTGGAAGAACTTGATACAGATTTCAATTATATTTTTATGTGTTGTTTTCTTTAACTATCTTATAGTTTACGAATATTATTATTATAAATGAGAAAGTTTGCATGTGAGTGTACGTTTGTTAGTCATTCATATAACGAATACATACGGCTAGACGGATTTGAACGAAATTTTCCTACTGGGAGGTTGTCAATACGAATTTTGAATCATGAATTTTAAGATTTAAAAAATCACGCGGCGGCCTGCGGGATAGAGCTAGTTAAGTTATAAATATGAAATTATTTACCATAAATACTGGAATATTATTAAATTAAATCCCAGAGTAATATAAGTACATCTCTGCTCATCGTACAAATGCTTGCTTTGTCGGGTATTGAACCCCAGCACTTTTGATTGCGTAGTTAGGAACCCTAACCACTTAACTAACACTAAATTGATTGCATTATGTAGTATAAAAGTAATTTAAAAAATAAAAAATTAAACTGACTTCAATACCTCAAAAACTACTGAATTATTTTAATAAAACTTGGACTGTTCCCTGAGTTGGAATATCTTAATATATATAAATTACGTGTCACATTGTCCGCTATAGACTCCGCAACTACTGAACCGATCTTAATAAAATTTTATAGATATCTACTATTTGTTCCAACTTAAAATATAGGAAAGTTTTTATCTCAATTAAACCAGTACCTAAGTAATTTGTATGGCAAAACAACGTTTGCCGCGTTATCTAGTACCTGATTGTAATCTATACATATAATAAAATCGTAGGAAAGTCAAAACCGTACATTGAATATTTTTTTAAAAGAATACTTGGGGGCGTGATCTACAATCAAATTCAAAGCCAAAAATATAGTTTTTAGAATTTTTGTCTGTTTGTCTGTTTAACTGTTTGTTTTTTGTCTGTATGTATTTCCGGGGTAAACTCAAAAAGTACTGCATGGATTTACTTCAAATTTTGCATGAATATTACTAACAGGTCGGGTCAACATATAAGCTACATATTATCACGCTATCACCTACGGGGGAGGAGCTTTGCGGAGTAAACGAAGTCCGTGCGGACGAAGTCGTGGGTAACAGCTAGTCAAAAATAATGATCTCAATATGGCTTTTAATTCTCGAAATTCGTGAACAAACATACAAACATACAAAAATACATATACACTTATGAAATTTGGTACCTACGGCATTGAACGCCTAAATAGATGATCATACTCAAATGTTATCCAATTCTAACCGTAGATTACATAACATGTCAAACTGATAAGTGAGATAAGCTCCGGGTTTTCGTCGTTGTAAATGTATTTATACATATTATATAACAAAGTCCCCCATCACGTCTGTCTGTCTATTCGCGATAAACTCAAAAACCACTGAACGTATTTTAATGCATTTTCACCAATAGATAGAGGAATTCATGAGGAAGATTTAGTTGTATAATTTGTCCTTGTTTATTTTATATATATTACCCGTGCGAAGCCGGAGCGGGTGGGTAGTGTAGTAAACATAAAATTACCTATCAAAAACTGTGACGATTTGATTATTTTGTTTACTAGACCAGGTACTTCTACAATCGCAAAAGATTAATTAACAGGCAATATATTCGTAGAAATATTATCTTATCATAATAATAATATGTATTATCGTTGGGAAAAACTAATATACCATTTTCGATTAATTTTGATGAAAAATCAATCAAGAATGTCATAATTAGATTATAAATGTACAGTTATAAAAACATCTAAATTCATACTTGTTTTTATTAATCAGTGCGAATTCAATTAACTGTTTTTTAATTATTTTTTTTTACAGAAGAGGAGCCAGGTGGAGCCAATTTTTAATTGTTGACAATTTAACATCAGGCTCCCTTTTAATTGTTCCTCTTTTTTACACATACTGTCATACAGGCCAATTTTACGTTTTAGTCATGATGGCGATTCCTTTTTTTGTGGAAAATGCAAAATTTGTGTTCTATAATTTTTTCTTATTTTCACGCCACGCAATATAAAGCCTACATTGCCCGGGACTAGAATCGCCCGCAGAACTTGCATACCGCGCCAAATAAACATTTACCGTTTATTTGGCTCGGTATGTGGCGCATAATATATTGCTAATAGGCTAGATGACCAATTAATTTGAAAAACTGTTTCATAATAATTTATCTTATTAGGTATATTAATTAAAAAACCATTTATTTTTGTTAAATAATTCACATTTATAATAAAAATTTCGCGTTTCAAAATTTAAATTTACCGCGAAAAAGCCCCA
Organism: Apodemia mormo; assembly: GCA_036924255.1. NCBI lineage: Eukaryota > Metazoa > Arthropoda > Insecta > Lepidoptera > Riodinidae > Apodemia > Apodemia mormo. Next base: position 20,182,091 of record JAUPFN010000015.1, on the reverse strand, counting down.
GCCTGCCATGGCGTATTAATGACATCACGCCGTTGTAATATCTACTAACAGTAACTAGTACAGTACACACTCTGTGGTTTTTATGAAAGTGACAAGATGACGTTTTACAACGATGTGACGTAACACTTCCATATTTGCGTTTACTTTAACGTAACTTATGGCTAATTGCATCAACATTGTCTTAGCTTAAGACACTTTTTAGTGTAAACGAAAATAATGTGACAGCATGTGTCACATTATTTTCGTTTAAGACAAGAAGTGACAGCATACTATTTAGAATTTTCCTAAGCTAAGACATTGTTGATGCAATTGGTAGTTAAAATCTATTTTTGTCGAATTCATATATTAAGAATATTATTCATCCGTAGCTTTTATAAAATATATTTAAAATTTTCGTTATATCCTTATCACAATTAATAATTAAAAACTATTTTATTCATTCTCAGTGGACGCAACTCTATTTTGTGTATTTCCTTTCTTTACAAAAATACTGTAGGTTATTAAAATTAATCAAATTAATTATTAAAAGATAAAGTAAAAAAATCTTCAAAAAAAATCAATTTCCCAAACTAATTTCCAACGGTTTTCATCTCAGAATCGTGGTCCAAAGCTATGGTTTCGATTTTCAGTAGACTGACCCTTAAACGCTGTACATCCATACTTCCAGACTAATATTATAAATGCGAATGTCTGTTTGTCTGTCTGTAACGCTTTCACGGCTAAACCGCTGGACCGATTTTCATGCAATTGTGTATGGAAATAGTTGAAGATCCGGGGTCAAACATAGGCTATTTTTTTCCGAAAATCAACACCTAAGGGGGTGAAATAGGGGATGAAATTTGTATGAGAATTATATCGACGACATGTTAATCTATTCGAGATCGAAGCTGCGCGATGATGCGCGAGATGTTTTTTCATTGGTGATATTTTTTTATCTTTTTTTTACGTTAGTTGAATAGGCAAACTGGCAAATTGTAAGTGGTCGATGTTGCCAATGAACATAAACTAGTTTACCTGGAACTAGCTCAGCCCATTTATGTGTTGCCTATCCTGAGACATGAGATGTTAAGTCTCAGTGCCAGTAATTACACTGCCTGTCTTGCTCTTCTCTCAGAAACACAGCAAAGCTGTTTCACGGGAGACACAGTCAAGACGGTGGTACATCCCCAAGGTAGTGCATCCCTTCCACTGGCAAATCTAGCCGAGTTTTTCAATTACTTGCTTCTCTTTAAGTTGAATCGCGAAAATTGTAATAAAAAATAATATAACCCCAATAAACTATCCATAACTATAAAATGTGGAGTTAAAACTAAAAAATATGACGCAACGAGGAATGATAATTTAATTACATTTTTAAACATATTTTTATATAGATATCTATTATATATTTTCAGTAAACTTAATAAAGTCTCAAATAAACTTCTGAATGGTTAACAATTTTTATAATTACTACCCGATCGGAACGCGGCCACCAATCCGTGCATGATTACATGGAATCAGCAACACATTGAAACATTCAAAGCGCCTAGTCTGCAAAAGGCTTATAGTTCGCCCATGTTTTTCAGAGTCAAGAGTTAGTTCTAAGTAAAGCAACAAGGCTTTGCCAAATTTCATATTATACGCGCAATTATCTTAAAAAGAGGTACAAAGCTTTTACTTCACGATTTAATATATTATAGATTCCAAAGTGATAGATTTTCCCACGGGATAGTAATGACGCGGGTTATATCGCGGGAAAAGGCTAGTATAGTATAATCCTTATTATTTAAGCACACGTGATCGCAAAACGGGAATTGGGTAGCACGTGCTCACAACAGCTGTGCTGGCTTTTTATCCTTCGAACCTTTATCTAATGTAGCCTGTTGTGTCACGCGCACGAGATAAAATATATATTTTATAATGCATATCGACGTAGACGTCAATAGGTATCACGTTTTTATACACGATAACAAATCTATGATTTATTAGAATTACTGGTTTTGGCCATCTTACGGCCGGTTTCCGATAATCAAATTAATAACAAGTAATTAATATCTGTTTAATATAATTTTTACAAGCAAATAATCACAGAAAAGTTAAACACAGATTATGTAATTGCTTGTTAAAATTAAATTGCGTTTCGAAAATCGCGCATTATAGCTTTTCGGCTACTTGAAATTAGAGTCAATGCACAAAACGTATAATGTTAACAATAATTTTATTAAATATATTTTATACTTTCCAACGTCGGCACTTGGTAAAAATCCATGATTATTTGACACTATTATACACTTCTTGTACTTAATTTAATTTCACTTCGAAAAATATATATTTAATTTTTTTAGATCCTTTGAAAAGTGATACCGGTTTATTAATATATAAAAAATATATATTTTTCGTAGTGAAATGAAAATGAAAGTACAAGGTGTAATATTTTTATTAAACTTTCGCCTTTTAATCGATCAAATTTAAAAGGATACTAGCTGAAACGGTGAAATTTGAACAGTCAATGGATGAGCAGATTTACGATTTTAAAATTATTAAGTTCAATTTTTCATTAGGATACAATAATATAAATTTAAAAATCAAGCATTTTAATGACGTATCAGCAAGATACTTTTTATTGATATTTTTTTATCGATGAATATCAAATTTTAATTCTTATCATCCTATTTCCGACGAAGATAAATCCAAAAACACAAAAATCATAAAAATTAGTCCAACCGTTCCGTTTAATTCAGCCGACTTTGTTTTATATATATACATAAATTGTATACATCTTATTGTTTGCTATCTTATGATATCTAAAAATAAATGAAGTTATTTTTATTAAAATTTAGTCATTCACTGGTCATAACCGGTAATTTTTATATTATTTATGTAGCTCAATAGCTAATATAATAACAAATTTTCTGAGTGTGCACCTGGGTCCTCCTTTTAAGAATAGATCATCTGCCGTTTTGCCAGGCAGTTCGTAAGAATCAGATCAATACCAATGTGGCTACTAGGTGATAGAGTTCAACATCGTCTCGTCCGGGTCTGGTACCACTCCCTTACCTTTTCCTGCCACAATAACTTCAGTGCTTGTCACTCTCACGTTGCGGTTTGGAGGGAAAGGTAGTCGTTTTTATGCATGTAGCATTAACACCCCGCCACAAGGATAACAACGCACCGCTAACATTTGGTGTCTATAGGCGATGGTTGTCTCTTTCCATCAGGAGAGTCATCTTTTGATATAAAAAATAGTCACGTCGTGACTACCATGTGATAGAGGTCCATAATGTCTCGCCTGGGTTTTCTGCCATCGCTTTAGGTACATATTTCTGCCGCAATAGCGCTAATGCTTGTCACTGTCGTATTCAGGTTTGGAGGGTAAGCCGATGCCCGATACTTATGCATATGGCATTATCATCCCCCTTAACGTATGACAACGCACCATTAACATGCTTAGTGTCTATAACCAATGGTTATCTCTTTGCATCTGGATCCATCTGTTTCTTTGCTATCATATAACAAAAACTTAAATCTAAACACATACATAAGCCCAGAATCATCAAATAAAAAAATAAGAAACTTGATTGCTGTAATATGGTGTAGTAAAAAAAGTTTTCGCCTCCTGGACGAAATTCGTTTGCATTAAAAAATAGACTAAGATTAAAGTATGATCAATCGGTCATAACGTTAATAGATATTTAACTATTGCTGTAAGAGCTTGTAAGTGTTGATACATTATGTAATTCGCATTTACGTATTTATTACGTATTTTTACGTATTTATGTGATGCTGGAGCTGGAGCTGGATTGCGTTTATCGTCCCGAAGTTATATGCGTGCTAAATGCTAAGGCACACGCAGCCGGAATGTTTGCGACAATAGTCGATATTAGTTGGTCACGTCTGCATTTATCGTGTCATTGCACGAAGCTTTGTGACGATAGACTCAAGTTCGGCTCCAGCATGATTGTTATTGGATCAATTTTTTTTACATCACTAGCATATTGGTATTATTTTTTATGTAAATTGCGTTAATCTATCGTAATCATTACATTTCATTCTATTATCATATTTTGTTAATAAAATCATTATTTTTAATTTATTTTAATCATCATTAGTTTATAATCTTAATTTATGAAGATTTGCATTGTATTATTGCCACGTGGTCAGGACTCGAGGAGTCAGGAAATAACGTAAACTCTATTTTTTAGTTTCTTTATTTTTTTAATTATATTGTTCTTTTTTTGATTATATTAACTCGTAAATATTGGTTATCGGATTTTACTTTTATTCCTAGTAATGTAATTATCAATATAATGATAACTGCTTAAATTATGTGAATGTTACATAAATATTACGTATGAAATAAAGTAATATAATATTATATACTTAATTACTATCATGTCTTAGAAAACTATGCTCTTAGATTTAAAGAATCTTGTAGGTATATTATCTTGCATTCGTTATGGTTTCCGATTACTGCACATCTTGCTAATATTGATTTTGTTGCCGTTTCCCGCGCTCTACGTTGGCTCTCTCCCCCCGCACCCCCATTTCCCTCCCTTTTGACGGCACACCATTGCATCGGGTAAAATTCTCACTTCATGAATGTTCAAAACATAGGCACGTGGAAACCACGCCATGTTATTTTTTGTGTTTTTGATTATTTCAAACACAAGATAGTATATTTTCATTTGTCATTATATTAAAAACCTGAATTAAGAGATGTCTAATATAAGAGCATCAAAATTCAAACAGTCGCGTTGTTTAGTGAGTAACAGCGATTACGCAATGCTAAATATGGAGTTAAACGCATTAATTACATAGTTATGTAACTTATAGCTGCTAATATATCCAAGATTTTATAGGTGTATGCGAATAATAATAAAACTCTGAATAAAATGACGTAGGTACATTAATTATAATAGTAGTAACGTTTGCCCCTTGCAGAGTGCTGACGTCTGTAAAAGTTAGTGAGTAGAAATATATACCTAGTACAGATTTTGTAATATAATGCAGTTGGACTATGTAAACAGCAATATTGTGCTGTGGTGGCGACTGGCGAAGGCGTAGGGGAACAACGCGGTCGGGGGAAATGGGATTCTATATTACAGCCAACAAACGGCGCGCCGCGCGCCGTATGCACCACAATCGCGTGATTATTCCGTCTACTGAGCGGAGGACGCGACGTAGAGTCAATGCCTCGCTTGCGTCAAGCGCTCAGTTTGTTACTACTTTAGTCTGCAACGCGCCGTCGAACTGTTTTGACGTGCTAACGCGCTCTAGATAATTTAAATAGTCGATTGTTTTACAATTGTGTTAGTTATTTATTGCATTCCTTAGTAAAATTGTTAGTATTATTGTACGTCTAACGTTTTACCCCAGTGGTAATAAATTCTGATATCATCGCTACAAGCTTCATGAAGTGTGTTTGTGTTTTCGACCGTTTCAAACTGTAATAAAACGGTAACATCCAACGTATGCGAAGTATAGAAATGAGTGGATTGACCATAAGAGTTAAAAGGGGATCGAGGGGTAGTGCTACACTTCTAGAAGCAGCAAACAGAATTCTTAAACTATTGGGCGTGAGTTCTACTAAGCGTCGGAAACAACCCTCACCCAAATCTAAGGTAAGGTCAATGCTTCTTCACGCACACATAAAATAAATTATTACCCGTTATAGTAATGGATTGTTGTTGAATGAAGAGTCATAATGTGTGTTTATTTATAATTTAAAACACAACCGCGTTCAGATTGTTCATTAATGCTATTAATAATTTAACATAGGTAGTCCTTTCTATTTAAACATTTATTATGTCTACGCTTATTTGAGAATTTATAACGACTTAACGTTTATTTCTAGTTTGGTAAATATGTTTTTATTTTTTGTAATTGCTTTATTATTTTGCATTTGAGCAGGTATTGCTTGATTTTATCTACACTTGACTATGTGCAAGTATTTTCTTGATATTTTTGATTTAATTATGTTGAAATTTTAAAAAATCTGTGCAACTTCCTTTTAAATAATTCCTTGCATTTTAGACCTCGCACTTCATTGCATTTTTCAGGCTCGTATTTTTAATTTTGTTATAAATTGTTTATGTTTTGGATTTTACACCTTAGGCGTACAGTTTTTTTCATGCTAAATTTAATTTTGATTTAATTTTTCTATAATATTCGCGTTTATACAATAATCAAAATTACCTTTTTTTCTATGTACAACTTAGAGCTAAGATTTTATTTGTTTTGTCCCTGTAGGTATATTTCGAATGATTAATTTTAATAAAATATTGATGGCACTTTATAATTAATAGAATAAATTAACAGTATTTATTTGTCATACTCGTTTCCCCCTTGTAAAGGTTCTGACAAAAAAGTGATAAATATAGGTTTTCTTCAACAACATGATTGAGTAGGAAATCCAATAATAACAACGTGGCATGTATGATGCGCAAGGTTGTTGATAAACTTTCGCTGTATGATTTCTTAGTGCACACTTTCGCTCGTATTTTCTCAAGCACTCGGAAAGCGGCAATTGCTTAACGTTGTGCTTGGTGCGGCGAACGCACCGCGTATGATATTGTGATGCAAACAACGATGGCTCACGGCAGGCGCGGCACTGACACTATGCACTTGTTTGTTCACGCGTCGTCGGCGTGACCAACTTGTTTACTAGGTACTACATTCATGATCCGCATTCATGTAATACCTGTAATGAGCTATCAGTCGATATACAAATAAATCCACTTTTCATTATTCTATTCGTAAAACAACAAAAATGTAACGACGTATTCAATGGTCATTAGCGTAGTCATTTGAAATTACGATAGGAATGTCCGCAATTATGTTAATAATATGGTGTATTTAAAAACAAATATGGAGTTTTCGTGTCATCGCATTTTATTTGTGATGTATTTATCAAAACCAAACAAACATGTCATGTTCGTGTGCTACTTTCTAGTATTGAAAATAAAAACAACTTTGTACATGTAAACATGATAAAAGCCATTCATTCGCGGCGTGGTCAATGTGCCTAGTGGTTTGATAACATTCGCATCAATTTATCAAACTTGTTATTTATAGCACTTTGACAATTAATTTTAAGATAATACTTTGAGAAATATTTTCTCGATGCTTAAAATTAAACTAATTAGGTAGGTATATCCAAAGTAGAGTCTGTTTCAATTAATTAAAGATTGAAACCGGATGTTGATTAAACTAAACAGTATCCTTAACTGAAATGCCGGATGTAGAGAGGCAAGGCAAACGTCTATTAGTTGACTTATTTTTCACTGTTTTCTTTTGCTAAAAAGGCAAAACTAGGACTTCCAAGAATTCTAGGAGAGAATCAATATGCTCTTATATTTAGAATTATCAGTTAAACTATCACCCGAAAAATTAACAGCTGTATTTATTATATGATATAACATCTAATGGAAAGAGACTATCATCGTCAGATATCATGAATATGAGTAGCGAATTGATTTCCTTTTAGTATTTTTATATGTAAGCGTTAAGACCCCATACACACATTTAGTGTCACGGTAGACCTGAAACCCTCGGGTCAAAGGAGCAGGATTGAGGTCGAGTACGTAGTAGGTGGTTGCGCGGGTCGCGGAATGTGCTACAGTGGGAATGCGCTCGAAGTACCGTTACGGTGGTACCCCCGCGCCGTCGCCGCTGCCTGCGGAATGCGAGACCCACTTGCGGTCTGCATACTCTAATACGCCCATTTTAGTGACTAATACCTCAATGCACATTACATTCGAAAATTTCTGCGCTCTATGCATTTGTTTTGCATCACTATTGACCTGTTTTTTACTAACTTCTTCTTCTTCTTCTTGACATTATAGTAAAGGTCATAGCTATTGCATTTGTTTACTTCTTGTCCATTGAGAATACGTTTATCGCTTGTGACTTTTGCTAAATGGATTCCATTGTTAACATCGTTACTTGTGAATGTCACGCGTCGTCGAAACAGAGAATTTTAAATAGCGCCTCATAACAATTGTGTCTTCATTGATTGGGAACACGTTTTTGTCTGACGCCTCCATAAGAAAATTAACAAAAAACTTGGTTCGCAAACTTTAGAAATTGGATCATCGAACTGTTGTGGAGGCCAATGAACGTGGCGGGCGTTCCGAATACATTGGCCATTTAGTTGTAAACGCGCCTCTCATCGAGATCGTGCGTCAATTTGCAAGGACTTTGCAGCCATTTGCAAGTTGCCAAAAGACGTTTCGAAGGTGATCGGTGAACTCTTTGAAGATGCGATTCTAATTAAACTCGTGTTTACATAATTTCAACGCGTAGATATAAGCAGGTTTTATATGTCAAAAGCCTTTAAAAACAAAAAATAAATAAATATTCATTTTTCGTTTTAATGTTGACAAAATAGGTTACCATATTTTTGTGTAGGTGTTGTTTATTTTTAAATTTAAAAGCTTTTTTGTACTGATTTTAAAATGTTTTGTTAGTTTGAATTTGATATTTATACAATATTTTCTTTGTTACAGTCGAGCGGTCGAGCTACGAGTGAAGTCCGTGCCCCAATTGCAACTGTAGAATCTGTTGTGGAATCGCCTGTCAAGATGCAAGCTTCTCAAGCGGCCGCAGCTTCAGTGCCTACGCCAACTTCAACGCTTTCGTCTAGCCAATCAATCAAACACACGAAGCGGACTGCAAAAGATTATATTTTTGGAAAATTAATTGGTGATGGATGTTACAGTACTGTGTTCCTAGCAAAAGATATTCACACAGGCAAAGAATATGCAAGTGAGTATATTTAACTTTTTGTAAAAACGTTTTGTATGAATCTTGTTGTCATAACTAATTATATATATATATATATATATATATATATATATATATATATATATATATATATATATATATACACATATATATATATATATAGTGACAAGAATCTATACATAGCTTATTTGGTTAGATATATTTTCATCTTATGCAAGTGTAAATAAAAATATATTTTTTTGCAGTCAAAGTATGCGAGAAGAGCCACATCGTGAGGCATCAAAAAGTTCAATACATTAGACGTGAAAAAGATGCCCTAAATATGTTATTTAATGTTCCACATGGATTTGTAAAGCTCTACTGCACATTTCAAGATGAAGAAAGACTATATTTTGTATTGTCATATGCAAAAAATGGCGAACTGTTGCATTATATCAATAAGGAAGGTTCGTTTGAATTAAATGTAGCAAAATTCTACGCGGCTGAACTTCTGCTTGCTTTAGAAAAAATGCATGCTAAAGGAATAATCCATCGAGATTTAAAGCCGGAAAATATATTACTAGATGAAAATATGCATTTACAAATAGCGGACTTCGGAACTGTTAAAATTTTAGAACCAGAAAAAGTCCGGTCCACGACTCCTGTTACGGAAGAAGAACAGAACACCACAACTAATGAACGTTCAAGAAAGATTAGTTTTGTTGGAACTGCGCAATACGTTAGTCCAGACCTTTTGCAAAATAGGGTTGACACCCGAGCGTCAGATTTATGGGCTTTAGGTTGCATTATATATCAAATGATATCTGGTTTACCACCGTTCCGTGCCTCCACAGAGTTCCTCACGTTTCAGAAGATACTCAAAATGGATTACGAATTCCCTGAAGGATTTCCGAGTGACGCTAAAGATTTAGTTGAAAAATTATTAGTATTAGATCATAATAAAAGACTTGGTGCTGAAGATAAGAGTGAAACTTACGAAAGTATACGCAAACATCCATTCTTCGAAGGTATCGACTGGGATAATATATGGAATCAAACTCCACCAACTATTAGTCCATATTTACCCGGAGGTTCATTTGAAGAAGAGTACACAGTTCCTGATCATCTAGAACCTGGATTGGGAAAGAATCAACTCGTTCGTTTATGGGAGTTCGACCTATCCACATCTAGAGGTAAATATTTTTAATATTAACAACACACTGATTTCACACAAATGAAAATATTGTAGTAATATTTCACTACGACGCGGACGTATAGGTAACATTGTATCGTTAATGCAAGTAATTACTAAGACCGAGGCGAGTGCATTGAAGCGACTAGTAAAAGGCATTTGTGTCGTCCATGACCTAAATTCCTCGCGAAATACGCGTGACGTTTTATAACATAGCCATGTCCGTTAATGTTCCGTATTTCCGTTACTATTTAACAATAGATTCCTGATGCCCACGTTGATTTCATTGATACAAAATACGTACAATTAGCATGTTCAGTGACTTCCTTTGAATGTGTAATTTTATCCGTATATACAGATGTTGCAAGTTGCATACGGAATGACGCGTCATCGTAGTTACTGGTACTCGCAAGTCGCATTCAAAGCGGACATCCTTTGTTCTTGATTTACAATCCCATATTGAGGCTGACGTCAGCTTTCCGCCACGCTGCAGTAGCTCCGCGTTCTCAGCCGTTTGCGACATACCAAACATGAATGGCCTGCCACACCCGGCTTTATTCATTAATGATCATTGTATCTAACAACTGACTCAGTCATATAGCTGCACTTACATTGAAACATCTCAATATCCACATCAATTTATCTTTTATTATCTTCAAGTACTCGTTTAATAATTAAGACAACTAAACTAAGCTTTTAATATACATTTTTTTTGTAGGAATTTTAAATATCAGTAATGAAGAAAGACGTCGTCGCCTAGAAATTCAAGCAAAAGAAAATAAATGGCATCAATTTGTTGACGGAGAACTTATATTGAAACAAGGTCTCGTAGAGAAAAGAAAAGGATTGTTTGCTCGTCGCCGAATGTTATTGTTGACGACAGGACCACGATTATTCTACGTAGATCCCGTGAATATGGTTTTAAAAGGAGAAATCCCTTGGTCGCCAGAATTAAGAGTTGAAGCCAAAAACTTTAGAATATTTTTAGTGTATACGGTGAGTTAAAAATTATATTTATAATTAAAATATATCTAGATATTCACAAACATAAATCACATTTTATTATTAAGATAAAATAACTGACGTTAGTTAAATTCTATACATGTTTCAAAAATTATTACATGAAATAAAAAACGTGTTCGCTAAATTCCTTTTGCCAGATTTTCTTAAACAGTCGTTCGATCCGGTACTAACTGGAAAAAGTCGACTCACCACAAATGCAATACAAATTATCACAATGTGCTGTTGTTGATTTAACAAGGAGTTGTATTTATAAGGATATTTCATCAAGGATAATTCATCAACAATTCTGACTCGTTTCGCAGGGTAAATCTACATTGTAGTACTAATACGCACTCACTTCTACAAAGTTGTGATAACCTTGTCATATTGTAAGCGATTGCCTACACACTTGTAACACGTTATCTTAGGCGATGGCCAAACTAATCTAATGACTTGGTATGGTAGAGTGTCCGAATTTCGGTACCACCGTCTTATTTATTTCTGCCGCAATAACGCCACTGTATATTATGTCCCTGTCGTATTCCGATTTGAAGGGGAATGGTAGCCGGTAAACCTATGCATACACGAACAGCAGCGCACCATTTACATCTGTGGTGTCTAGGCGATGGTTATCTTTTTTCATCAGCTATCTGCTTGTTTGGCATTTTATGATACAAAGAAACTATTGAATATCCATACTAATGGGAAAGTGTAATGTGTGAGTTTGTTTGTCCGTCTTTCACGGTAAAACGGGGTTACGAATTGACGTGATTTTTTAAATAGTTGAAGGGATGGAAATTGACATAGACAACTTTTTGTCTTATTTTACACGAGCGAAGCCGCGGGCAAAAGCTAGTGTGTAATATTTAAGAGATTGTATCGCGAATGAGTATGAAAAATAATGTTAAATATGTTTGTTACAGCCAAACCGCACATATTATTTGGAAGATCCCCAGTCGTACGCGCTGGAGTGGACGCGCGTGATCGACGAGGTCCGTATGGGCACGTACGGGCGCGACACGACCTAGACGGGCGCCCTCCACCGCTCCGCACTGCCAGTGCACTTCTAGGATATAACTAGGCTTCTTTTTGAGCACGAAATCATCCAGAGGAAACGTTCACGAGTGACCCGTGTCCGAAAAAGTCGCTATGGGGAAGGCCACGTCGCAGGAGAGACGAGGTCGGGGCGCGTCACATATGTTCCGAGCGCCCGAGACACCCGAAGACGGTTCCAGGAGGACACAAGACGACGACAGTTCCAGATCGAACAGTGCGTTGACATTGACTGATTCCTACTAGATTGTCCCAAACTTCTTAAATTATTTATCTAATTTAAGTTACATATTTAATTGTGGATATTATTGGTAATTTGTAAATATTGTGGTAATTTATTATTGAAGTTGTTTAGGTGTAACGTGTATTAGGCCATTAAAACTTAATATTGGCCTTGTGTAAGAATGGACTTATCGCCACCCGCGTGTTCACGAAGCCCATTCCAGTTGGTAACTAGGCAAATTTGTAGCTAAATTAATAATTATTTATTATTATATTTAATTATTTGCCAACGGAATGCGACTGCTGTACAGTTAAAAACAAGTAGGAAAATGTATTTGGTTCATATTTCGTACGTCTTATTGCACTGGCGATATAAAAGTTATCTGTAATGTGATTATGAAATGCAGTGCAAGAAGTGTCGAAATGGAACCAAATTTAAGAAGAATAGCTTCTTAATAGTGCAAAGATAAATTAATTTTAAATTATAGTATGATTTTACCAATGCACATGATTCGGGATTTGCACTCTTGGTCATAGCCAGATTTTAATTTTAAGCTATGGGGGTTTTGCTCAAGAGGTTTGTATGTTATTGAAGATAATAAGATTTCACCATTCATCCTAGCTACCTCCATGGTTGCACTCCAACCAATATAGTTGTTGAGTCAATTTAGTGCTTTGAGCGTATACTGTACGTCATGACATAGCAACATAAAAGTAGATGAATAATTTCACCAAAGGTGACATTTGTATTTGTAATAGATTATTTATTTCGTAATACATGCTAAATTCTAAAAAGTATTGGAAATGCTTGAATTGTTAATATTGTTTTGATCAAACGTAATGCTATCTCAAGAATATTCAATGTCATGGGCTATCAGTTTAGTTTTGTTTAATATTTTATAGATTTATAACGTAAATGCCTAAACTTGCCTATTTGGGAGTGTTATTATTGTACTGGGACTATTTATTAAGGAAAGAGAGGAACTTAGGAGAGGTAACAGTAACATCCATTGACATTAAAAAATTATTAAATATAACTGTCAAACTATTGGGACTACTCCATGACATTGTTACTAATCTGCATTTAAAATTAACTGTTAACTATGCTAGTTATATATTTTAAAACATTTGTATGCATAAATTCCAATAACTACATAAGAGAATGAAATAAATTGAAGTTGATTTTTGAAGCTTTACTTTTATTTACCCACAATCTATATTAATATTATAAATGCGAAAGTTTGAATGTTTGTTACTCGATCGCGCCAAATTACTAAACGGATTTGATGAAATTTGGCACACAGGTAGACGATGACGTGGAATAGCACATAAGTTACTTTTTATCCCAAAAAAAGTTGTACTTCCCTATTTTTTTGGGATTCACCAAAAACTTAGCTGCATACTACAGCAAGCATGTAGTGAGACAATTCTCATTATTTTAAATATCGGGGTAAATAACACATCACATAATCGCGGTAAGATCCCATTAATTATTAATAATTCATCTTATTCAGAAATATGTGATTAAAACTTGCAGTACACTGCATTATAAATATTTTTGGTGAATCCTAGGGGAGCAACATATTCCTGTATAAAAGTATTCTATGTGTTATCCCATGTCATCATCTACTTGTGTGCCAAATTTTATCTAAAGCAGTTTTTGCATCTTTAACAAACTTCCACATTTATTATACTCGTAAGTATGGGATGACTGCTACTACAAATGTGTTAGTCCGGGCTCCCTTAGATGAATAAAATATCCAAAGAGTATAACAATACTACGTTAGAAAAATATGTCATTCTGCCAAACAGTTCGTAAAAGTGATACGATTGGCTTTACTACCATCTTGACTACTTGGTAGTAGAGTTCTACAACACCTCGCTCGGGTCTTGGTACCACCACCTAACCTGATCTTGACGTAATAGCGTGATTGGTTGTCATATTAAGGGAGGGTAAGTAATATAAAATAAATAGTATTGATGCCTCATCAGTTTAATTATATCTAAACATTAGGTCAGAAGATTGTAAATTTATAATTGTATATAAAATCTGGGCCGGAGCACCTCAGTACCAGCTTCTTCCCCTTGATCGCATACAACGTAGAGTGGTTCGAATCGTCGACGACCAGGCTATTTCTAATCGGCTTGACTCTGGCGTTACGCAGAGATGTGGGTTCGCTCTGCATCTTTTACCGTCTTTATCATGCGGAGTGTTCCGACGAGTTGTTCGGACTAATTCCTGCCGCTAAATTCCACCATCGGACATCACATCAAAATTTAAAGTTCCATCCTCACCACCTCTATGTCTGGAAATCCACAACCGTGCGCTTTTGTCGACACTTTTTGCCTCGCACTACTCCTTTGTGGAATCAGTTACCCTTGGGGGGTGTTTCCGAATGGATACGACTTAGGGACCTTCAAGAAACGAGCTTATTCATTCTTAAAAGGCCGGCAACGCAGCTGCAATACCACCGGTATTGTTGATGTCCATGGGCGGCGGTGATCACTTACCATCAGGTGCACCACCTGCTCGTTTGCCCCCTCTACTATAAAAAAAACACAATCTTGATTGTTTGCAATAAAATTATTCTTTTTTTGTAATAATAATATGATATTAATAATTGGTCATCTGGTTGGAAAGAGATAATACAAAGGATTTATTTATTTAAATACTTTATTGTCCATAATGGTATAAACCATAACTTAATGCTATTTATAACATTTTCTCACAGTTTACCTTCCGTGATGCTGACAGAAAAAGCTTGGGTACCTAGTGCATAATAAGTTAATAACGAGCTATTAAAAAAATAAACACTATATATCAATTTATCATAACTAACCTATTATTAAGAATATTCTACAAGTCTTATAAGCATTAAAAGAACCTCAGTATAAATAATACATATAATCACAGCATATAATCAATACCATAAATATAAGTTGATTACTTACATAAAGAAAATATACATATACCGATACTCAATAGTAATAATAGAAATATGCTCATAATATTTTCTTACTTAGATATGATATAAAGTACACACATACAAAATTAAGGATTCTAATGTCTTAAAAGATGGTCATATGCTGCAGGATAGAGGTACATATAAGAAAGCACAATCTTGGTACTGTGCAGTGGAATGTTTTTTTTTCTGTTCATATTATGGCAAATATATTGTTCTTAGGATTGGAAGAGATAACTAAACGGAGAGATGATATTTAGAGATGGCCATCACAAGTGATGTCGAGAAAGGGATATGGTGGTGGTACTACAGCCGGTGAAATGTTGCAGATTTCATTAGTCATGATAATAGTGACATGTCTCCGCTCACTTTTTATAAGCTGCCTCAGAGGAAGGCAAATGCTTGCCTTGTAAAGCAGCTTTAAAAAGAGGTGCGGGTCATCAATCAAATATATAAAATCTTGTTTCTGCACAAAAATCTATACTCCACAGTAAGGATTTTTCTTTTCATATGATGGCAAATATAATATGTCCTCTGGATGGGTAGGGATATCTAAAATAAGGAATAGCATACAGAGTATTTATAGATAATGATATTATGTAACAGTTATTAGTTATATGACAGAGGTAACAAACTGGGTGGGATGTTGCAAAATGTTTTGCTCAATCTTTACAAGTTGTCTGAAAAGAAACCAAAAGTTTGCCTTTTTGTCAAACATTTAGTGAAAATTTTTGCTTCACACAGAGGCTTGTGCCAACTCAAGTATATTGGCACCAGTATTTATGTGGTAATACCCTTTGCTTCCAAATAACTGAGGTGAGTTTATGAAGTATAAACAAAGATTTTTTTTTTGTATTTAGTTCTCTATGTAAAAGTAATAAAAGCCTTAAATTATTATGATAATATCTTTAAGATCACATTTTTTCTGTGTTCAAGTAGGTACAACTTGAAACATATTATGTTTGAAGTTGTACCTACCTGTTTGTAAGATCAATAAAATACATATCAACGAAATTACTGTGTGTGAACAAAAATAATACGTTTTTCTATGCAACTGAGCTTATTCACTTGTGTTTCGTTTGCAACTGGGGTTCATAAGAATTAGTGTTTGTTAGCAGAAGTACCAACTAATTACAATTTTTTGTAAATTTATAACGTTGTACATAAATAAGTAGATTTATACGATTCGATATATTTTTATTGATTATATTCGATATATATATATATATATATATATATATATATATATATATATATATATATATATATATATATATATATATATATATATATATATATTAATTTTAATTTTCGTACTAATTTTTTTTAACAATTAACAACTGTTATTTATATTAGCAAATACTGTTAAAAATTAATTTTTATGCATCACTATAGTTACTACCTAACTTGATATATGATAATAGAGTTATTAAAAATATTTCCAGAGACCGTGACAATAATAACTGTTACAAGTTATCAAAACTATTCTAGAGGACCTTTTTTTGTAGCTTCGTGTTTTTACTGATTCTAATACTTATTATGTATAGGTTAGTGATAAAATAAAAATTAAATAAATAAGTGTTAAATATTATTTAACTTTAACAACATAATAGTTAATCTGATTTAACAATAATTTTCAATTTCATGCCTAATCTGTATTAGTGTTGCCGCTCGATAGTCGATAGTCCAATATCGATAGTCTATCGATATTTAAAAAAAACGATAATATCGATTTCTATCGATAGTTTCGATATCTCATTTAGGATAATACTATCGGTAAACAGCAATACTATCGATAGTATCTTACCTGAAAAAAACCCATCGATATTATCGATAGTATTGCCACTCAGTATTACTACAATCGATATTATCGATTTAATCGATAGTATCGATAGTTTTGTAATATCGATAGTGACCTATATTTCGATACTATTGGTAACGCCAGAGTAGAACTAAATATGAAGTTTAAAAGTAACTTTTTAATTTACTTGTAAACTTCATATTTTTGACAAATCGTTCAAAGTTATTTTGAATACAAAAATATATTCTGCCACTTACCTTTATACTTTTATGTCTTTACCAATACTATTGAAAAAAACGTAACTATCGATGGTACAAAACTATCGATAGTATCCAGACTATCGATAGTATCGATAGTGTGTAATATTGACAATCAATTCTATCGATACTATCGACTTAATCGATTGTTTATACATCTCCGGCGCCAATACTATCTATACTATTGATAGTATTGGTGAACATCAATACTATTATCTTAATTTTAACAATCGATAGTATCGATACTATCGGTACTATCGACTTTACAATCGATAATATACCATTTTTAAATTAAAAATATCGATTGTAAAGCTATCGATTTTTCAGCAACACTTGTCTGTATGGTTTAAAGATCTTGTACCTTAATTCTTGATGGTAATTGGAAAAGTTAGTCTGTTTAACTTTTTATTTAGTGATTGAATTTATAATTATCGATATCGGTTTTAATTATTTTCTAGCGTTGTTTCGTGATTTTTTTGCAAAGTATTTCAGAGGTACTTCTCTGCAAGAAGCCACTAGGATTGAACCGATCAACTTATCATAAAATTATACAACGTAGGCAACAGTCGTCGTATTAATACATGACAAAGAGTCAGACAGTATAAAACATTCAGATAGTATAGGATCCCGATAGAGTTCGACCTTCACCGAGCTGGTTAATGAATCAAACATATTTTTTATGTAATTTAATATATCAAAAACATGTTACATATGGGTTGCCTATCAAATTTCAGTCTAGGATATTTTTAACTAGCTGTGCCCGCGACTTCGTTCGCGTGGGATTTTTTTTAAAAAAGTAGCCTAAGTTACTCCTTATTACATCAGCTATCTACCAGTGAAAGTCCCGTCAAAATCGGTCCAGCCGTTCCACAGATTAGCCGGAACAAACAGACAGACAGACGGACAAACAGACAGACAAAAATCGTGAAAAGTGTTATTTTGGTATGTGTACCGTGTGTAAATCCATATGCATTTAGTTAAAACCGGTTATTTTAATATTACAAACAGACACTCAAATTTTATTTATTTGTATAAAAGATGTATAGATAGTGAAAATATGTGTACGATTTATAACTACAATACATAGGTATTTATAAATACAATTCATAAGAAATACGTAATATTTAACGTAAAATAATTTCATCACAAAATTTCAACTCGATCCATGGATAGGAAGGGTTCAAAACGGTATTGCACTGAAATGAGACAGGTATCAGAACAGCTAGCCAAAGCCGCTATTCTGTAATCAATAGTTTTAAAAAAAAATAGTTTCATTTTAATACGGCAAAATCGCGAAACGACCCACCTCTAGTTAGAGGTATATACTTCCACTCATGTACCTAAAAAAATCGGCTAAGTGCGAGTCGAACTCGCGCACGGAGGGTTCCGTCATCTAAAAAAAATGGCAAACAATCACGTTTGTTGTATGGGAGCCTCCTTAAATATTTATTTTATTTTAATTATTTATTTTTAAAGTGATTATTTAATTAAATATTCTGTGGATATTTCAAACGTCTACCAGTTGTCATTCTTAAACACAAAAAAAAAATGCAAAAAAAAAACACGTTTGTTGTATGGGGGTCACCTTTAAATATTTATTTTATTCTGTTTTAGTTTTAGTTATTATAGCGGCAACATAAATTCATCATTTGTGAAAATTTGAACTGTCTATCATGGTTTATAAGATACAGCCTGGTGACGGACAGATAGATAGACAGACAAACGCAGGGACAGACAGTGGTGTCTTAGTAATAGGGTCCCGTTTTAAACTTTGAACATGGAACTTTAAAAAGTATAGTAAAACCAACGCATTCACAGTTCGGCTCTTCTCGGCAATTTTCGGTTCTCGTTCGGCGGTGAGTAGCGCGCCGCGTCTCGCACCTTTCGGTAAATACCTACTATTGTTGAATTATTTTCATTTTACAATTTTTCTTAAACTTTGCATCCAAATAACTTGGTATAAGAGCCAAAGTTTATCTTCCTAAGATTTTCGTGTTAATGAAGTAGGTACTTTTCGTTAGTAAGGATTAATATGCCTGCGTACTGCGTATAATAATCCTACTACTCAAAATTCATCTATTAATTTTCAACAATTTTTCGACTCAAAATTCCTTATTATGTTGTTGATAAGAGATAGATATATTATAGTGTCGCGGACTTTTTTGTAGATCTACATAAAATCAATATATTTTTAGTACATTGTACTTACGTATACTTATCCATTACGCCAGCGCACGCGGATACAGCCGTTCGAGTGATTTTCTTCCGACTTAGTTTACGAATATCGATATTTTAACTAAACCAAGAATAATTGTAACGTAATGCTTGATAGCAAGGAACCTTCCTAAATCTATATATATAAAAATCAATCCCTATTTTCCTTGGTCACGACATCACGCCTGAATGGCTGGACCAATTTCGTTAATTTTTTTTTGTTGTGTTTGTAATTGTAAGGAGAAGGTTCTTATAAAAGAAAATATTAAGAAAATTGCGCGGAAAATTAGAAAATTTAAGAATACTTATCCACCATATAAAGTTTAATGCCATTTTGGCTGCGTGGAAGGACAATCCCGTAGACTTATATAAATTACGTGTCACGTTGTTTGTTCGCTATGGATTCCTAATATGTAAGGCAAAACAACGTTTGCCGGGTCAGCTAGTCCTATATATATATATATATATATATATATATATATATATATATATATATATATATATATATATATATATATATATATATATATGTAGCTATCACAAAGAAAGAATTTTTTTTTAATCCAACATATTGTTTCAGAAATTAGTAAGCATGGTTTCGATATATCAAAACGTAATCAAATCGATATCTAAATATATATAACCGATTTCACAAAAACTTCATCAAGTTAATAGTTATGGTTTATCCAAAGCGCAATGCAACACCACAACACGAGATCGATATACGAATATTGAATAACGAACAAAACGCAAACTTCACATCACGAGCGATATGACATATCGATAGCTTTTATTCGCTTTGTCACTATCTTATCATTTAATTTTTTCCTGGCGTACAAGTGATGAAGCGAATATTACGTGACTTCAGCTTGTGATTGGTCATTTGGTTAATAATTATAGTGCGTGCGTAATATCTATATCTTAACGCGCTAACAATAAGGTCTAGTTTCTATTTATTTCGTTACAACAAAGAGTCCATAAGTTAGCAGCTTTACGCCGGCTACTCGATATCAGGGAGAAATTCATTCTTTAAACTGGACTTACGTTGAATAGATTTAAGGTTGATTTTATGTTGTAGGTATAAAAATGGTATTGAATGAATTTTGATTTATATTTTTAGACAGTTTTGTTCTGAGTTGCACTTGACCTTGGTGACACGTGCCCTACTTAACGATAATTCTTTGCCTTTTTTAGTTCTAAAGTTTTTATTTAGGTACTTATTGTAAATAAATATAAAACTTTTAGTGAGTATTACATTAACTTTTAGAGTGTGTATAAAACTCTTAAATTGATATCAGTCTATAAGCAGATTACATTTGTGTTAGTGTAAATAAATAAAAGATATCAGATAGGGTAAGTTCGCCTGTTCTGTTAATTATTAGTATGCATATTGTAATTACTAATTTGCGTCAACATTATTATGATTGTAGAAAAACGTACAGATGTCGATAATCACTAATCACACTAGGACGCAAACTATGCCTATAGTGGAATATTATATATCAGATTGCGTTCGTCTGTTAACTAAATACAAATAATAGCGTAAATATTATATATTATATTCAAGTTTGCCTCGTGGTCTAGTGGATAGCCTTCGGCTAAGATCATGAGGGTCCAAATTCTATCTTCAGGTCGCTCAAAATTATAATTGAGGTTTTTTCAAGGTTTTTCTCGAAAATCCAAAATCTCAGTAGCAACACGGAGTCTGGCGGGTGGTGTGTTACTTACTCCTCCCGTGCTTTGAAACACATAAAGCCTTTGGTCCCTTTAATTGCTAGAAATAATCGATAGTCGAAATCAAGTCGGTAAAATGCGTTGAAGTTGATCACCACTCGTCCCGCCAAGCGACAAACCGGTGAATCGCAGTGAACTGGAAAGTTTGTAGACCTTCATTTTATTCTGCCTGCCATGCAAAGGAACCGGGCATGATGAGATTTAAATTTATAGTTGATTAAGACTATCTTTACACCCGTATGCACGAAGCGGTAGGCAGAGGTACAATCAGTGCACCCACGATTAGCCGAAGATAGGTTAATCGCCCCGCCGTTCGAGTGGTAAGCGTACCTAATTAAGAATCGATGGGGTTCGGGTTCGATTCCCGACAGGGACAAACATTTGCGTGATGAGCATAGATGTTTGTATTTCTGGGTTTGGGTGTTTATTATGAATGTAACTGTATTTATATACGTAATTATATGTATTAGTATCATTGACTAACAACCAAGCAAATAATTTGCTTACATTGGGGTAAATCAATTCGTGTAATTTATTCTCCTAGCGTTTATGCCACTTGTCTAGACATATCGATATCTGAAATCGATTTTCGATATCGATATGAAAATTGAATATCGATTAAATATCCGTTTGCAAATAAATACGAAAACGCCCATGTCTAGAAATTAGCGCGTTTAATCAACAAACAAACAAAAAAATAATATTAATAAGTCTTTTTTTTTCGGAATGGTTCAATTACTGTTAGCCTTATGGGCTGTTACGGCTTCATCGGTCGCAGTATTAAGTCAACGATTTAATTACATGTATAGGTGTTTCAATACGTTAACGCGATGTGTTTACGTGCAGAGACATCTAGTTAATATGCACTACATTACGTTTTAAGCTACGCTTTCTTCCGATTAATTTTATTTCCCGTGGGAATGAGATATTTTCCCGCGGTAAAAAGTAGCCTATGTCCTTTCTCAACGTCTTGTCTATGTTTATGCCAAATTTTATCAAAATCGGTCCAGTGGTTTAAGCGTGAAAGCGTAACAGACAGACAGACAGAGTTACTTTCGAATTTATAATATTAAATATGGATAGTATGGATTAATTTTTGAAAAAATGTTTTTTTTATATTTCACCGATGTGGTTAATAAATAAATTTTACACCAGTCGAAAGTATGCATGCATAAGTTTCATCCATTAACCACGCCGATGCAAATTACTAGTGTAGACTTACCTACCTGTTCATACCTGGCAACCCAAGGGTTGTGACAGGAAAAAAATAGGCAACCTAACTTTTACATATACTATGGGTTGCATACTTTCGATTGGTGTAAAATTTATTTATTAACCACACCGGTGAAATATTAAAAAAATCATTTTTTCAAAAATTAATTAAAAATATCCTGGGTTGAAATTTGATAGAAACCCATATGTAGAATATTTTTTGATATATTAAATTACATAAAAAATATGTTTGATCCATTAACCAGCTCGGTGAAGGTCGATCTCTATCGAGATCTTAGACTAAGAGCAACATTAGGAAATATATTAATGCGTGAACGCAAAGTAGCTTTAATACGTGCAAATATACAGGTTTTTTTTTTATATCATGAGATAGCAAACAAGCAGATGGGTCTCCTGATGGAAAGAGTCAACCATCGCCTATAGACACCACCAAAGGTGTTAATGGTGCGTTGCTATCTTGTGGCGAGGTCTAATGCCACATGCATAAGTTTACCGGCTAACTTACCCTTCCAACCGGAACACGACAGCGACAAGCACTGACACTATTGCGGCAGGAATAGGTAAGGTGGTGGTACCAGACCCGGGCGAGACAATGCAGAACTCTAGTAACCTAGTAGCCACGATGGTAGTGATTCGCATAGCCAATCGGTCGCCTTTAATGACCTGCCTGGCAGAACAGCAGTTGGTCTATTCTTCAAAGGAGCCCAGAACACACACGGGGAAAACTATTGTAACTATACGCCAATTAAAAGGAAAGGACCACAAAAAAAACTCCATATTATCCGGCCGAATAACATTTAATTTAATTGTCGATTTAACGAAACCACAGATTTTGAATCGATGGACATAATTTTCAAACAGGAATGCTTAAGATTTTTTTATTTTTAGACACTTTTACTATTCCACTTGTACATAAATATATTAAAAAAATGTGTAAAAGTGAAATTTATGTACAAGTGGAATAGTGAATGTGTCTAATTACAATGGAATTTCACCAAGTGCCGACGATGGAAAGTATAGAATTTTTTTATTCTAACAATTTCACCCTCAAGATTTTTAAACCTATTGACGAAATTTAAGTGAGAGAGTCATTTAGTATTTTTAATATATGCATATTAGTGCAGTGAGTGAGTTTCAATAACGACGATGTGGCTACTGGAGAACTACACTTTCCCAAGACTATATTTTAGTGGCTACGTTTTCTGCCAATGTAGTCATATCATGCTAATAAATATTTTTTAGATAAAGTTATAACGATGACATTAAGACTAGAATTTGTTTTATTATTTAAAAATCAAATTAAAATATAAAAATCGTAATTAACAATCCACAAGCTATGCACTTTTTGGTACACTTTAATAATTATCACACCTTTAGTTTCATTTCACCAATTATCACAGCTTTTACATAGTAATTTAAATCCATGTCTAAATGTATTGCTTGTTTTCATAAAATAGTGTTTTATAAATCCAGTAGATGGCATTATAATAAATCTACGCTTGTAAATACAGTTTTAGGTTATCACTTTTGTCAGCAGCCCTCATAATTGCCTCCGATTTTATTTGGTAAGATATAAATAAACTTTATAAATTAAAATATATAATTCTCTTAAATAACTATTTAAAAAATATAAAATTAGACAGAAAAACTTCGTAAGTCCTTATAAAGCTCTGCTTTTTGCTAGTATTTTAATAATGTAACTAATTGCAAATTAATTAATTTACGTATTTTAATACTAACTATTTTAATAATAACTAATAAGACCACTGATAAAATCCTGTTAATACACTATGGTCTGTATAGGAACCAATGCCAACTTCTAAAGTTTTCCATCCAAAAAAGAACAATCCAAAAAAAGCAATCCAAAGAAAAACAATATTTTCACTATTTACCCGTTTTAATACAATACTCTATGGTATTTTATCGTTTTCGAACGAAACATCCTACAAAATAACATCAAATTGGCACAGAATGTAGCTGTGAAGGTGCCACTGAGCAATTTAGATTAGATGAAATTAATATATATTATAATAATACTCGTTCATCCATATTACAATATTTATATACATACATACATATACGTAAATAAATGCATAAAACACACATATATAAATACATACATATACTTACTTAGGCATAAAATACATATTTTATGTCTAAGTAAGTATTTTTTTCGGCAGTTTTTATCAAGCAATCGAGAGCGATATTTGAAGCGACCTGTGCGAAGCGAGAAGTGTTTTATTGTGTAGTCGGTTAAGTTTAGTGATAGTAGACTAATTGACTAGTGTTAATCAGATTATTATTATAGTATTATTATAGTATTTGTATTGTAAATACACGGATTTAATATAAGTGGTGTTTTCTTACAATTACGAACCCGAAGTACGTAACAATATTTATACAAACATATACATTGATCAGATTATAATACATAGATTCTAATGTATATTTATTAAAACAAAATAAGTTTAATAATAACTCCCATTTTTTAAAGTTTTTGTCAATGAATTATCGATACTTGTCAAATATATTTTAATCGAACATCCTTACACATTTTTAAGTTATCTGTCATAGGAATAGGGATGTCAATTGTCAATTAGCTGTCAATTGTCAAAATATTTCTCCTTGATCAAATTAAAGAATTTGTGGTTAATTTTAATTTTTAAACCATTTTCAATTTTCATTAGAGCTTAAGCTTTGTAAATAAAAATGTCAACACCAGTCATTAAATATGTTGGAAGAACTACAAATTTTAAGGGCAAAACATTGTGGGAAATTGTAGGAAGCTTGAAAAATTACGGAGTCGGAAGATTAATAGTTCGATCTGTGTTTGAACGGTACCCTGAGCCAAGTTTTATGAAAATTGTTAAAGTAGAAACCTGCCCAGATGAAGTAAGTGTCCCATGTATCTTGTTAATTAATATTCCAATTAATAAATGATGCATTTCTGTTATAAACATATCACTTAGAATTTAGAACTGTTACTTGAGATAGTTTTTAATAGAGTTGCTAATCCCATATTTTAAAAAACTAGGATTTCATTTTGGAATAACCAGAAAGCCTAGTTTGAAAACAAGAAGCATTAATACATTCAGTAGTTGAATGAATATGCAGGGAAAATGAAATTCAAGACATTTCGAAACAACAGCAGGTCTTTCTAATGAATCAAATTTGTGTTTGAGGAAAGGAGTGAGGGGAGGGGTCGGTATCTACTCCCCTCCAGTGAAATTCCCACCCCAGTGGAATTTTTTATAAAAAAGTTATAGGGTAAAAACTAACCTAAACTCAAAATTATGCAAATACTTAAAAACACTTCAGATATCAATCTTAAATTATTTTGCACAATTTTTTATGAGGTATTATTATTAAGTATATTTTGTCTAAATTAAAATCATAGTCATTATTTGTCATATTTTAAATATTGATAAAAGTATTCCCAAGAAATATGGTACTTCATAACTATATATAACACTAGCTGAGCTTGCGACTTCGTCCACATGGAAAATTTCGAAATTAAAAGTAGCCTTAGTTATTCCTTAGCACATCAGCTATCTGCCAGGGAAAGTCCCATTAAAATCGGTTCAGCTGTTCCTGAGATTAGCCAGAACAAACAGACAGGCAGACAGACCGACAGACAATTGTAAACCAAAAGTTGTGAACAGTGTTATTTTGCTATATGTACTGTGTATACATCCATATGCATTTAGTAAAAAACAGTTATTTTAATTTTACAAACAGACACTCCAATTTTATTTATTTGTATAGATATTGTAGAAAATCATAAAAATTCCTTCGTAACCACAGAAATGTTAACTGGCTCTGTCAACATTTCTGGTTGTGGGATCTAAAGACAACCTAACTAACCTACTTCAACTGTGGCATTGAGTTAATTATTTTTAAGTGGCGGGAGGCTTCGCCCACTGATCCCCGTCTCCTCCCCGTTCGAGTTGCCTTTTTACATGTTTTTATGTATTTATTTTTAATTCTAACCTAACCTTACCTACACAGGTAGTTCACTTACTAATCCAGAAAAATAGGTTTAAAAAACTAGACATTTCCATGTTGCGGGAGTACTATCATTAGAAAGATAAAGCCAGCCCCTATCCAACCCACCACTCAGCAATCCAAAAATCATGCGGCCTGTTTCTAATGCCAACCTTATTTTGTTTTCTGCCTTTATAGCCCAGTCATTTGGTCAATAAAAAACCTGGGGGTTACCTGAAAAGTTTTCCGGGAGTTTTCAAAATTTGTTATTTTATGGATTTTGGTATGCTCTTTTCAAATTTCAACTTTGCCACCTCATATCTCTGCTGCTTGCACCGCCATATTAAAAAAATTGGCGCCTAGTAACAGTTTTTTTTGGTATCTCCTTTCCGATGCATTTTATAAAAAAAAAGTTTTTGTAGTGGTGCTTGTAATAATTCGCAAATCCTACTAATCCTAATAATATAAATGTGAAAGTATGTTTGGATGTGTGGATGTTTGTTCCACTTTCACACAAAAACTACCAAACAGATTTAAATGAAACATTACAGTAACATAAATTATACATCAGAATAACACATAGGATACAATTTATAAAGATTTTGTGTAATTTGGCGGTAATATAACGATAATTGTGAAGTAAGTCGTAAAAATTCCTACTTTCTGAGAGCTATCTTGGCGTGTGCTGCCTTAACCATTTATGTTACATGAAGATAATGTATGGTGGGATTGTTTGTTTTAAATAGTTCTGAATAAAAGTCCATGACAGCATATATCTACCTTTTATATGGAATCAATTGTAACCAAAATGGTGAGCTATAAATACAATTAAATTAAATACATTTTTACAAAGCGTGTTCCGGAGTATTTGTTAATTTTTTAGTAAAATTAATACATTTGTCGCTTTCAGCATTTTATGTAGATGAACATTGTCTTTTACACTAAGAAATTCGGACGAATAGTTAAAAAGTTATCACAATAAAATTAAATTCAGAGGTTATTACAGGCGATCAAATAATTCAAAGCAACGGCGCGCAATTACCGCGCGTGCGTGATCCGAATGTTTTTTTTTCGAAATGACAAAAGCTGATGGCCTTAAGGCCAAGCGCCATAACAGCGACGTAGTACTAGCGGTTGAGTAAGTGCTCAGCCAGACTTTAAATCTTAATTTGGGCAATCAACATCCACGCTAAGGGTTGTCTCCTGTGAAACCGGACCTCAGCTTAGTGCGTCGGTTTGACTAACTATGGAGGGGGGGGGGGACTAATTTAAGGAGTAGTGGCATTGCGCTCCGCGTTAAGTGCAGTGTGAAATAGCGGTCTTAGTTACTGTTTAAAACCCACGATTAGCCTACCGGGCTTTATCCTATCCCGGGCAACTTTGTTTTTATCAGAAAACTTAAAAAACACTTTTGAATTGTCCGACCTGGGAATCTCACCCTTTGGTCATGTGGTCAAAACCAACACCGGACCACTAGACAATAGATGCGATATTATATATAAGTACAGTAGACATACTTAATTATTGTTTTTTTTTTAAATACAAATATAAATTACTTTGTCCTTTAATTACAGTCGTATTAGAATATTTTAACTTCCCACTATGTATGTATAAGGAAGTTACTGAGTTTGCATCGATTTTCAAACTCGAATTTTTTTTTATCAGATCTCCACATTTTGAGGTCTTAGGAACCTTTTTCGACTATTTTCACGATGATGTCAGTATGTCTGTATGTATGTATGTTGTGTGTGTGTGTGTGTGTGTGTGTGTGTGTGTGTGTGTGTGTGTGTGTGTGTGTGTGTGTGTGTGTGTGTGTGTGTGTGTGTGTGTGTGTGTGCGTGTGCGTGTGCGTGCGCGTGCGCGTGCGCGTGCGCGTGTGCGTGTGCGTGTGCGTGTGTGTGTGTGTGTGTATAAACATCTCATAACTTTTGAACGGCTGGACCAATCGAAACGCGTTTAATGGCTTTTGATTGGATTCCGCTCAACTTGACTTCCTGAAAATTTGAACCAAGTGGACCCTGGAGATTTTGAAAAATTTTGAAAAAGCCCCAAAAAAAGCGAAACAGTATTTTTTCAACATATGTAACGTGTGAATCCTGTTACCTAGTAATTTGTTATGATGTTCGGACAAAATAACCTTTGCATTTAGTATAGTCAATTGAGATTGTTAAAATTTTGAGTCGTCCTGAATACATCCTTCAATGGCATAGATACAATTTACGTATGGCAACCCTTTGTCGATGTCATAGCGTCAAATGTCTACTCTTGGCTTTTCTGTCAAAATGAAATTCAGCTAAGTTTTGTCTAAAATATTTAAAACTTTTAAAAATAGATAATGGGCATAGTTTCGCCTAAATTTAGTATGAAAACTTGTAGACGGCACGGCAAGATGCGTGCCGTATAAATTTTATATAATTGCAAGAGTTTGCTATTTTATCAAAAATGTGATATTTTTTCATACACGTGTTCAACACCTATCTGAAAATATACTTGGGAAAGGAAAAAGGGGACATTAAAGATCTCCTAGAATGAGTGCCCCCGATTGTACCGAGCACGATCGGAGAGATATCCACGGACACCATCGGACACATGTCCAATTTTCCGGAGGCCTAGGATCTTCCCGCCAGTAAAGGTTTGCAGATTGCAGTTGCAGTAAAGGTTTGCCGATTCCCGGTATGAACTCATTTTTTTTACGTGACAATTTTGTGAAGCAGTGTATGGCTATGAACTTTGAACTCTCTTACCATAATTCTAGTTCGTAACCTATTATAAAATGCGACTCTAACTTAGTTCGAAGTTATGTAAAAAAAGTTTTTTTTACATAACTTCGAAATTTTTCAACCAATCATTTTTTTGGTATTCTACCATATTTTAGTACCAAAAAAAAACTATGCCGAATGCCGTTTCAAAAATCAAACATTACAGCGTTTTCAAAAGTTAAAGCTTTTCAAAAGGCAACTTACATAATATTTTTGAAAGCACTTTCAGACTAATACACCGCCACCACATAAATTAACTTAAAAATCTTATCAGCTTTTCTCCTTTAAAAACTGCATCAAATACCATTAATAGGATAAAAATCAGTTAACTAATTGGTTTGTGATTTATCAATGATGAAAATTTTTTTATAAGATGTTTCTTAACATTCATAACTTCGAAATTTTTCAACCTATCGGTAATTTAGCTAAAGCAATATTTTAGATCTTATAAATTGAGTTGAATGCTATTCGAAAGATCAAAATCAATCATTGTTTCCAAAAAATGTACCTATTCAAAAATCAATGTCCTGTCATTTTTAATAAAATAGATATTTGAACTGAAAAAATCTATGCTTATGGTTTTTACTCTTTTGAGTTTAAAATACCTTAATTTAGCGAGAAGTTTCAGGGATGGCTCGCAGGGTAATAATAAGTCATGTAAATTATTTTTGGTTTTCATTAGATTACTATATTTTTTAAGTTATAACAAATGGTTTAAGTTATAATGAAAAGAATAACGGTCAGTTTGAAATGTTTTGTTACAAATAGGTTAGCTATAGAATTGTTTGTTTTTTGTTTAAAATGACTACCGATTTTGTTTTTTTTAATTACTACTTGCAATAGTGTCGCCAAAGCGTAAGTCCAATATTTCACAAAGTTCTAATAAAGAGTGAACTATGAACATAGCTAGACGAAATGAAATGTCTCAACGAGTTCAGCCGCAAAGGCTTGAGCAGGCTGTACGTGAGGCAGCTTATAGAGCTGCAGAGATACCAGACGAAGACAAACACCGCCGACAACAACACACTAACATTCTGGTATCTCGACGAAGTCCACCAGACTAGAAGAGGTACAAGATCTGTGTTAACAGAACAGCACGCTGAGTATATGGTGTCTCAAAGGAAGTGCTTCTGAGACTCCAGAATAGTTCCAAAACTTAACGTTGAAAACATGCGGAGTATCTGGCATCTCACCAGAATAGTCCTTATCGTACCAGATCGGCGTCGGCAACATGTCGAAAGAGTCATAAAGTTCTAAAAAGCTACAGAAACATTTAAAACGGCTGAATCTTGCAGATACGCTGCAGATTTTTAAAATAACTTTCAGACCTAATATTAAGTTTCAAAATTCTTACTCCATCAAACAAATCGAATCTGAGCTCACACGCGGTGGAATTGAAATCTTGTGTTCCGGTTTAATAATTTTTTCATGGTTCCATTGCTAAAAGGCTAAACATGGAACCTTTATACTTTTGTCTTGTCCATCTGTAACTATGTCCATTAGTCCTTCTATCTGTCCTTATGCCACAGTCCTTTTGCTTGGAGACTATGGGTACTATGAGGTCGAATTTCGAAAAATAGATGTATTTTATAAACCACTGTACAATAATGCAGTACGATTATAAAAAATAAAATTAGTAAAGGTAACTCTCCATTCCCAAAAAAAAAAATAGTGGAAAGTTTCGGGAATAGCCTGCAAAGTCATGATTACAGATTTTTATATTTTGCTGCTGCTGTACTGGACGCACTTCAAAAATTCAATAATATGCATACTAATTCTTACCTTTGCATAATAAAAATTATAGTGACATCTAATAATTATGTATTTGTTTATCTTTGTAAATGTATGTGTTACAGTTAATCTGCAAAGCCGTTTGTGATGAAATTTCGTATGGATAGTCTAAAGTCTAGGGAAGGTCATAGGCTACTTATTGCTAACACCAAGCGGGCGAAAGCTAGTATTATAAATGTGAAAATTTGTGAGTATATGTATGGATGTTTGTTACTCTTTCACGCAACAACTACGAACCGATTACGATGAAATTTGGTATGTAGATAGCTGAAGACCCAGAATAATAACACATAGGCTATTTTTATCCCGGAAAAGTTAGGTTAGATCCCGTGAGATTCACTAAAAACTTTTATAATGCAGCGGGCTGCACGCTGCAGCTCGTTCCATATATAATTACGACGAAGAGGAAGATACGGCGACTATTTTTGAAAAAGCTTTAGATGAAATCGATAAATCTGATAGTGACATCGCAGATGGTGTGGATGACATTTTCAAGAAGGTGTTTACTATCAAAAATATGCTTGTCTTTCTTCAAAGGGTTTAGTTTAACTCTCGAAACTAGATAAATCAATTTCATCAAATATCAAATGTCATTCATTGTATACTAAGCCTATATAATTATTTTTGTTCGGAATATTTTCTTGTTACAGGTTTGCTGAAAGAAATCTTTGTTAGTATTAGAGATGAGCTTGTCCATTGTAGTTATCTTCTTTTGTTTACAATAAAGAATTTAATATATAAATATTGATGAAACGTTACTCTAATGCAAGTGAATCTGCATGGGTTGGTTAGTGAGTTTATATTTTGTACAGCATTATTTGATATGATATAATTACTGTTACAGGAAAGAAGAAGAGTGAGAATATGGGTGGAAAAAACATTTAGAGGTCATAAACTGCCAAAACTAACAGAAATCTACCGCACTTCTTATAAACCAGACTATAAACTCATACCAAAAGAAGAAGAGGCAAAATTGATTGAATTGGTTAAGAACAAACACTATTTCCCACAAGTTATATTGCCAAATAACATTGAGATGCCACCTCTTATGAAAAAGTTTATTGAGATGAATAACAAGAGAAAGGGATTAGAGGTAATAAGTCAAGATAACGATTGATTTTCGCAATTATATTAAAATAAACTTGACTAAACAGAAAATGTATATTCTGTTGGTTTGGACATGTTGAAAGAATAGCTGATGAACAATTAATAAAACAGATATAAATGAAAATATAGATGGGTGTTGAAACTTGGGGAGAACGAGACTGACATATCATAGTCAAATTGGGTGGTGTCAAGAGTCTCTAATGCCAGCCATATTCAGAGTTCTTAATGTGGACAGCATGGCAACTAGAGCTTGATGTATTTCACTCAGTTTCCTCTGCCTGCCTGGTAAGGGTTTTATCGTGAAGATATGTGTGTGTCTAAACAGAAAATTATTGATTTTTAAAGAGTGGTGGCTGGTCACCAGAGACAAGTAGGTACACCATGAGAAATCAATCAGTTCTCAAGACCCACTTTGACATACTCCGTAGACTTTAACATTAGGAAATTAACCTTAATAGAACAAGGATATGCCTCATTTCGGTCTGGGCCACCTTTAAAGAATAGACCATTTGCCATTCTGGTAGTTTGTAAAAGACAAACTATTGGTCAAACTTGACCTACCATCTTGACTAGTAAGTTGTAAGTTCCTTACTTGTTTCTTAGGCATACTCTGTAGACTTTAATATTAGGAACTTAACCCTAATAGAACAAGGATATGCCTCATTTCGGTCTGGGCCACCTTAAAAGAATAGAGCAACTGCCATTCTGGTAGTTTGTAAAAGACAAACTGTTGGTCAAACTTGACCTACCATCTTGACTAGTAAGTTGTAAGTTCCTTACTTGTTTCTTAGGCATACTCTGTATACTTTAATATTAGGAAATTAACCCTAATAGAACAAGGATGTGCGTCATTTCGGTCTGGGCCACCTTAAAAAATAGACCAACTGCCATTCTGGTAGTTTGTAAAAGACAAACTATTGGTCAAACTTGACCTACCATCTTGACTAGTAGGTTGTAGAGTTCTGCTAGGCGCGCCTGGGTCGGTATCACCGCCTTACCTATTTCTTTGGCATAATCCATACACTATAATATTAGGAAATTAACCCTAATAGAACAAGGATGTGCCTCATTTCGGTCTGGGCCACCTTTAAAGAATAGACTGTCTGCCATTCTGGTAGTTTGTAAAAGCCAAACTATTGGTCAAACTTGACCTACCATCTTGACTAGTAGGTTGTAGAGTTCTGCTAGGCTCGCCTGGGTTGGTACCACCGCCTTACCTATTTCTTTGGCATACTCAGTAGACTTCAATATTAGGAAATTAACCCAAATTGAACAAGGATATGCATCATTTCAGTCTTGGCCACCTTTAAAGAATAGAATATCTGCTATTCTGGTAGTTTGTAAAAGCCAAACTATTGGTCATACTTAACCTACCATCTTGACTAGTAGGTTGTAGAGTCCTGCTAGGCTCGCCTGGGTTAGTACCATCGCCTTACCTATTTTTGCAGCAAAAGTTCAGTGCTTGTCACCGTCGTATTCCGGTTTGGAGGGTAAGGTAGCTGGTAAACTTATGCATGTGGCATTACCACAGGCATAGCAACACACCATTAACATCTTTGATGTCTATATGGTGACAGAAAGACAGACAATCTATTCTTTAATGAGGGCCTGGACAAATAACCCCGTATTGGTTACTTAAAATACTTAAAATGATAATGATATACACTAGTCACAAAAATTAAAGGATATAAAAAAATATATAATTTTTTTTTCAATGTGCTGAAAATGATTGTACAGCAAAAAGAAATAAAGCAAATTGTAGTTTTCAAGTTTCAAGTGTCTAGTTTTCAGATACGACCCCAAACTTTTTTATCATGTGTGGATCAGGAGAAATAGTGAAAAAAGTTCCAATTTTTTTTCTCGTCCAAAAAAGGTCTGCTGACTTCAAAAAACCTTTTTTCATTCTTTCTTTCAAAAGTTCTTTTAGAAAATTTAATGCCTTTTAATTTGACGTAATCAAGAAGCCCGTTTAATAATTTGCCTAGGAGTTATCGTCAGTCAAACCAAAAAAAATACTTTTTAATTTTGATAATCAATATCTCTATCTATGGTGTCTACATACTTTTATTATTTAAATACACTTGGCACTGTTATAATTTAATATATTGTTACTATTGAACTTGGATAAATTTTTAAAATTGCTTTGTCCATTTTGTTGTACTCACTAACTTACTTTTGCACTTTGAACAGAAGTGAAGTGTCATCCGCAAACAGTATGATTCCTTATTCATTTTCTACATCGAAAAACAAGTCATTTGTGTATATCAGAAACAATGATGGACCTAGATAAGTCTCTGTAGCACATCCACGTTGACAACTGCACCAACATAATCTTGTTCCATTAATATCAACTTAAAATTTTCCATTTAAAATAAATCGGAAGACTCGATCATCAGCCTTGATTCTAGTTCAATAGTGTTGGTAGTTTTGCACGGTTCTTATATAAATACGATAATACGACTCGTTTTAGTTATGAGTAGTAACATTTTCTACGAGGCGTAAACTAAAGCTATTCCTATAAATGTCAAATTACCAAATGGTCCAAAAAAACTTGTGGAATAATATTATACGCATTATTATTGGTTGCTAATGGGTGCTGCTATGAATGACGGATTGTTGATTATAGGAACCCGCCATAAGGTATATGATGAACAGACATTACCTATGGCCAAACTAATCAACTTATGTGTCGATTAATAAGTCGTTTTTATATAAGATAGTTACAAGCAGGTGGTCTCCTAATGAAAGAAGGCAACCATAATAGTGCTAATGGTGCCTTTACCATTCGTGTGGCGTGGTTTTAAGACTACATGAATAAGCTTACTTTACTTTACCTTACCTTCTGCGACCGTGGCAAGCACTGATTCTTTTGCAGCAGGTAAGGGAAGGCATTGTGCTGGCTCCAATTTGGACGAGACGTTGCAATACTTTACCACTTGGTAGTCATAGTGCTAGTGATACATAGTTAGTTTTTCATTTTTAGGGTTCCGTACTTTATGTAACCGAATTATGAAATTTAGTCTTACAAAATAATATATAAAGGAAAAAAATCCCAACACCGTAAATTTTTAGTTACATTACAAAAAACTCGATCAAAAGATATGACCTTTTATGTCGCATATCTTTATCGCGATTTCACAAGGGACTCAAAACCTATACGCTACTTACCGTTGACCTGTAATCATGAAATTTATGTGTAGCTAAGTTTATCTACAAGTTTTACGGAACCCTCGGTATACGAGTCCAATTCGCTCTTAACTGATTTTTTTATTAACTGCCTGCCAAGGTTTATTTTCTATTCTCTCAAAGGACCTGTACCAACACTGGGATCAAATAATTTGAAGGTAATATTATTTTTTTTTCAATTTCAGGCTCCGAAGGAATATGTAATGCCCATCGCATACAACCACAGTCCAAACAGAGTGACGAGAATTGCTCAGGGAGACGAGAAACCTACAGTGAAATTTACAATGTCCCTTGGAAAACCTAGGAGTCCATCGCTTTATGAAGGAGTACCTTTATAATATTTAATGTTATAGTTTTTGAGTGTAGGTATACACTAGGCAACTAAGCAACACACCTGCGAAAAATACAGAAAAAAAAAAAATGCGTTTCGGCGGCTCAATTTACATTTTGGCGCTTTAAGACACATCGCATAAAATAGTGTATAATAACCACATATATTTAATAGTGCCATGTATATAATTTACGTTAATTTTTAAAAACACTGTGTAAATTCTGAACATATTATGTGCTAATTTTTAAACAATGTTTTGAAGACAATGTTATGAGGTCACACGCTGTTCCTGGTTTTTACTGTCTCGTCATGTGACTATTTTTATATTATTTTATAGAAAATATGAGTCAAGTTTTCTCTACCCGCTAAAGGAAGTTACTGGTTTCATCCCAATTTTCGATAATAGAGTTTTTGCCAGATCTCCACGTTTAGAAGTTCTAGAAATCTTTGCTGACTTTGTTTCATGATAATCTCAGAGTGTGTATGTAAACCTCTCATAACATTCAAATGGCTTGACCGATTGAAATTCAGTAAGCAGCATTCGATTTGGGTTCACCAGACTTAGACTTCCTGAAAATTATAACCGCTTTGACTCAATTTTTTAAGTCTCAAAAATTCGTGCATGTCAATTGTGTCCCGACCTAAAATTTAGATCAGCACTCTGAGTAACTAGATTCCCAAGAACTTTGTTCGTCTGAACACGCCCATTGTCTTGAATATGAGAAATATTAAAAAAAATTGTAGACCTCTCTTCTTTGACGTTGTATTTTTTGTGCGATCTTAACTTAAGACGTTACAATTTTTGTATATTTTTGTGAGTGACAGAGGCAGCGTTCTGAAGCTAAAACTATGTGTAACGGGTGTGTTCAGTGAAGCTTTAACTTCAGAAATCTGACAGAGTAAATAAAATTTTATTTTGGATCTCTAAGCGCATTCGATTTCAGCCAGGACACACTTTCTATCTTTAATTGTCAAAAATTAAAGAAGTGTCAGAATTATACAATGGCGCTGTGATATACTAGGTATTAAGTGTCCCAGCGGAAATCTTAGCTCAGAATTCTGACTAAGTTAGATTTTTGAGGTGTGGCATAATCATCAATCGTGTACTTGGACTCACAAAAAAAATCAGAAGTATTTTTAGCGTTGGGTAATTATGTATGCGAATAACCTGTTTTAAAGTAAATTTGTCTTACACAATCAGAAAGAATCTGTCACTTCCAGTATTTGCCTTATAGTTTGCCTGTTGTAGTGCTTACATAAAATATTATTGTTTAGTTACCTGTTTAGTTAAAATAAAAGTAATTACATTTTAAATGTGTTTATTTATGTATCTTTCTGTTGAATAAGGTGCATAGATGCAAATTTTTTCGCTAGTAATGGGTTCGTATCTATTTCGGGCATATTATGTTCTACCTGCAGTTTCTGAAAATATTAACTTCAGTTTAGTATTTTTAAAATTTGCTTAAATAAGAATTTTATTTTATATATAAAGGCTTTCCTTTTAAATGTTAGTAAAGTTGGCACACTTTTTGCAGCTCTTTTTATATGAAAGTTAAATAACGGTAATATGTAGATAGGTACTAATGTGTATACACATCCTAACGCCAGGTCCCTTACGAGTTAGGCAGAGAGATCCTTGCAGACTTGTCTTGCTTCCTCCACGTCCATTATTTTCTTACTATTATATATTACTTATATTTAAGCAGGTGTTAACTAGTATACATATGTGACATGGCGTGACTACGCGTCATCGATTTGATATTTTGGTTTTCGCTGTGTATCTTCTAATGCGGCGGGCATAGCGATGCAACATCGCTCATAGAAAACATCGATATTAAGACATTGATTTTTTCTAAAGTAAAACATCGATGTTAAAAACATCGAAGTTTATGAACGATATATCGATTTTGACTGTTTTCGATGTTTTTTAATTATATTTATACTTCTATGATATATGGTGATCGGTGAACGGCAAATAACCAATAAACCAATGGCCGACCGATGCACGCGAGCAAAGCGGTAAAAAATATGTTAAACACATATGTGTTTAACATATTTTTTGTTAATATTGCTTGTTAAAGTTAATTTGTGTTTCGGAAACCGGGCGCTAGTATTGTAGAGCGAACGAGGCGCTATATAGAAAAATCTACGCTTGTGACGGACGGGGTGGAAGATGTACTTAGCTATGATAAAGCATCGTTCATAAAATATCGTTCATAAAACATCGCTCACAAAGAAATATATATCGTCGATGTTTGGCATTTCAATATCGATGTTAAAACATCGCTGTTTATGAACGATATATCGATGTTGGAAAAAAAATGTCTATCGTTTGCATTCCGAGGCGGGCGTCAGAAGTTTCACATCATAATTCGAAATATATTTAATTAACGAAGGAGAGATATGTAACGGTTAGCGAACCTAACTACGAACCAATGGGGCTCGGGTTCGATTTTCGACAGGGACGAACATTTTCGTGATGGGCATAGGTGTTAGTATTTCTGGTTTGGGTGTTTATTATTTATGTATGTTATATATATATATATATATATATATATATATATATATATATATATATATATATATATATATATATATATATATATATATATTTAAATAAATAAAAAAATAATTTGCTCTTTCGCTTCGCTTTGGGGGTCTAGAAATATTTATTTATTTGTTAATTAAATGTATTTCGGGTAGAATATGACACAAACTATTTCTCGGGAGTCGAAACTAAACCTCCTTGATGCGTAGTCGGGGTTGCTAACAATCTGACTGATATAAAGTTCACTTTCTAATCACGTCTTAATATTATTTGCGTACCTTACTCTCCAAGCCGGACCACAGCAGTAGGTGATACCGAATCGGCGAAAGACGTTGTGGAATTATACCACCTAGTGGTCACGATGAGACTGACACGTTTAACCAATCGTTCGTATTTACGAACAGCCTGGCAGAATGTTCTCTTGTACAAAGGAAGCCCGGACTAATCTCGCGTTCGTATGACATTTCCTTAAACTTCTTTATGCTTTAATACGTATGAATGTGATCAGTAAGTCACATTTTAGGCAGTACTGCCAAAAACGGTTGTATTCACTATATATTTAATTTTGTACCAATACTGAATTTCAGATAATCTGGGTTCAAAATTATATAGCTGAGATCTCAGTTGAGGTACTTTTTTATACAGGCTTAAACGATTTTATTTAGAGTACAAATAGAGTTACATAAAAAAAAAACAGTAGCAGTCGTGGGACTGCCGATAGAAGTGAAAACGGAACTATTAAGTTGAGAGTAATTAAAACTATATAACTATACTAGCTGACCCGGCAAACGTTGTTTTGCCGCATAAATTATTGAATTACAAAATAGGGGTTGATCGTAGAGGGTTGAAAATTAAGGGTTGTGTATATTTTTCAATGCTGAATCATAAAAAAATAAAAATAAAAAATTTTGTCCATAAAATAAAAAAAAAATTTTAGGGGTGGACAACCCTTAACATTTAAGTGGTTGAAAAATAGATGTTGGCCGATTCTCAGACCCACTGAATATGCATACGAAATTTCATCAAAATCGGTCAAGCCGTTTCGGAGGAGTATCGAGACTAACATTGTGACACGAGAATTTTATATATATAGAGAAGAAGATAAAGCGTCCAACGCGCACATAATACAGACAGAAATAGTCGATGTATTAGTGTATACGTGTACACAGGCTACTGCGCGTGCGCTAGTCTGGCTCTCCATAGCTATAGATATACTATTATCATTAGCATGTCGGTGACGCGAACCGAGGATTTTACCCTCTAACAAAACACTCAACGCGCCTAAAGAAGTTTTCACTTCAAAAATTGTGATACAAACCTTCCAAAATTCTCTCATTTCTTGCACCTCAGCGTCACGCTGCACGAAGTATTGCCGAACAGTCTTTTGTATAAGAGTGGCCGCAAATTCTTCCGTCCATAACCACGACTTGGGGTAATATGGCCTTGGTCTATCATTAAGTTTTAAAAAATGTTATTTACAAGTGTTATAATAAATCATATGTAATGTGCGGTGAAGCATAATCGCCTAGCTACAGGAAATTCGCCTCCGTGGATTTTCGCGCAGTGGGAACGGCGAAGCGCTGGCGACCGGCTTACTGAGACATTCCTATGTTTTAGTTGCTAGACGCTTCGCAGTTCGCGAATTTACCGTGACGACGCTTTAAGGCAGAATAGATTGCTCCGATTTATAACTCCGTCAACGGTCATAGCGAAAACTCGCGTTGGTTGTTATTAATATGTTTATTTTATATATTAATGACATAATATGTTTATTGAATTATTTTATTCGCCATTATTTTCCTCCGTGTTGGTCCGGGCCCCTTTTGAAGAATAGACCATCTGCCGTTCTGCCAGGCAGTTCTTAAAGGCAAAAGGTTAACTATACAAGTCACTACCATCGTGGCTACTAAGTGGTAGAGATCTGCACCACCCTGGGTTCTCGCCCGGGTCTGGTACCACCGCCTTACCTATTTCTGCCGCAATAGCGTCAATCTTTGTTAGGGGACATCCATAAATTACGTCATACGTTAAGGGGATGGGAGGGGGTCGACGAAGTGTGGCATTGGGTGTCAAAGGGTTGGGAGGGGTCCCAAATTTTGTGACATTTTTAAAAAATATAATACCCGTGTAAATAAAAAATAATCGAAGATAATTTTTCCAATGTAAAATTGTAAAATATGTGACATTACATTAGGTAGGAGAGGGTCTCAAACATGACCAGATGTGACAAGGACGGGGGAGGGGTCAAAAAGTCATGAAATTCGTGTGACGTAATTTATGGATGGTATCTTACTGTTGCGTTTCGGTTTGGAGGGTAAAGTTATGTATGTGGCATTAACACACCGCCAAGATTACACACACCATTAACATCTTTGCTATCAATGGGCGACGGTTATCTCTTTCTACCAGGAAAGCCATCTGTTTGTTTGCTATCTTATGATATTAAACGCACATTATTGTATATTTTTTTACAAATGTACCTTACTATATTAAAGTATGAAAGTAAAAAAATACAGTAAGTGCCAAATGATTACTTGTACCAGAGTATTGCAAATAATGCGGATTGCTGTCACAGCTTTGATCGTTGGCGATTAAGTAATATACTGAAGCGGGCTCTCTGTCACCGCACGTCAAGCTGAAGTAGCAATCTCTGTTTGGGTTTATTTACCTTTAACACTTTGATAGGCCAGCAGATCACGACCTGGTGCCGGTATGCTCTTTTTTCGTACATACGCCGATCACAAACCCAGCTAGTGATCTGTTTTCCATGAATTTTTACTAAAAACACGACGCTCTGTCGCTATTGGCTTTCATTGCAATGGGTAGATCCGTTCTTTAGCTACACACACGTCATAGGCGATTCATTTACGTGGACATGAAGACGGGGCAAGGGGGACGTAATTGCCGAGAGTATTTTTGTATAATCTTTTTGTACCATACATTTTAATTATGTAAGAGTTTTTTTTCCACAAAAAAGGTTATGTTGGGTTGATTTTTTTAAATAAAAATACAATAGTTACTCTAACATATACATTCGAATCGAATGCATTACTATTATAGTTTTTTTTCTATAGGATCTATACATATAATAAAATCGTAGGAAAGTCAAAACTGTACATTGAATATTTTTTTAAAGAATACTTGGGGCGTGATCTACAATCGATATCGAAGCCAAAAATATAGTTTTTAGAATTTTTGTCTGTTTGTATGTATGTCCGGGGTAAACTCGAAAAGTACTGCATGGATTTACTTGAAATTTTGTATGAATATTACTAATAGGTGGGGTCAACATATAGGCTACATATTATCACGCTATCACCTACGGGGGAGGGGCAGTGCGGAGTAAACGAACTCCGCGCGGACGAAGTCGCTGGCAACAGCTAGTTTACAATAATGTCGAAATAGACTGGCGCACGGGGAGATGCGCGTAATAAAATGGCAGGCTGTCAAAGTGTTAAGAACAAATTATACTATGGGCGATCTGTTCCTAAGGCAACACGTGGGAGATAATTGTGTTTTTGAACGGTAAAAATGGCAGAGTTTCATGGCGAACTACCCGGATATGCTACCACCGCTTTATTTCATTTACTCTTAGTATCTCCACTCTTATATTCCAACTTTGTAAGGTAGCCGCTAAGTTAGCACTTTAGGTTACCCTAGTCACGCGGATAGTACATCATTAAGAACACTGAGCAAATATCATGTCAGAGAACGTCATTGTCTCATTTTTTTATAGTATAAGATAGCAAACAAGCAGATGGGTCTCCTGATGGAAAGAGTCAACCATCGCCTATAGACACCAAAGGTGTTAATGGTACATTGCTATCTTGTGGCGTGGTCTAATGCCACATGCATAAGTTTACCGGCTACCTTACCCTCCAAACCGGAACACGACAGTGACAGGCACTGACGCTATTGCGGCAGGAATAGGTAAGGCGATGGTACCAGACCCGGGCGAGACAAT
This sequence comes from Apodemia mormo, assembly GCA_036924255.1. Taxonomy (NCBI): domain Eukaryota; kingdom Metazoa; phylum Arthropoda; class Insecta; order Lepidoptera; family Riodinidae; genus Apodemia; species Apodemia mormo. The sequence continues at coordinate 20,140,047 of JAUPFN010000015.1, read as the reverse complement.
GCAGAACTCTACCACCTAGTGAACAATAAACCATGCTAGTTTTCAACTTCTTTTAAAACCGTTTAATAAAGTGTGTTGCAAAAAAGTCCTTTTTATTTCTTTTAAACACAAGAAGTACATATATTGGCGTCATCTACTATATTTCTGTCTGTGATTAAGATTTTCGATGTCTATAAATGACAATAATCTTTTATTATGAGCTTGTTTTGAGGTATATGTTGTAAAAAAAGTGCCTATTTAATTTCATCATTTCAGATGGTCTGACCTGAGGATGTTCCCCCAAATATCATTTGATGATTATATTGACCTCCCAGTTGGTATAGTGGTTAGCGAACCTAAGTACGAATCGATGGGGCTCGGGTTCGATTTCCGTCAGGTACTAACATTTGTGTGATGAACATAGATGTTTGATTTCTGGGTCTGGGTGTGTATTAAGTATGTAACAGTATTTATATATGTATTCCTATGTATAAGTATCGTTGACTAACTTCCATAACACAAGCAAATTTAATAATTTGCTTATTGTGGGGTTAGATCAATTTGTGTAATTTGTTCAGCGATATTATTATTATTATTATTTCTAGGTTTGGGTGTTTATTATGTATGTAAAAGTATTTATAAAATTTATTTCTATGTATTAATATCTTTGACTTACACCTATAACACAAGCATATAATTTGCTTACTTCAGGTTTAGATCGATTTGTGTAATTTGTTCAGTGATATTATAATTATTGTATTTTCAGTCAATTAATATTACGATTTGCTCTGCGTTGTTTATTTATTAGATACTTTTGTTTATTCAACGGTACAATGGCTGAAACCTTGTTTTATTGAAGAAAATAACAAAAGGACGCAAATGTTACTGATAGAATTGTTATATTCTTTCGCTGTATTAGTTCGGAATCCTTCACAATAATACTTCGTCTGCCTTATACCTTGGGCGATGGTAATCGTTTTTCATCATGAGAACAATCTGTTGTTATATGAAAATATAAGATGGAGTATAATGGGATTCTGTTAGTCGTTAATGTACATACCTTGTTTTTAGAATTTCACGTACCCACGGCATATTAAACAAGTGTAGACCTCTCGTCTTACGATCAGGATAGCGAGGATTATTATTCCACAAGAACTAAATATTAAAAACAACATGTTATATCCAGCAAATTGTTATCTATTAAATACGTTAGTTATCTTTCATATTTATTTTTTTTATATCATAGAAAGCAAACAAGCATACGATTCTCTTGTTAGAAAGATACAAACATTGCGTTCAGACACCAATATGTTAATATGCTTGCATCTCTAAGTAGTCTGTGATGTTAATGGTGCGTTCCTATTATGGCAGGAATTTATCGACTTCTTTACCCTTAAATCCCGAAACGACATTGTCAAGCACGGACTACGTATATTGCAACTGGAATTGTGAATGATATTATTCGAATAATTCGATTGTAGAAATCTTTCAAATTATTCGAATAACCTTACAAATCATTCGAATTTCATTACTACTAATTTATATATTCGAATATCTGAAACCTCAGCTAAAAGTAAACTCTATATACTAAGAAAAATATCCAGTTTTGTGTGCCAAATTGAATCATTAAACTTGACGAATATTACTAGTTTGTATTCAAATATTCGTAGTTTTTATTGCGGCCGTATAAAAAATAATTATTGCTATCAATGAAAACTTAAAAGAAACTTTATATTAAGAGAAAAGCGGTCAATTTTGTGTGACAAACTGAATGAATGAACTAGCGGTTTCTAATCTTAAATTATTACTTAAAGAAGAAGAATATTAATTAAAAGTAAACTTTAATGTACGAGAATACAGACTAATTTTGTATGAAAAAGCGAATGAAAACTAGTGGTTTTATTCGAATTTGCAAACTAGCGATCGATTGTTTCGAATATCAATATTAGTAGTGTCAAACCATTCGATTATTGGAATCAGTAACAACTGCCCATCTTTAGGCGATGGTTCCAGACCCGCGTGAGACTTGGTGAAACTCACACAATGGTAATGATACGTATAGCCAATATTTGGCCTGTTAAGAAACTGCCTGGCAGAAAGGAAAATGGTCGATACATCAAAAGGGAACCCGGACCAACACAGAGAAATATCCATATTAATATTATAAATACGAAAGTAACTCCGTCTGTCTTTTTTTTTTCACGCCTAAACCAAACCGATTTGGATGAAATTTTGTGCAGATAGTTTGAGATCCGTGAAAGTAAAAAGGGTAGTTTTTATCCCGGAAATCCCACGGGAATGGGAACTATGCAGGTAAAACCCCGGGACTGTCTATCTTTTAAACCATGGTAATAAGAGGTAACTTAGGCTACTTTTGTGTTAGAAATTTTTTCACGCGGTTGAAGTAGCCGGCACAGCTAGTATCTAATATATGTGGGAATCGTATTCTTCCGGGATAAAACGCTTACCAACATTTAATCACCTTTAAATCAGGTTTAAAACTATGTATGTGCCAAACGTCATACAAATCTGTTTAGCCGTTTATTCGTTGTTGATTAAATTAACCTAAAGATATTAACTTATATCTTTATCGTATTATGAGCACTAGTTTTTATTAAAGCACTAACTTGAGCTATGTGATCAATCCCATTGAAAAAGCTTTTCTGAATGTTCAATACTTTCCATGTTTCAGCTTTGTCGAGAGTCTCCTCCAATGCTGGAATGAGTTGGCCAAATACTTCTTCTTTAATATAATCGCTTTCGGTTTCTACAGAAAATATATTTATTATTAATCTTTTAATTTAGCCGATACTATCACCCGAGCCGAAAGCGAGAATGATAAGAATGCGGGTTGCAATATATCTATATATGATTTCCTCTTGCGATGCGTATGCTATTTTTAATTAAAGCTAGATTGAAAGTTCAAAGTTAGAGCTCAACAAATTATTTAAAATTATTGAACTAAAAAAAATTTTAAAACTTCGCATTTATCATTTTAAAGATATTTCAATACAAAATCGCACTTTACATTAACGCATGTGCCATAAATTTATGCAAGCGCATTACTAATCAATATTGTATGGAAGACAATGTGGCACTTTCGTTCTTGAAAGTAGAGTCGAAATATTACGATTCAGGTATGATAAAAATTATATTGTCTGTTTATTATCAATCCGTTTCATGTTAAAATGGATAAGTTTATGTTTAGGCACTTAATTCACGTAACGTCAGTCGAGTCGAAGCGTTTACGACTCTTGTACACATTTTCTTACATATTAGCCGCGTTGTAGCACGTCTCGACGTTCTATCGTGTTTATGCGTGTGAGAGCCCTAAGCGCATTGACTTAATCACGTAAATGGGCAGATGTTCGAGTGTACTAGCGGCAGCTTTCAAGTTTATCAGGAGAATCGCTTAACAGGTGAACCGATTTTGATGCCTTTTTTAATTAAAAGCGGCTTTCTAGTGGTTGTCCTTAGCCATGTTTAGTGAAAATCGGTTCAGCTGTTGAAACGGCTTCGCCATCGTCTTCAGCGTTCGTCTATCTATATGAAATTTATCCCTTGTGTGTTTTTAGAAATGACAAATATTAAGTAGATTACATTAGAATAATTTTCTACTTTTTTAAAATTAAATAAAATATATCGCTAAGAACAATCACATAAGAAATACCAAAACTTTAATTTGATTGACTTTTATCATCATATTTAAATGTTACCATTGTTAAAACTTTAATTACATTTGCATTAAAACAGCAATAAGTTTATATGTCATAATTTTCATTATAAGTATCAAATAAAAATTCTCCCTGTTTGGGTTCTAAATAATAGTTTAAAGCCAATTTCTTTTTGTTATTTTAAGTATCTAAAAAGTGTCTTCGCAAAATCTTCCCTTCGTAATCGTAACTTAGATTTCTGAGTTTAGCAGTTGTATTAAAGACACCCGATGACAAGATAAGTACCTAAAAGATAAATACCTAAGCACAGACTACTAAGAAGATAACTGAATGTTTACCTTAACCATACCTAAATTCCAACTTTATTTAGCTACTATTCCCCAAGTTTAAAAAATATTTATTAAACTCGAATAAGTTAAGGAGTTATAGCCGAGCCACACTGTTGGAAACAAGCTTCCAACACGGGTGACCTTGGTGGGAGGCTTGTGGAGTTCAGAGTGCTAAGTGTGAGTTTTTCTTTTCGCATTCGATCGTGAGCGCGTTTCGAGTTTATTAGGAATTTGTATGTGATTTGTACAGCGCCACTTATTGGTAAACTGGTTTCTCACGTTTACCACGTTTACACACCACAAGGTGGCGCTGTACAAATCACATACAAATTCCTAGTAAACTCCAAACGCGCTCACGATCGAATGCGAAAAGAAAAACTCACACTTATAGTGCGCACGGAACTAGTTGGCCGCGCCTTACGTATTACGTATTACGTATGGCGCGGCCAACTAGTTCCGCGCGCACTATAGCACTCAGATGAATTTTAGTTGCAAACAAGTTTTTACATTGTTGTAAACCGCCGGTGGGGACCCATGTGGAGGGCTTGTTTCTACCAGTGTGGCTCGGCTTTTACTGTAAGTAGTATTAGTTAAATATTTTGTATATTATATGTGATATATATGTATATATAGTTTATTATATGTTTATATGTACATGTTACATATATTAATCTGTTTTTTGGTTATGTATTTCTATATGAAAAAGTGTCTTCACGCTCGTATCCCCGAAGGGGTAGGCAGAGGTACAACAATTGCACCCACGATTAGCCGAAGATACTTGATCCCACAAATGTGATAGGTGGCAAGCCTATCGCCGACCAGGCACTTCGAATCCCGGGCAACTTTGTGTTTATCAGAAAACTGAAAAAAACATTTGTTAAGTGCCCGACCCGGGAATCGAACCCGGGACCTCATGTGGTCGACGCCAAAGGTGGATAACTAGACCACAGAGGCGATAAAAATACTTTTATATGTTTTGTAATTTAAATGTTTCAAGTTAGATATTTATTATTTTTATATTCCATTTAGCCATCGTATATTTCCTGCTTCCATTTAAGATATTTATTTGCACCCTCGCACCCTCCATTTAATTTTTTTTTGCTTCACTTACTGGGAAATGGTACAGAATTTCGTTGGGGAATTAAGTTTAACCTATGTACAATTTTAGTGCATAAAAGTAAGTGAATAATATTGCAGTCATGCTATTGCAGTTTATTGCATTGCAATTTTAATTTTGATTGCATTGTAGTTTTGACCTCAGGCTGCAGGATTCCTATTCGAAGATCATCGGCTCTTTGTCTCTTTTGCTCTGCAATAAGGCACATGTATTTTAGTTTTTTTACTTTAGAGCATTGATATAAAAATCCCAAGATGCACAGTCCCGAACAAAACTGACACTCAAAAGTGTCCTTTTTAAGTAGTTATAGATTTGGCTAAAATATATGTCTTTGCATATCCAACCTTAAGTGCAAGATTTACATTTGTTTTTACAATGCAATGTAAGAATAGAAATAAAATTGACAGTATCGCGACCGACGCGATTCCATTTGAAATGAGCGCACAATTTGAAATTGTGCGCTCATTTTTGGAGGACGTTTTTGAGACACTGATTGTGTATCTTGATTTTTTTTATATCAATGCTTTAGAGTAATGTCTTGTTCATTATTAAATACGTCATTCTATGCTATTTTCGATGCGATAGAATAAGTGCTAATCTATACCAATGCTTAAATGGGTATATTTAAGCAACACTTTATAATACTCAAGCTGTTACTCGCGACTTCGTTCGCATGACCTAAACTCATTACTTCCATTTTCTCAGTTGGGTAAAAATGCAGCCTCTGTCACTTCTGGATACTGAGCTTTCTAATGGTCGAAGAGTTTTGAGTTAAATCTTAACAAACAAAAATCTAATCTTCCCTTTTTTGTAATATTAGTTTAGGGATCTTTATTTTTTATGTCATAACTAGCTGTTGTCAGCGACTTCGTCCGCGCGGAGTTCTTTTACTCCGCACAGCCCCTCCCTCGTAGGTGATAATATGTAGCCTATATGTTGACCCGATCTATTAGTAAAATTCATACAAAATTTGAAGTAAATTCATGCAGTACTTTTTGAGTTTACCCCGGACATACATACAGACAAACTGACAAAAATTCTTAAAACTATATTTTTGGCTTCGATATCGATTGTAGATCACGCCCCAAGTAATCTTTTAAAAAATATTTAATGTACAGTTTTGACTTTCCTTCCTTTTTTCTTTTCCTTGATATAGAAAACAAGCCGATGGCTCTCTTGACGGAAAGAGAAACTATCGCCTATAGACACCAAAGATGATCTGTTTGGCGGGATGGCAATGCCACACGCATAAAAATCTAAACCACGGATTAAATAGATACGCCTTTCAAGACAATGTCTTTGTTAGCGTAACTAGGAATTACATACAGAAATACAGAGTTATTCTATTTCCCAATGAAATAAAAGCGTCTTAAGGATAATTTTTAAAACTTGTCATCTTATTCGGTGCTTATCGCACATGAGATGACAAGGTTTAAAAAGTACAACATAGTTTATTTCTATTTTTTCCCAATCTAATATAACCTAAAAATGTATGAAATTTTTGACAGTAATAGAAGCGTTTTACTCATATGCGTAGCGACACGTTTACACGTTCTTAGGTAATGGCGTGCCTATTAATATTTATGTGGTCTGTGATCTAAACTGATATTATAAAGAGGAAAAATTTACTTTGTAAGTATACTAATTATGCCTAAGAAATATTGCGTTTTGATCCATACTTAAAAACGGCGATTTCAATTCTGGTGGCTGTTTACTTTTAATATACTCTTCTATTTCTTGATGTTCCTTTTCACTTTCTTCTAGAATTTCCCTCCAACTTGCCTTATAGAACAAAAAACATGACTAGACATATTAGGCATATAAATGGCTAAAAGTCACACCTTTCAGAAGAGGATTTGTTATAAGATCTTGATTAAATTCTTTACTGAATAATATTAATAACTTTAGTTTTCAAATCAAATCAAAAATTTTAATATTGACTTTCCAAAAATGCCTGTAAACTTTTACAGGAATTTTTGACGAGCGTATATATATACTAGCTGACCCGGCAAACGTTGTTTTGCCATAAAAATACTTGTATTGAATATATTGGCGGGGTATTTTACCCAAAATACACAATAGTAACCCAAACATGACAGTGACAAGCACTGACGCTATTGCGGCAGAAATAGGTGAGGCGGTGAAACCAGAGTGCTAAGTGTGAGTTTTTCTTTTCGCATTCGATCGTGAGCGCGTTTCGAGTTTACTAGGAATTTGTATGTGATTTGTACAGCGCCACCTAGTGGTAAAATGGTTTCTCACGTTTAACACTAGGTGGCGCTGTACAAATCACATACAAATTCCTAGTAAACTCCAAACGCGCTCACGATCGAATGCGAAAAGAAAAACTCACACTTAGCACTCAGACCCGGGCGAGACAATGCAGAGCTCTACGACCTAGTAACCGGATTAAAACCGGTTGATTGATTCGGACTTTATCAATGGCGATTGGCGAAATTTTTGAAAAAAGTATTTTTTGGCATTTCTTCAAAATTTTTTAAGCTATCGATTTTGTAGCTAATAAAATATTTGAGTTCAATTTGCGTTGAATGCCATTCAAAATTCAAAAGATAAAATAAATCATTTTGAAATTATAAAAAAAATATTTAAAATACGGTCATTTTGACGATTTTCAGATTTTTGAACTCTTCCGAGCTCAAAAATCTATACTTAGTCATAACTTTTGCTTAATTGAGCTTAATATCAATATTTTTTTATATCATAAGATAGCAAACAAGCACATGGGTCTCTTGATGGAAAGGGTCAATCATCGCCTATAGACACCAAAGATGTTAGTGGTGTGTTGCTATCAAGGGCGGATCCAGCCTTCGGGTCAGGGGGTGTCACAGTTTTGAGTTTCAGTCAATATAGGCTCTAATCCCTATCCTAAACTAGGGTAGGTTAGGGTAGTAGGGAGGGTCATGAGCCCCCTTTGATCTACCCTTGGTTGCTATCTTGTGGCGAGGTCTAATGCCATATGCATAAGTTGGCTCCAAACCGGAACACAACAGTGACAAGCACTGACGCTATTGCGGCAGGAATAGGTAAGGCGGTGGTACCAGACCCGGGTAAGACAATGCAGAACTTTACCACCTCGTAGCCACTATGGTAGTGACTCGTATAGTTTTAGCTGGAAGTTTCAGGAATGGCCTGAATGGTCAACCAGTTTACATTTTTTTTTGATCTGAATATTTACACTTATAGATTTGCTAAACTATCAATTATAGAACATATAAATTATAAATACTACACGCCCACAGAATTATATATTTATTCTAAAGATAATATGTATAAAATATAGATTTGCTAAACTATCAATTATAGAACATATAAATTATAAATACTACACGTCCACAGAATTATATATTTATTCTGAAGATAATATGTATAAAATATCGGTTGTAGAGTCGTAATACCACTAATGCAACATTTAAGCACTCTGGTCTTAAATTTCCAAGATTTTCACCGGTATCTACATTCCTCTTGTCAGTTGACCTTCGCTTACCTTATTGGATTTCTTGATAAGGATGGGGAATTCAATTTCTGAGCACGGGAGACTGTCTGGCAGCACGAAGGTCGCCAAGGTCTCCGCTGTTTCACTCGAAGCTTTATCTTTTCCTTTACCTTTCCGGTCTGTTGTTTTACCTGCCATATTTCTTTAACTAAATTACTACGTTAGTGATTTTGTAAAAATAATCTTTGAAGTAAATTAAACCGAAGTAAGAAATCAATTTTTTTCAGTTCCTAGGTGTAAAATACTAAACACAATACAGTCAGAGTATTATTAAACACTTAAATGCCGATCAAAGATGCCGATATTAATTATTTGACAATAAATACAATATTCCCCAGAGAGTATACAATACTACCAAAAAGTATACAATACTACGTAAGAAATACTACTCTAAGCATTTGCCAAACCTTGTTTTTTAATTTTATTACAACGTCAAAAGAGGTTTTATATATAAAATCATGTTTATCATCATTATTTTTTACCACGGAATTATTATTATGTTCATCCGTACGTATTTTTATTTAGTTACTATAATATGAAATTCATATCATTATTTATGGTGGATCAAGTTTGAGAAAAGACCTTTTTTCAAAGCGTGCTCCTGGGATAATCCCACCTTTGCAAATTCAGTATGGTGGAATTACAAAAAGTTAAAGAAAATTCTGAAAAAATTTAGTACTCGTATAACGTTTGTGTGTATACTGTGAGTAGTTTTTTCATGATCAGTATCATCACGTTCCTTGTGGAATAGAGACTGACCTGAGTTTAATTAGACGTCAGATTTGTCACGACTTACTAGTTTGTTAGTAGCAAAATGGATGGTGACCTAAGTCAGCGCATATGCCATTCAGCAATTTTCACTTATTATTTGCAATAACTGAAACTAATAGCTTTTTATGCTTTACCACCATAGTCAGGGGTGCTACTTAGATTGATATTTTCATAAATAGAAAGAAACACTACCTGAGTATTGAATTAGAGCCAGGGGCGTAACTATACCATCTAGACCAGTGGCAAATTCTTTTGATGGGGCCCTATCAGTAAAAATCGCCACGTAGTACTCAGTTTAATTTTAATAAACTTCGAGATTTTCAGCGTAGTCAATTACACGTACAATGTAAAAAAATATTTTTGAGCTCGCGGCCTCTTGGGTCGGGAGCCTGTGGCATTCTGCCAGCCTTGCCACCCTATTGTTACGCTACTGAATTTGAGCCCTCTTGATTTCAATCAAATTGGCTGACCACTAGATTAACGAAACATTTGTATTGAAAAGGGTATTTAAAAACGTTGTTAAAATACTGTCACTCTCCTATCCCCGAACTGGTAGGTTGAAATGCAAATAGTGCACCCACGATAAGCCAACGTTAAGTTCCATGATATCCTACGTGGGGAGCCTATCGATAAATCTGAATCATGTCCAGTCTCGGGCAAACTTATAAATTGAAAAATGTATTCATTACGCTTTGTCCAACCTAAAATTCGAACCGAGGATCTTATGATTCTATACCGAACCCAGTACAGTTGGACCACTGAGCTCATAATCATGAGCTTTTATCTAAGTTACCCACCTAAATTCCGCTCGCCATAGCATACAGGTGAAGGCACGCAACGGGGCGACTAATTACACCATGGATTTCGTTGAATGCTTGCCAGGAAAATCTGTTTCTCTTCGGTAAGTAAAACAACCAGTACAATGTAAACTTACTTAATGTTAAACGTTACTTTTGTCTCGACTTTTGATGTATTAAAACAGCCTGTTTACTCAATGTTATTCAATGTTACCCCCCTGACCCGAAGGTTGGATCCGCCCTTGTGGGAGGGAGACGTGTAGGGTAGGCGCGCATAGAAGCAAATGCTCCTACTAGTCAAACGCTTATAAATATGTATATTATATCGTAAACAATAGAACATATTTCTATTACGTCGTGTATGTCGTTCTTTGTGATGCAGTGCCATTTTATCGTGCTGAATAAGAAGCCAAGCTCTAAAAAATTTTACTTGGAGTGATTCTATTGAATGGGTAAGTAATAAGTTACTAGAATTCTGTGTTTGTGGGTGTAAATGTAAGCTATGTAGCTTAATGTTAATGTTAACATCCTAAGAATTTGTTTTGAAAGGACTAACCCGAAAAGTAAATTAATACATAGCGTATCCAGTTTAATCCATGGTGCAGAAGTAACAAAGCTAAACACCATCTAGGTATTGCACACATAAAATTTACAAATGCATTGCATAAAGATTGTTTGGTTGGTGAAGGTGTTGCTCACTACTTAATAAGAGTTCTTACAGATGGCGCTTATATTAATCGTTGAAATGTATGGCAGTATTTTGTAGATCCATATAACTATCGCGTTTTGTTTTAAGCTAAGGATGTCTTTAAAATTATAAAATTTTTCTTGTAACCAGTAATTAAGTTTCTTGAATAGGTATCTCGAATTATTATTTTAATACCGGTTGTAATTTACACAGGTAGATAATATACTTACTCAAAACTACATTCTATGATGTTCAGGCACCTCCATCTCCATCTCTTTTTTATACGTTCACTTTTATTTGATGTATCCGAAGTCCAAATATCTGAATATAAAACATGATATCCATTCTTCGTCGGTATTTCAGTCACATTTCACACTGTGTGCAACAATTAACAAGTGGCGCCAAGAGTGTTTGCTAAGCCATATCTATTGGGACTCGACTTTGAAATCTTCTCTTGAAAATTTCTAAGTCGAGTCCCAACTTCTTAGTTTCCCTATTTATTCTTAAAAGGGATTTCTGTTGTTACAGATGTCCAGGAACGGTGATAATAGTTTACCATCAGATGAGCGCTTTAAACGTTTGTCCCTTTTATATTTGAAAAAAATCTTAAAACAGTAATTTTCGCAATTTTAATAAACATGAGATATAACTATACAGGATGTAAGGGACGATCTGTCAAAAATCAGAACCCTAGCTTTGGACCACAATTCTGAGATTCTGAATTTCTGAACTGAAAGAAATTCTGAAAACCGTTGGAAATTTGTGTTGGAAATTGTTTGATTTTTTGAAGATTTTGTTACCTTAATTTTGTATAATTTGATTTATTGTAATATAGAGTATTACATGTTACATAGGTGCATTTTATAAAGAAATAGTAAAATTTAAGGAAATACACAAAATAAGCAGTGTATTAGGCACAAAATATGCGCCACGTGCCGCGCAAAATGAACGGCGGGTTGGAAAGTTCCGCGGATGCAATAAGTCGGCGCAACGTACGCTTTACATTGTAAATAGATATACATTGAAAATAGGAAAAATCATAAAACGCAAATATTGCATTTCCCGTAAAAAAAGGAATTACCATCATGAGCAAAACGTAAAAATTGTATGTTTTCTTAATTTTTTGGTAGACCCTTACACGCTGTATATGTGTTATAGCACTTATGCTAGGAAAATCCTTTTATTCTTTGTTAAATTTTAGAGATACTACTTAATACTCGCGTAATCTGCGTTAAGCGACTTATTTAGGTATTGATATTTAGTTTAGGTATTTATCTAACTGCAAATTAAATAGTTATGATATTAGTGAATAGTGACACGTAATGATCTTTTCTCGCCTTTTACAATATGCCTAACAACGCAGTTGATCTATTCTTGGAAAGATGCCCGAATCGATACGAAGAAAAATTAAAAATTAAAGAAATTAATATTATTATGAAAATTGTTTTATTAAATAAGTATATTACAAAAACTGCACATGCATTTACTTAACATCTTTGAACCTTACCGTCCAAAGGTAATAATAAATTAATAATTTAAATATATAATATAAATAGTGTTCAACTTTTCCGTAACATTCTGTTAGGGAGAACGTTTTTGACTTAATACGGAGAAAACTTCCCTGTGACTTGTGCTATCCAATCGAGATAATGTGCTACATTTACGTAAACACCAGGAACGCCAGGCTGACCACAACCGATACCCCAAGATACAACACCAACGAGCTGCCAAGTTCCACCCCTTTCACAAACTAAGGGACCACCTCCATCGCCCTTACAAGCATCTTTGCCTTCTTCACCACCAGCACAAATAAAACCAGGGTTAAGCTCATAGTTATACCCTAATCTGGTTTGCCTCAACTGCTGTTGACAAAGACCATGCGGAACAATAGGAACATCAACTTCTTTGAGAATATTCTGGTACTTTCCATTTGAGCCAAACGCATCTTTTCCCCATCCAGTTGTCCAACATCTTTGACCAGCAAAGTCAGTGTATTTGTCTGGTAAACAAGCTGGGCTGATGTGTGGGTATTTTGTCCATTCGACGGGATGCTCCAGTTTCAGAATAGCGAGGTCGTTGTCTAAAGTGCCAGCGTAGTACATTGGATGAACGTGTACAGAAATAACGTCTCTCTCTATGTAAGGGTAGAACTCCACATCGTGATTGACATCCCATTCACCTAAACGTACTCGTAACTCGAAACTTTTGTATCTGTGAACAAGGGAAATTATTAAAACTTATCAATGACTTTTATTTACTAACGTACTAGACAAGGCATGAACCACGCCACTTGCGGGCCACTAAAGTGCAGTTCATGGACTGCACCTACTGCATAGCTCGTTAAATGAAACGCGTAAACGCCATGAAATTCGCGGCGGTTACAACCTTTTGGCCGCCGATATATACGCTATGGTAGGTTGCAGCGCTGCTTTATTATGACTTTGTTTGGACGATTTTTTAATATTTTAGCGCTGCAGAGACTGTCTATAGAAATGGAATACGAATTCTACTTAGAATAGCTACTCTACTGTTTCATAATTCAAATATATTTATTATTAACTAGCTGTAACATGCCAGTGATAATCTTCAATCTTTGATACAAACTTTCATTTCTTGTTTCAGCCTCTCAAGGGTTGAATATTTTGAAAGAAAAATAACTTATGTTGGCACGCGGGTTTTCAAATATTTCCTTGTCAAATTTCGTCAAAATCGTTTCAGCGGTTTAGCCGTGAAATCGTAACAGACAACTGGACAGGTTTTTGCATTAATAATATGAGTATAATATAGAAACTAGAAAGTAAGGTTATAAATTGTGAAACTGCACAAGTGTCTAAAATTTAAAAAAAAATATTACTACACTCTTATTAAAAATCTCATTTTGGTAGAGCGGTTAGCGTATGCACCTAACTCTGATACAGACGAGATTCAGGTTCGATTCTCGCAGGAGAGAGACATTCGTGTGGTGAGCATGGATGTCAATATTTCTGGGTCTTTTTTATATCATAAGATAGCAAAAAAGCAGACTGGTCTACTGATGGTAAAAGACAACTATCGCCTATAGCCATCAAAAATATTTAAAGTGCGTTGCTATTCGCATGGCGGGATGGTAATGCTATATGCACTAGTTTGTCGGATAATTTACCGTAAACCGGAACATGACAGCTACAAGCATTGAGGCCATTGCGGCAGAAATCGGTAAGGAAGTGGAACTAAAACCGGACGTGACGTTGCAGACCTCAACTACCTAATAGCCACGGCTGTAGTGACACGTTCAGCCAATCTTTGCCTTTAACGAACTGCCAAGCAAATGACAGATAATCCATTATTCAAAGGGGTCCAGACCGATACCCTGGCGTTAATATACTTTCAGTATCTTATATTTATCTCGGAGAAGATTTTATATATGTCATTGACTCACTCATATCACAAGCAAATTTATTTACCTTTAAGTTAAATCCATTTGTGTAATTTTACGAATGAAATTGTGCCTCTCATACAGAAGGATCTAAAAAGGATTAGTTGTGTAATCTGACCTTTTTGGTCGACAGTTTCACTATTTAAAAACAAGGTAAATGTTGCACCCTTGCCCGAATGGATGCCCGCTTCTTAAAAATCGTCATCAAAATTTGCTCTGGTTTGATTTCCCGATTTGGCGCCCTAATGCCGCGATCGCTAAAAAGCGATATCTCTTCTAGGACCGGCGTTGTGTTTTATATTTTAAACGAGTACAAGATATTTATTATATTCGGGACAGTTTTTGTAGCGCAGTATAACAATCTAAAAAATCGAATCTAAAAAAGATTGAATACTCGCATAATCAATGCTATGTGGTCTAAATTCTTTAGTTTATCGATAAAGCCGAAAATAAGATTACTACTATGGTTGGATTCCGAGCTCAGGTAAAATCTATTAGTCGAATTGTGTATTATAGTGCGCGCGGAACTAGTTGGCCGCGCCATACGTAATACGTAATACGTATGGCGCGGCCAACTAGTTCCGCGCGCACTATAATACACTATTTCTCACACTTAAATTTGTCCGTTTCTATTAAAAATTATTGCGTTATGCTATAAAAAAGAAACAAGCATGAAGCTCTTAAGATTTCAGGAAATGTTTATGATTCAAATAGTCAAGATAAGAAGCAAATACTTACGATTTAATACAATGAGCCGCAGTCATAATATGGAGCCCATCAATCAAAGTTCCACCACAAACGTAAACTGATTCTTTCGGGTCCTTTTTCAAGATAGCTGCCTGCCATGGGTATTCACCAAATTCGCTGTCCCCATCCACATAAGAGGGTGTCTTGATTCTTCCATTAATACCCTGAGAGTGCCGTATACCACATTGACCACGGTTGGATGCTTGCGGGCGAAGAGGTCTTCGACAACATACTTGGTTATTGTAGCATTGCTGAAGCTGGTTCTGAGGGCGACCGAAATATCCTTGACGCTGAAATAAATATTGAACGTTAATTTATGTACGTGTTTCAAAACATGATCGGTATCACTGGTGTTTACCTCCTGAATATTATCTTCTTTAGTATATGTGTTACTGATATCCCTCTTCTTTCTTTTGTCAGGAAATCGGATAGTGTGTCTTTGGTGGTTTGCCCCGTTAGGATTGTTAGGAATAGTAAAGGAACGAGAATGGCTATACCGGTCAGCATATGTGTTTAAATTATTACCAGTAGTATTTACTGATCTTTCATAAGTGCCTGGATAACGATAATAGTCAGGATTATGTGAGTTAGTCTCTGAATCATCATAATATTCATCATCATCATTATTATGAATGGCTTCTGATGGAAAATGTTGTGGGCTTCCCCGAAAGTGTCCATAATTTTGATAATGTGGCGAATAAATTGTATGTGGTTTGTATGCGTGATAATAGGGATTATGAGGTGGTGGAATAGGAAGAGAATTTACAGGTCGATGGTAACCATTAAATGGATATGGGTTATAGTGATGGTAATGTTCGTGTTTGTTCAATAAATAGTGTTTTTTCTCATGAAATAACTGTCCTAGTTTATTGACTACGTGTTCATTGGGTGTAACATGGAGATTTACAAATGGCTTAACAATTTTTTCACCATAATCATTTTTTGTGACTTGTACTGCTAAAAGTGGATTAACTGACACTAAGCCTAAATTTAAACCACCTCCGTTCAAAGCTGGTCCGTAAGGATTATAAATAGGATTCGAATTGAATGGATTTATAGGATAGCCATGGGAAGGCTGGGGCAAGCCAAAAGACACACCAAACGTGGGCTGCACTTGTTTGTTGTTATTACCGCCATTGCCACCGTATCCGGCCGTTCCGAACAGTCGCTGCAGTATTATTTCAATTATTTAAAAAAATATTTTAAAATGTTAGATATTATGTCAGTGCCCTTTGTTTAGTTTTTCTTTTGTTTAGTTGCCTGTTTGCACTAAATGATACTTCATATACAATATATGAAATAAAACTTGTATGAAGTATAATTTAGCATCCCAGCCTTTCACATCGACTAATATAAAGGTTTAGGAGTATGATGTATAGGATACTATGGATATGTGTGACTCATAGTTATTAGTGTAGTAGAATGTTATAATTAATTAATTAGTTTCACTTACCGGTTCAATTTCTTTTGTAGCTTCCTTATCTTTATCTTCTCCAACTTCACGTTTAGAAATTTTTTTCACCTCAGTTTCAGTTTGGTTATTGGTGGTTTCGGTTGTTGTTTTATTTAAAGCGTCTAATTGTTCATCCGTCAGAGCTTGAATCTCACCACCTTTATTTCGTGGATCGATAGGCAAATATAAATCATCTCTGCGGCCAATGATTTCTTGACTGGGACATTGGTCAAAGTTAACGCAAACACATTCTAGTCCTTGAGCTTTAGCTTCATGATAATTTTGTTGATATAGATTGTTATTCTGTCCAAATGTAGACGGACCTTGGTTGTACAAATTGTTAGTATTGCCAAGACTAAATTCTTTTTTGTAAAATTCATTATTTTGCGTTGCATAAGCACCTAAAGAGTTGCCATATTTTTGGTCTTCAAAAGTGTTACTGGTGAACCGGTTTGGTAGGCTTTGCGACACTAAATTTGCGTTTCCTTTATGTCCATATTGAGATCCATATATCGTGTCAGATTCGTAAACAGGCTTGGTGTTTATAGGATAACCGGCAGTCATTGGCTTGAAACCCCCAGAGCTAAAATCTGCACCTGACGTTAGTATGTCAGTGTCTTGGCTTGCAAATGAAGAGCCTAGATGTCCAATGGATCCAACAGGAATTGCCACGGGCTTAATAATAACTTTTGACTCTTTTTCGCCATCACTGTGAACATAATGATGATGCACATGCTGTTGTACTGGTTCGGGTTTTCCGTTATTTGATATTGGTACCTTATTGTAAGTGGGTTTAGAATTTTCAAAAGCGTATGGACCATCGTTAGCGTATGTTGGTGGCTTCGTAATATAATTTGGGTCTTGACCATATAAGTTTTGAGAATATTGGTAATTATTACCAACAACTCCGTATTTTTCAGAAAATCCTGGACGAATATTTCCATTATAGTTTGGCGAGTAGTTCGGTCTTTTTGGTGGAGTTCTTTGTGGACGTGGAGGGTATGACATTGGTTTTGGTGGACCGTAGGCTCTGGGAGGTCCTCGAATCGGGATGGAAGCAACAGGCTTTCCAATTGGTTTAATATCCACAGGCTGAGCATAAATTAATTCATCTGGTGAAAACATTCTTTTTTCTTGATTTTCGTCATCTTCACACTAAAAATACGTAATGTTTTTATAAAAATAGTTATAAAAATAAAAAATAAATAATTTACTCGAATTTTTAAATTTACTTACTTGAACTAAGCCTAAGGTGCAAAGACGGTCTTTTATTAAATTTCTTGCTTCTGCATCATCCCCAGCATCTAAAGCTTCTTTTATAGTGGGGTCGCTATATACGTCATCAAAACCATTTAAACTTCTGCCTTGCTTACTGCTGACTAGTTCGTCTACAATATCATCTAAGACAGTACCGTTGTTGCTGTAATTTTTGTCTTGAATTTCTTCGCCTTGTAAAAGTTCAGTTGGATTACTTTTTTCACTTTTATCGGAATCGTCTGCGTTCCATGACCATTCAGCTGATGTTTTTGCTATAATTAATAGCACTATACAACTGACTGAAATCCACCGCATGATCTGTAAAGAGTGCGTAAAATGTAGTTGAATTTACAGCCCCATACAAGTAGTTTTGATTTCGAAACTCATGGATAATCACTTTTACTTTCGCGCACACTGGTTATATAAGTTTCTTTGTGACGAAGCAACGCTGTGACTGTGCAGGGAAGCGTGAGTCTGCGATACGCTCTCATGTTTAGCTAATGCTAGGTGTGACTGCTTTTTAAATACAATAAACATTGCACAAATGTAACTTTTATCGCGTCGTTATGGAACTTATTATTTAACAATTAGGATAAGATAACCAATAGACCATTAAGTTAAACTTACTTTCCATTGATGTTAGGTTTTTTAAGCCTTCATTGAAATTAAACTGAAGGCGTTAAGAATTTATTTATTGTATCAAAGAGTATAAATATAAATAAAACCAATAAATACTTTTTACAGTTATTGTTTTTAAAATAATAACTATGATGGAAAGTTATTTAAAAACATTTAATAATTAATGAACATTTTTAAATATTTATGTTTGAATTATCTGAGCAGTACTTCATCATCATTACTATAATACTGGTCCCAGCGTTTGACGTCATAGTTAACTTCATTATTATTTTCGGTGTATTTCATATAATTTATTTAATAACACATGTTTTGTCTTAGACACGTTAATATATCTTAAAAAAACTAAAAAAAAATTGCCTCCCAGGATTAGAACCAATTAAATAAAAACAAACAACAGAATTGAATCGGTTATTAGATGCTACGATTTAATTAAGGAAGAAGATAAAAATGGGGTCATTGTCACCAAATCTGGCACAAATTATCAATCGTAAGTCGTGCCGCGTCTCAACGGTTCATGCGTCATAATTTTCGTAACTTGTGATGTAACGTGTAACATTTAAGCGTTATACTTTTACCTTATGCAATCCTATTATTCAAGATGTTTATATTTTTTATATGCTACTGTAAATTGAATTTATGAGTAATTATTATTTATTTATATTTCTTAATATATCTCTGACGTATGATAATCGTCTTATTATTATCTTATAATACTAAAAAAAATTGTTGATGAAAATTTGAATTTACGTTTAACTTATTATTTCAATGTTTCATAATTTTATCTTATCAATAAAAGTAATAAATAACAATATAATAATGTTAATAAATAATTATTTAATAAATAGAAAATATCCTTCATTGGGTATATTTACCGCCTTGTACTATTTCACATACAAGTGAAAGTGTTTGTAGTATGTATGTTTAACAGAAAGCGTAAGTCGTTCTAACTTGAAACTTATGGAGATAGCGCGTATAAAATCAGTAAACAATGTTTTGAAATTGGAATATTCAAAAATTTATAATTATTATTTCTAATACTCTGTCTTTCTTTTATGAAATATGAAACACCAAGTTTCATAGTAAAATAATGAAAAAATATTTTTTTGCCGTCATCTAAATTTTCTTTACAAAATTGTAGAAGCTTTTAATGTATTTAAAGAAAGATGAAATTATTTATTTATTTCCTCTTCCTAATTCCTATGAAAATATAACTTGCACAGTATAATCACTTAACAACAAACAACACTGTTTACACTAAAAGTATTTATTTTGTTGTATAACAAATGCACTAGATAATCACAATAACAACTTACTTTTTAGTAACACTCCCTTATTATTAATTTTATTTTTTAACAAAACTTTTCTACTTTACGGTGGCTCTGTTTGAGTTCGAATGACTGCAACATCCACCACTACGGCGCTTTATACTTCGACCAACGCAAAGATGCACGCACTCCGATTTTGTAAGATGATTAACTCGAACTTCTACCAAGAAACTTGATAATATTTTATTCACTAAATCCAATACACTTTTCAAGGCAGAAGCGATTGCTAGTTAGTTGTGTTGTGCTAGTGGTAAGAGGTATGACGTGTTTTTGTTGTTCACCCTGTATCATTCATGAATTTATTCCAAGTAGAGGTTAGGCAACTGGGATAATCCTAAGGTTACCCATTCAAGTTATATTCAGAAGTCAAGGCTAGGAATTAAATGGGAATCAAAGTTTATAATATATTTAAATTTATGAAAAAAAGCAGGATTGTATTAAAAAAACACATATAAAATATTACCTACCCCATTGTACTTCAACATCTATAATATTACCTCTGTAATTTTTATATTAATAATATTATAATAATTAAAGAGGTAAAGTTTATAAGTTTTGATTTTATTTGTAGGAAGTAATTACTAGAACTTCTGGACCGTTTTGAAAATTATTTTACTAATAGAAATACACATTATTCCTAATATAGGCTAGTATCCTAATTTTCCCGGGGATCTGGACTTCTGTAGGTTATACCGCTGGAAACGGCTACTGCATTATAAGTGGATCCCACCGTTTATATTCACACGCGAAGTCCCTTACGAGGTAGGTTTTTATATCATACTAGCTGTTGCCAGTGACTTCGTTCGCGCGGACTTTGTTTACTCCGCACTGCTCCTCCCCCGTAGGTGATAGCGTGAAAATATTTAGCCTATATGTTGACCCGACCTGTTAGTAATATTCATGCAAATTTAGAAGTAAATCCATGCGTACTGCATGGATTTACTTTGAGTTTACCCCGGACATACATACAGACAGACAGATAAACAGACAAACAGACAAAAATTCTAAAAACTATATATTTTGCTTCGATATCGATTGTAGATAATGCCCCAAGTATTTTTTAAAAAAAATATTCTATGTACAGTATTGATTTTCCTACGATTTTATTATATGATGTTATATGATGATAGCAAATAAGCAGATGGGTCTTCTGATGGAAAGAGTTATCCATCGCCTATAGACACCAAGGATGTTAATGGTGTGTTGCTGTCTTGTGGCGAGGTCTAATGCCACATGCATAAGTTTACCGACTACCTTACCCTCCAAACCGGAACACGAAAGTGACAAGCACTGACGCTATTGAGGCAGTAATAGTTAAGGCAGTGGTACCAGGCTCGGGCGAGACTAAGAAAAAGAAAAGCTAGTTTTTAGAAGACTAAAGCTAAGACGGTAGTGACTCGGTCGATTTTTCGACCTGACTGGCAGAACGACGGCTGGTCTATACTTCAAAGGAGCCCCGACCAACGTGGGGCAAAACTCTTCATGCAATTACGCCAGTTTCGGTGACTCGCAACACTACCTTCGGCCAGCACCCGACCAATGTGTTCATAGTGGACACTGGACGTCTTGGTATCCCCCGGTTCTTACATCCATCTACATTCGCATCGTATATCTGTTTTGGTAATGGTTCATCTGTCATTCTCTAAATATGTCCGAACCAACTCTTTCTCATTTTTACGCCGATACTGCCTTTTAATCCCAACCTCTCTCTTATTTCAATATTTTAATTATTTCAATATTTCATTAGGATTCAATTATTAAGTGCAGTAGCAGGATTTGTTTTCAAATCTTATAAAAATGCAGGAATTTATATTTTATTGGCTCATTTATCAAAGTCACAAGAGATATGTTTTCAAACAGATGAGAGTTTAGTGTGATAGCTCTCAAGTCTCATCTCATTTGAGGTACTACATGCGTTGTTATCCGTGTGGCGAGGTGTTAATTAGCAGTGTGTAAACTCTGGAGTTACTGAATCAAAGGTTCTGATTTCGGGGCCGAATACAATAAGCTTATTTATTCCTTCAAATCCTTATCGTCTTCGCGGCATTATTTATTCCGGCCAGAATGGTGAGTGACTGAGCATACATATAGAGCAAGCTTTCCCAATCTTTATTTCGCCGAGCCTCCCCGAGCCAAAAATAATATTTTCATGCTCACCTTATATTTTTTATTAACCTACTCGTTAATTTTTTTTTGGAAATTTAACCGTACATATTACGTGCGACGCCCCCCTAACATTTCTCTACACCTCCTTAGGAGGTCGTGCCCCCCTGGTTGGAAAATCCTGATATATAGTGAGAGAGTGAGACGCGACAAGCGATAATCAACCTTAAATACTGGGTACGCCCATGACCGCCTTAACTATTCTTGCTGCAATAGCCCCAATGCTTGTCATTACCGTGTTTCGGTTTGGAGGGTAGGGTAGCCAGTAAATTAATGGAAAAACTTCCGACACATTTCTTTGTCATCAGAGTACATTTACATTACATTATTAGCGGAGCAAAACATAAAAAGAACTAATAATATTCGAATAGAGATTTTGCAGCATCAGGTCAAGATTAATATATCATTGCAGTATCATTGAAGCAACAAAATAGCAAATTTCGTATGCATTAGTCAAATCACATTCATCTCATCAAGTTGAAGAGAGCTGAATATGTTAAAAAAAGCTGAATATGTTAAAAAAAGCTGATTATCTCGAAAAGATTGAACCCATTCTGTTAAATCGAAGCAAAATATCATCTTTGTCAAGATGAATTTTCAATCATCAACCCTGTCAGATTTTCGATTTAAAATTTTGATTTGATTGTTTTTTTATATAGTTACAGATATGCTTTGTCAGCTCATATGACAACATTGGCTCATCGTGGTTTTTTTAAGTCATTTGATAGCAAAAAAGCATGGCTCTCCTTATGGAAAGAGAAACTATTGCCAATAGACACCAAAGGTGTTAATTGTGCGTTGCTATCCGTGTGGCGGATTGGCACCACATGAATAAGTCTACCGACTATCTTACCCTCCAAACCGGATCACGACAGTGACAAGCATTGACGTTATTGCAGCAGGAATAGATAAGACATTGCTACCGTATACCTGGGCGAGACGTTCCAGAGCTCACGGAAGTCACGATGGTAGTGACACGAACAGCCAACCGGTTGCCTTTTATGACCTGCCTGAGAGAACGACAGTTAGCCTGTTCCTCAAAGGGGGTCCGGAGTGCTAAGTGTGAGTTTTTCTTTTCGCATTCAATCGTGAGCGCGTTTCGAGTTTACTAGGATTTTGTATGTGATTTGTACAGCGCCACCTGGTAAACTGGTTTCTCACGTTTACCACTAGGTGGCGCTGTACAAATCACATACAAATTCCTAGTAAACTCCAAACGCGCTCACGAACGAATGCGAAAAGAAAAACTCACACTTAGCACTCGGATCAACACGGAATTGATGAAGGAGTTGCACTTCCGTCTACCTCATTAGTGACATATGCGTGATGGTATTAATTTTATTTTGAGTAAGGCGACCAGTCTGTTTAAGATTCACTCTTAAATATTGCTTGCTTTGGTGTGCATTCTCAAGACATACAATTGACGACTCCCATTGTATGTTACCTAATGCTTTATAGAGGCGATGTATTGCGATATAAGGAACAAAGAGGTTACAAAGCCGCTTTCTCTATATAGAGCTGCTTTTAATAGCCAAGGACCTAGATCAGCCTACCTTTTTGAGATTATTGCCTATTGAGTAAGGTTTTGCAATAATAATGTATAAAAGTTTCTTGAAGTGCCATAAATTCTCCTTTGACTATTACCACATTATGTTCATCTACATTTGGTTTTTAGGTGAGATTAAGGTGACTTTGTATTAAGATTATTCGACAAGTATTTATTAACCTACTTTTTAAAAAGGAGGTTATTGATTTGGATGTTAAAAATAGATCATTTACCGTTCTGTCAGGCAATTTGTAAATGGTCAATGGTTGGCTATAATACGTGTCATCACTATCATCGTGACTACTAAGCAGTAGAATTCCGCAACGTCTCGTCCGGTTATTTGGTATCACCGTCTTACTTAGACCTGCCGTAATAGTGTCAGTGCTCGTCCTTGTCGTGGTTTGAAGGGTTAGGTAGCCGGTAGACTTATACATGTGGCATTGTTATCTCGCTTAGCGGATATGATATACAAGCAAATAATTAGCTTACTTTGGGGTTATGATAGTTATCTCTGCGGTTGCGGGATTTCCGCGGTCGCGACAAGTCCCGCTAATGTACGCTTTACATTGCATTGCGAGAAAATCACTATATAGAATAAAACAAAGTCGCTTTTTCTGTCTGTCCCTATGTATGCTTAAATCTTTAAAACTACGCAACGGATTTTGATGCGGTTTTTTTAATAAATAGATTGATTCTTGGGGAATGTTTTTGTATATAAATCTTTCCGATATTCCTACGGGAACAAAAGCTACGCGGATGAAACCGCGAGCAGGTCGCTAGTAAGAAATAATAAATAAATTATAAAACGCAAACTTTGCATTTCACACAAAAAAGAAATTGCCATATGACAAGAATGACATGATGATGTTTTCTTCGTTTTGCAGTAGACCGTTCCTTACATGCTGTAGAATTAGATTGATGGCAAATACTCTATATTCCTAAAACGTCTGATTGATAGAGATAGCTCACATGGTGGAGCTGTCTCTATGTATGGTACTCCTGTACAAACTATATTATTACCGCATATAAACTGATTCAGGTCATGCGATGCACCGGGTAGCAGCACCGGGTACAAAGCCTTTTTCATTTCCCGCATGAACTATTATCAAACGTTGACCTTTTGAAATTGGCTTTTTTACTCCTTTTTTCTTATCGTCACTCCAAGATTGTACCCGGTGCTTTTTTAACATATAAATCCACGGACACTACAGGTGACTATCACAATGAAATGAATAACGATAACTATGAGAAATGGCTGGTTAACCAATTAATCCCAAATATACCCAGTGATTCTGTTCTAGTTATCGACAACGCACCCTACCACAACAAGTATGTTGAGAGACCCCCCAACTCAAACACCATTAAACGGGAAATGATCAACTGGTTAAACAGACATGAAATTCCAGTTGATCCAAAATTAACAAAAACCCAGATTTACGCTATTATATGTCAGCACAAGGAGAGGTATACAGAGTTTTCTGTGGACAAAATACTTGCCGAACATGGGCACACTGTGTTGCGATTGCCACCATATCATCCGGATTTTAATCCAATTGAAAATATATGGTCTCAACTGAAAGGCTATGTAGCCTCTAGAAATGTGGGTATGAACTTAACTACAGTAAAAACATTATTGACTGAAAAAGTAAACATGATCGGCGCTGAAGAGTGGAAAAAGGTTTGCGATCATGCAATCAAATGTGAGAATGAATATAGAAGCATTCAACACAGTTTAGACAATTACACTGATAGATTAGTAATAAATACGGCTGATAGTGACAGTGATATTGACCTCTTTGAGAGCACAGATAGTGAAATGGAAGTAATTGAGAATTAGAATTATTATTATTTTTATTGCAATGTCTCATTTTAGCAATAGGTATAATGGTGTTTATTATGTACACTAAAGCTGTAATGTTCCAAAATAATTAAATACGTAAACATAATGTAAAAATGTTTTTTTATTTTATTTTACCCCAACCTAAAGCCATCACTTATAGAAAAATTAGTGTATTTTATACAAAGAATAAAAATATCAAAAGAAGCAAATCATACTTTTTTTAACAGCTCCTAATAGGTACCGGACTGTTTGTATTTTGTGCGACAGAGATAACGCTCTACGAAGCCGAAATTAGCCGATTGTCTCTTTCCAAAGGTCGATGTGCAATATTTATCGCCGGGTACTGTACCTACTTTTAAAAAATAAAGTAAAAAGGAACTATTCAAATTTAAAAATATTCAATCAGTCAAAGAAACGGTGTATATATATATATATATATATATATATATATATATATATATATATATATATATATATATATATATATATATATATATATATATATATATATCTTACACGTATATATATATCTTCGGCTAAGTGAGCGGTGGGTAGAGTGGTTGCACCTCTTCGGGGATGCGGGCGTGAAGATATTTTAAAAAGTAAATATAATTGGGCTGTAGTCAGTTTATATATTTTCAATAAAATATTATAATCTGGAAGGATATAACTATATTAAGTAAAATACTATATATAGTCCTTAATTTTAAAATTTCTGAAAAATAATCGCACGAATAAAGACTCTACAAAAAATATAAATTCGACATATTGCCGACACATTTGCCGACATTCTTTATAATGCGACTGCATGGTTGCTGAGAATGAAAGACATCAACGAGCGCTAACAAACGCGGAATGCCTTTACGTGTTATGCATTTCTCCAAATGTAGGTGATATTATTACGTACCTATCTGCAGTTTATTATCAACGTAGATTGAAATAAAATCTGTCAATAAAAAGATACTCATTTAAGGTGCTTATGTATATGTCTACCCTAATGCATGTCTGTTTTGTTTTACTAATGATTAGGATGAAACCTGGTTAATCAGACTACTGTTTAGGAAGTTCTACTCGTAGTTTGGCTTTGATATCTTATCAAGCCAAACTGCAACTTACTATTTATATTCGATATTGGTTTAGAAGTATCTATATTCGAAATATTAAAATCAACAATAGCAATATGATGTTTATATTGCAATATTTGTTTTAACATAAATATTGTCTCCGTTTTATTCCGGGTCTCTTTTATAGAAAAAACAGACCATCTACATTTTACTAAACAGGGTCACTGCTAAAGACCTGAGCGAAAAATTCTGCAATGTCTCGTAGAAATAGATTCAGTAACAGAAATAGCTGCTGCAATATCGTCGGTGTGTGTCGCTGTCTTACAGGTAGATGATTACAGCAACCTTACAACACAAAATGTGTTGGTCTACTTTGTCGAAAGCCTTAGAAAAATCGATGTAAAGTGAATCTACTTGCACATGCCTGTTAAAAGCTAAATTAAAATCGTAAACATAAGATAGAAGATTAGATGTGGTGGAACGTCGCGAGACAAAACCGTGCTGTTTATATAAAATATCTTGCATATCAGCAATAAGGACTTCTAATATTACAATAATTAGCATACTAGAGTTAATAAAATATATAGCGCAAAAGTTTAGAAATTTTAAATAATAATTCAGTGACTGTTGATGAATTTCATCTGATAGTTATGTCTGATACGGTATACGTATTTAGATGCCTGATAATAAAGAGCCAAAACGTCGCTGAATTAATTATCAAATGAAATTAGACCACACTCATGCTATATAATTTACTTCTGATATTTTTTTCGCTGTGTACTTTCGCCTTTCATTCTTAAGGACTAGAGATATTTGGTAACAAAAGCGCTATACTGACTCAAAAGAAGTGCATAAGTTGGTCAATGACACTAAGAAAAGAAAGAAACACCTGTATTTAAATTTTAAGTATTATATCAATAAAAATTATAAAATATTAAAAAAAATCTCCAGTTTATTATCAAATTTAAGCTCCATAAAACGAACAAAATATTTTATGAATTTATCTAATCATTTAATGAATTATAAATATCAAAAATCAATAAATTCACAAAATAATATTCATAAAATACAATCATATTATTATGTTTATTTATCTAGCAGGTAATGCGTTTTTTGATCCGACTTACTAACCGTTTGTGGTATTTTTAATTTTTTTGTTTTGTCTTTTCGCCTTACACCTTTGAAGACGCATTGAATGTATAAGGTGACGTCTAAGAACCTACTTTTTTCAAGGTTGTATGAAGAAGGATTTGAATTTTGGTGATTGCGAACGAGTCGGCTTGCACAAGACGGGCTTACCCGTGCGGCGTGAACCGGACCTGGCCGTCGCAATACATGCTGACGTTAGGACTTGCGCAACGGTTCGCTGAACCATTCCTACGATTACAATGCACTCTGACTACTCAACATTATTAACGTATTCAAACGTATTCCAACTAGTCCATTAATAGTAAGACTTAACAAATAACACAAATCGATCTAACCTCAACTTAAGTAAACTAGCGATCGTTGCCTGCATGAAACTTGATCGTAATTCTAATAATGTAAAGCACAAATATATTGTATTAGATAAATCTATATTAATAATACAAATGCGAAAGTTTGAATGTTTGGGTGGAAAGATGTTTAGATTACTCAATCACGCAAAAACTTTTGAACAGCTTTGAACAGATTTGGATAAAATATGGCACACAGGCAGATGATGACCTGGAATAGCACATAGGCTACTTTTAATCCTGGAAAAATTAGGTGATCCCGCGGGATTCGCTAAAGACTGTTATAATCCAACGTATTGCACTCTGCAGCCAGTATTGAATGAACAAACGAAGTTTAATTATGGACTATTAAATTATTTCTAAGTTTGAAATTTCTTCTAAGTTTGAAATCAATTATTATTTTAAATTTTACACTTGTACTGTTTCACAATAGTTCACAAACTAAATATTTTTTTAAATAGCCAACTGGTTTCGCATTTTACTGCATCATCAGGGCTAAAAACTTAAATTGTGAACAAATATATTTTATTTTTATCAGGTAAATTGTCAAGAAATATGCTTTAAACGCTTCCAAACACAACATAAGCGTTTAAAGCATATATATATATATATATATATATATGTATATATATATATATATATATATATATATATATATATATATATATATATATATATATATATATATATATATATATATATATATATAGTTTGTGCACTGTGAAACAGTATACGTGTAAAATGTACAATAATAATTACGACAAAGTTTCACCAAGTGCCGACGATCGAGAGTATTAATTGCAGTATTTTGACAGAATCAAAACATTACATTATACATGTTTGTGTTGTTTGTGTATGTCTATGAATGATGATGATGATGATGTGTGTTATATTTTCTTTCTATTAGATTATAAGGCTTCTATAAAAAAATTAATTTCTGTACTTTTTCTCTAAAAAAACTTACTACTCACTACCCAATTAAGTCCACCCAATTTTTATGAAAAGAGATACAACAATTTTGCTTAATGTATTAATATATAGACTAATACTCTAGTAGAATGTGGACTGGACGACAGTGCTCTTCTGTGGTCATAATCACGGAGATTCATGTGGTCTATAGTGAAAATAGAGCTTTATCGGTTTTAATCCCTGATAAAATAATATATAAATGGAGCACTGCCATATGCCATAGCGACGCCACTATTTGACGACTTACTCCTGAAGCTGATTAGTGATTACTGTCAATGCAAATGCACTGACAGGGATCAGCTTGATGTGAAGCGTAAGTGTGCGTAAGCGTTGTATTTATTTACACGGCTTAACTTGACTTTGAGACTTTAATGAAATAATCGAGGTGCTCTATCTTTACATTTTTTTTCTGACGTTTTAGTACTATGATATTTTATATAAAAATATTTTTATATAAAAAAACAATAAACAAAAAAAATATACAAAACAACAAACATTTGTCCGACCTGAGATTGCAACCCGTAGCTTTCGGTATAGTAGGCTAATGCGTTGACGATATGGCTGGTAGAAAGGCAGGTTGTCTATTCTTATAAGGGAGTTCGGACCAACACGGGCTACATGTTATAATCATTATTATTGTGACTACTAGGTGGTAGAGTTATGCAGCTACTTGCTCGGGTTTTGGTACGAACACCTTACCTATTGTTACCGGAATGGCATCAGTGTTGATCATTGTCGTGTTTCATTTTTGAGGGTAAGGTAGCCGGTAAACCGATGCACTTGGCATTAACATCCGACCACACGGATAGCAATACAGCATTAACATCTTTGGTGTCTATGTGCGATGGTCGTCACTTTCCATCAGGAAAGTCTACTGCCTCTTTGCTGTTTTATGTTAAAAAAAATCGCAAATTACCTTCGGTGATGCTGAGAGAACAACTTGGGTTGTGCATAATAAACTTATTAAGATTAAAATGACAAAACTAAATACTTCTATTTTTATAATATAATAAATTCGAAAGTTTAGATGTTTGTATGGATGGATGTTTGTTACTCAATGATGCAAAAATGGCTGAACTGATTTGGATAAAATTTGGCACACATAAATGATGATCTGAAATAGCACATAGGGCACTTTTTATTCTCGAAAAAAGAAGATCCCGTGCGATTCATCAAAAACTGTTGTAATATTATTTTATACATATTTCCGTATTTATATGTACTAGCCTATATTATGTTTTCTGTGGTACTAGCTATCATCCTTTAGTCGAATTTCGAAATTGGATCTCAAACTAAATAAGTCTTCTCTGTTTGACAACAGACTTTAACCGTATAGAAATAGTATGGGTTTGAGTTGTCAAATGAATGGTTGTGTACATTATGTTTAATAAACAAATTAATGTTTTTTTAGTGCATACTTGTTATGTAAAATTATTAGCTTTCTATACTCCTTCACCATGAAAAAATTTAATGAAAATGGTATGAATACACACACACACACACACATTTCTATATATATATATATAGAAAACCCTGTCCGATCCAAAAGAGGCATATAGGTTGATTAAAGGCATTGGTGAAAAAATATTAAAATGTCTTTATTTCTAAAATAAAAAAGATATCGCTTTTTTTTAATTCGTATTTTTACTTAAAATTTCCTAATAGTTAAGCAAATATTTTAAAAATGACAACACCTTGTCGCTTTGGCAGCTTTCGCACAAACACCACACGAAGGCGCGCTATTTCTTTTTCGGCTTTTTACGAAGGAACTTTAAAACGCACCGCGTGTCCTTTGGTAGCATCCGACCTGCGCGGCATACTTTGATAATAGAATTTACTTATTTGTAGGTGTTGTCATACTTAATGTTTATTTTTTATTGGGAAAACTAATTAATTTTATCCATAAAACAATTACACATATGTAACCGTATTGCGGTACTAAATAACACCTTTAATTATCCGACAGGGTTTTCTTTACACACTGTATATATAATATATATATATATATATATATATATATATATATATATATATATATATATATATATATATATGTTAATAATACCCATATCACAAGCAAATAATATTTACTTTGGGGTCAGATCACCTAGCTGCAGCAGCACTAGCTGCGTGCAGCCTTATGCATTGTGTTTTTTTTTATGTTATTAAGATAAGCGAACTGGCAGACGTGCCACCTGATGGTAAGTGGTCGACGTTGCCAATGAACAAAAATGGGATACCTAGCCCAGGTATTCCATTCATGTTTTGCCTATCCTCAGACATAAGGTGTTAAGTCTCCGTGCCAGTAATTACACTGCTTGTCTTGCCCTTCTCTCCAAAACATTGCAAAGCTGTTTCATGGGAGATATAAGCAAGATGGTGCTACCCATGCAGCCGGGAGCACGGCACAGCGCATCACTCCCACCGGTTATAAAAGTTTTTGACAAATCCCGCGGGATCACCTAATTTTCTGGAATAAAAAGTAGCCTATGTGCTATTCCAGGTCATCATCTACCTGTGCGCCAAATTTTATTCAAATCTGTTCAGTAGTTTTTGCGTGACTGAGTAACAAACATCCATCCATCCAAACATCCAAACTTACGCATTTATAATATTAATAATAATAATAATATAAATTAATGTTTACAGAATATGTAAACAGTACGTAGTTCAAACATGTTTTTAAGAAATATGGTACAGGTCGTAATCATATTAGTACAGTCTAGTGAACACAAAAATTATGTACGCTTTCTGCTTCGCGAAATATGTTGTTTTAAATTCCTTATTATTAATGACAAAAACATTTTTTGTAGGAAAACAGCTATAATTTTATGTGCTCATTATGTCAGTGTTCCGTTAACGTTTAATGAGTAAGAAAAAAGTTCTTTTTTTTGGCGTCGAAAGGGTCCCGTATATGTATTTTCACGCGCGTGTCCCGAAAATGTAGGCAGAGGTATAACCAGTGCACCTACGGTTATGTACGTGTATGATTATTTTTAAAGGGCAATGGATCCACCTGATTCTCATCACCAACATCGGCAACCTTCTGACGATCAATGGGTTCGCGGTGCTTTGGGAAAAATCTATCTTGAAAGCCGCAACGATATTAATCAGAAATACTTCTGATTAATATCTTTGCGGCTTTCATATTTCATAGAGGAGTAGGAAAAAACATTCAGTTTCCCTCCTTTGTCGGCAGAAGACATGATTATCGATGCTTCATTATCTAAATTTAAACACAATAGACACAATAGAAACTATGAACTTCCCAAAATTATTTGTGCTGCAACGCCTTTGGATATTTGTCATATTTTGGGGTGCTAGACGTCCCCTTTTTCTGGCCCAAAAAGTACCTACTAGTATTAGTTCTAGCCAAAAAGTTTCCAGAAAAGCTCATTATGGTTTTATAAATTACTTGTAATAATAAATAGTTTTATATTATTTATAATTTTTATTTAAAATTCTACTTTACAACAAAACTCTTAATTTTACAACAACACTTCTCTTTTTACCTTATAATAATACTCTTTCAGTTTATAAGAGTTGAAATTAAAAGAGTATTAAAAAGTAGAAGAGTATAAAGTATTTGTTTTGTTGGCTGAACCCTCAGGGATACAGTGCTGATGACACGATATTCGTTAGAAACTGAGGTTTGAAATTCAAGTAGTTTTGTCTTTGTCGTATTGGAGCTTAAGGCTTATATTAAATTAATTCTATCAAAAAAATAATTACTGAAAGCAATATTTTTTAAGAATACACCGGTGTTGCCACAGACAAAAAAAGAGAGAATTGAGTGTCAAATATCACGACCCAGACAGAATTGCCTTGCTTCCACGCATTCGTAACCATCTTAAACTCACAGGTATCGGAGACTCTTGACATCATCCAACCAATTTTGTTCATGATTCGTCGGTCTTGGCCTATCCCCAGTTACTACATCCATCCGCATTTACATTATACATATATCTGTTTTAATAATCGTTTATTTGTCAAATATGTACGGAGCTGTAAAAAACATAACCCTCTTATGATCACACAGTCGGGTAAAATAAGATTACACATAATATCTCCTATTCCGTTAGGTTATTTGAGTGCAGTTACGCTTACTCATTTCCTTGGACAGAGATCATCGGCCGCTGTTATGTAACCACGCTACCGCCTACGGTTCTCTTGCTTTTTGTGTACATTTTTTACACAATACGTCGTTACGATTGCAATCGATCTGGATATGGTTAGATGGTTTTTTATATCATAAGATTGTAAACAAGCAGATGTTTTTTGTGATGAAAAAAGATAACCAGACAAAGCACTATTAAAATCTTTGATTCTTATAGGAACAAAAAAGATGCTAATATATTACTACTGTGGGGTATATGATAATCAGTAATTATTTAAGTAAAAAATGAAAACAAACATTTACTTACAACAATTAAACATTTACTTTCAACAATTTAAATTTTTTTTCATGCGGACGAAGTCGCGGGCGCAGCTAGTATAAAATAAAATATAATAATTATATTTGGAACTAAAGAGCTGAAGCTTCACATTGAAAGAGCCGCAGGTTGCCGGCCCCCTGCTCTAGCCGATAAACTGGTGGATACAAAAGAAGTTAATGGCTCCCCATGGAAATGTTACTTTCGTATAGTGACTCCAAAGATTTGATCAGTGTTGTATAAATAGAGACGTGAGTTTGATCGCTGCCATCTCTTTATGATGTGTTGTCACCTGCTAAAATTATGGCGGCAGGAATAAGTAAAGCGATTGCATCAGCCTCAGCTTGCATTTACAATCAATTAAAAATTGACTCGAGATTAATGGAAAGAGAAAACTCGCCGGTAAAAAAGCAAAATGAGTCAAAATATCGGAATCAGAACGTTTATTAAAGTTACTACATTAGTAAAGGTTAATAAGTTTACGTTAAGCAGCAGTTAACGTAGTAATTTAAAAAACAATTTAAACCCGTTAAACGTCAAAGAGGTGTTGTCGTCAAAAACGTCAAAGTGGTAATGGGGTGTTGCCATACTTGTAGCGGGGATGTAATGCTACATGGATAAGTTTATCACCTATCTCACTCTCCAAATTGAAATACGGTGGTGATAAGCACTAACGATATTGCGTCAGGAAAAGGTACCATAAGACAGTGGCAACACTATAAGTAACACGATTGAGTTCCTTTTTTACAATTCACATGATTACAGTCCAGTATTTTTTTACATCATAAGATAGCAAACTTGGTAAACAGATTGGTATCCTGATGAAAATAGAATATCTATAGACACCAAAGATATTAATGGTTCATTACTATCTTGTGGCGAGGTCTAATGCCACATGCTTAAGTTTACCAGCTACCTTACCCTCTAAAACGGACCACGACAGTGAGAGGAACTGACGCTATTGCGACGGCGGCGGTACTAGACGTGGGCGAGACAATGCAGAACCTAATAGCCACGAAGTTAGTGACTTGCATAGCCAATTGGTCGTCTCTTACAACCTGCCTGGCAGAACGGCAGTTGGCTATACTTCAAAGGAGCTCAGACCAACACGAGGGCGAATTTCTTAAATATCTCAGATTCTTCCACTTTTTAAAGTCTATATTCTGACTATTATAATCATATTTTAATAAAAATAATCCATATCTGTCTAGCTAGAGAAATGTTCTTATACCGTGCGCGTGGGTAGCGATACGGTTATTAATAATTGATATTTTAACAGTTTGGCTCGTATACCTACTGTAATAATTCTAACTAAAAACTAGGCCTAATTTGACGAATTGCCGGGAACTAGTGTTGCAAGTTAATAATCTGGGGTTTTCCGAACTGCGCCGTCGTTGCAATAAACGTTTGAGGTCACGCAAGCCTTATTTAAAGAACAGAGACAGCCATAGAGACTACTATATTCGGAAAGACTTTAACTTTATACTTTATTTTAAAATTTTGAATGGATTTAATTTGAAATTCATTAAAACATCAATTGATTTTTTATAATGCTGCATATACTTTGCAACAGACCTTTATTAATTAAAATGATATAGGTATTTAAAAAGCATAAAAAGTCAAGGCTTACACACTTCAAATTATTCTCTTAGCAAAGGATTATCGCTGAACTTAGAAAAAAAATTCGAGAGATTGTATACTTTCCTTTTTGGAAATCGTTAGAAGTATAATATTTTTATACAATTATTATTTTAGTGTTGATTATATTAATTACAAAAACCTGCCTGCATGGAAAGATGATAATAGCTGTACAAAATTGAATCGTTTCAAGAGTAGTTCCATAAGTGTTCTATAAGTTGAATAAAATAATATACGATTAAAACTATAAGTTTGCCGTAAATATAGTAGTTAACAATTTTTGTAGTTAATACAAAATTGCACATAAAACTGTGACTAAAGCTGTGTAACGTAGAAATATATATGTCACCGTCTACCTTGGGAGTTTATAATTTGGTTAGGTAAGGTTAGCAGTTAAATTATAATATCACTTAGTTAGATTATAATGTAACGGGATTGCTTCCTAGGTAGATTATAATCTAATGGTATTGACAATGTCACGGCGACATATATATACAACAAAATGAAACTAATTCATTTATAAAAATAAAAAATAAACAACACTCTTATAAAGCTTAGATAATTCCTAAGATTCATATTTAACTAAATTACAAACATACGTTACATTAATGTCGATGTACGAGTATAAGCTTAGATCCATCGTTTGACAACAAAGCTGAAAAACGTTTAAATGAAATTTTAATGAGTCGGATATGGTATTTTGTTATGTTTTTGCATCATTTTGTTTCTGTAATATTATTTCAGTACTAATCTATCCATTAACTTAAAATCCATGTTTGAAAAAAATATAAAATATAATGCCCGATTACGAAGTAAAAATTTACCACTATTTTATTATATTAATTTAGAATTAAAACTTTATTCATAAAAATATTGTGATTAATACTTTTTTTAATATACATAAAAAATAAGTTGAGTGTTAAGTGAAATCGGCCCTATAGAATTGATGTGCCAATTATTTCGATGACCCACTTTGGTCCGATTGTGCTATACACTGCACAATACTGGGCTTCCCTGTACTGCCGTGAAGGTCTGAGCAGTGTCCTGAGACCGGTTGGGTTTCCCAAGTTATAAAGCTACTCAGTTTTTAATTGGGACCTTGACTATCTTAGGACTGCTTTAAATAACTCTGACTACAACAACGAAGATGACCACGTTACGTAATTTCAAACATACTAGTATACTAGTTGACTCGCGTAGCTTTTTCCGCGAGTAGATAACATGTCGTTAATATACTTTTTACACAAGTTTTCATTCCTATTTCAATTTCTTAGGGGTTGATTTTTTTAAAAAAAGTCAGTCTATATTTGGTCCCGTATCTTCAACTATAACTCTATCAAATTTCGTAATAATCGGTTCAGCGGTTTTGCTGTAAAAGCGTAACAGATCGACAGACTGACAGACAGATGTTCGCTTTTATAACATTAGTAAGTATAGTAAGTATGGAGAGTATGGAAGTATGGATACCAAAGCGTAAAACTTCTTTTGTGTAAAGAAGTAACAAAGCAAAGGGTGGGCTCTGTACGGTTAGCAAAATAAACTGTCCAATCGTCATAAATACTGCTTGGTGGTGATACGATCATGTAATATATGAACAGCCCCGTTGGTCGAATGGTTAGTGAACCTAACTACGAATCGACAGAGCTCGGGTTCGATTCATGACATGGACAACATTTGAGTGACGAGATGTTTGTTTTTCTTGGTTTCCGTTTTTATAATGTCTGTTACAGTGTTTATATAAGTATTTCTATGTATTAGTATCGTTGACTAACACCTATAACAAAAGCAAATAATTTGCTTACTTTAGGGTTAGATCAATTCGTGCAATTTGTCCAGCGATATTTATTTGTTTATGTTTCGTTGTTTAAGTACTAAAATATTTTAGAAGGTCGAAAAATGATTGGTTTTGAGATTTTTTAAAAGTTTTGCGAAATCTCCTGAACTGAATTGGTTCAAATTTTCAGGAAGTCTAAGGTGAGCGGAATCCAATCAAATGCCATCAATCGCGTTCAAACGGTAAAGTCGTTCAAAATTTATGAGATGTTTACATATACACATACACACACACACATACATACATACATACATACTGAAGTTATCGTGATAATAGTCGGAAAAGTTCTTAGGACTTCAAAAAGTGGAGATCTTGTGATTTTCGAAAATCGGGGCATAATCAGAGCTTCTTTATATACATACGTAGCGGGAAGTTAATAAACATTAGATTTTTGAACTCTTCAAACTCAAAACTCTATGCTGAGGCATAGTTTTTTCTTTGAGCTTGAAATACGTAATTTAGCAGGAAGTTTCAGGGATGACCGGCAGGGTCAACCAGCTTACAAATTTTTGGTTGGTTACATAGGTGTGTTACTTAGGTACACAGCAATCCTAATATTGTTGTCATAGGTAGTTTTAGGTTAGGTATTTCCTGTTAATTACAAATTTCTATTTTAATTACGTTAATTTGTTCAACAGGTGTGTTACCAATAGATATTTTTAGTTTAATGTATAGTTAGTTACGATATTAGGTAAAACAAGTTTAGAAGGTATAGGAAGTTTTGGTTAGACTTACTTTTTTACTAAAATTTTGATAAATAAAAAGTCATATATAAATAACCACGATAATATGTAAATATTAGCGGCACGCCCGACTATGTATTCTTAATTAAGTATCTTATAAAGAAAGGTAAATAAGTTCTAAAGTAAAAATGCGCGAGCGAAGCCGCGGGTAACAGCTAGTATTGTATATGTAAGGTAAGTAAGACGTCGTAAATGTATATCTCGGACAGGTTGTTTGCACTCTACACTAAAAAGTAACAAAAACCCTTACGATTATTTTGATAACCTACTTTTATCCGGTAGTGCTATGCTAAAACTCGGCCTTGAAGGTCGTAACAACGTCCTGAGACTGGGTTTCCCAAGTTATAAGGCTACTGGTTTTTTTTAATTGGGGCCTTGATAATCGCATTGCTTTAATTTATACTTGTATATGTTTAATGAAACTGAAATGTGTTTCTAATGTCAAAACAATAGCTTTGCACTAACTTTAATTGTTGGTCCCGCGGAATAATTACATTTGATCTGACGTTGCCCCCTTTAAGAATAATCATCTATTCTGCCGTGCCGCCAGGTATTTAAAATAAATCAATTAATACAAAAAGTATCTTCACGCCCGTATCCCCGAAGGGGTAGGCAGAGGTACAACAAGTGCACGCACAATTAGTCGAAAATACTTGGTCCCACAAATGTGATAGGTGGCAAGCCTATCGCCAACCGGGCACTTTCCAATCCCGGGCAACTTTGTGTTTATCACAAAACTGAAAAAACACTTTTTTTAAGTGCCCGGCCCGGGAATCGAACCCGGGACCTCATGTGGTCAACGTCAACGCTGGGCTACTAGATCGTAGAGGCGATAAATCAATCAATACATTGATGTAAATCAACTTTATTTCTGCTTGTTATGGTTTAGTTTTGTTCCGCTTTACATAAAGCTCGTAACATTTTATTGGGCCCTTAGAAAATTCAAATTTAAGTTTATATTTTTAACGTTTAAAACAGCAAGCCATCATGCTGATCATAAGTTTGAAGGGATTGGATGAAATAAGACTACATATGGTCCCTGTAGTGGCAAAATTAAATAACTTTGATTTTGTAGTTCTGAGAGTTCTTATTTATTTATTGTTTATGTTTGTGTATTATATATATGTATATTGTGTTTGTTTATGTTTATGTTTATGTATATATACTAGCTGTGCCCGCGACTTCGTTGGCGTGGAAAAAATTCTAAAATATCCTATGTCCTTCTCCTGGCTCTAAACTACCTCCCTGCCAATTTTCAGCTAAATCGGTTCAGCCGTTCTTGAGTTATAAGTGGAGTAACTAACACGACTTTCTTTATATATATATATATATATATATATATATATATATATATATATATATATATATATATATATATATATATATATATATATATATATATATATATATATAAGAATTGCTCGTTTAAAGGTATTAGATTTATACTTTTATAGAAATATAAATATTTGTATACTAGCTGTACCCGCGACTTCGTTCGCGTTTAGCCATCCTTGCAGAGTAACTATTAGTAATTGACCACAGTATTTCTCGTATTCAGCAATACTTTGGACGACGAAGCACTTTTATCAAAGGAGAAATATTAAAAATTTAAGAAAGGATTCTTTTATTATGGATTTGAAAACACGTTCACTTTGATAACGACCCTTGTGCCTTATAGGGCTTTAAGCAGTGTTTAACTGAAGTCACCTCGCCTTTTTTTCTTTAGTCATGCTTGCAGTTTTATTTGCCTGACATTATATACTCATTCCATATGACTATATTTGACTAAAGATCATTTTTGCAGAACCTATATTTTATTGGGAGAAAGATCACACACCGTGAAGCAAAAGTCTAACTGTATTGTCATTTTCAAGCATGGCTGGGGCTATCCTTCCACCGGATAAAAAAGATTAAAGGTGAAATTATCGGCTTGTACCTAGGTTCTTAATGGGCAACGATGATTATTCAAGCTAGTTTGAAATCTGTGGTGTATATCTGATAAATAACAATATCTGACTATTTTCAGGCTGCCTGGCTAAATTTGACAACAGACCCATTAGTCAGGGAGAAATAAATAGTATTTGCTTTCAGTAAAGGTTATAATTGCAATGTTATTATTATTAAGCATAATATATTGACCGTGTAGGAGGTTAGGAACATTTTATTTAAAACAATTAAAAAACGGCTTTTTGCAATTTTTTGCCAATATTTCGTAAAATATGCGTGTTATCGACATGTTTTTTTTATTATCGATAGGGAAGTGCTTGACCACGATTTCGCCTGATGGTAAGCTAAGATGCGGTCTAAGATGGAACGTGCTTCCCTAGAAGGTACCAGTTCACTCTTCTCTTGAAGATCCCCAGATAGTACTCGACGGGGAACACAGATTTAGGAAGCATGTTCCAGTCCTTTGCGGTTTGAATGAAGAATGTTAAGTCTAACCGCTTTGTCCGGGCATGTGGAATGTCCACCATATGGCGATGCCTAGAATCTGTGCGCCTCGACGATCGATAGCATGTATATTAATGTATTTGGTCTATAAAATGTCACTTATAGGTAGGCTATTGTGAAAATTTGCAATAATTGTTTTTATATCGCAAAATTAGCATTCAACGTAAAAAGGTAAACTTTTCAAAGTTATATAAATACTAAAATTATCAAATATTCTAATAAGATATCGACATGAGAGAAAAATGAATCAAAAGGTATTTATAATAATTTTATGTTGAGTTCGAAGAGTTCAAAAAATCTAGTTTGTAAAAATGGTATTTAGGAAATTAATGGTTGAAAAATATACATCATATTTTTTTTCTTAATTGATGATCGATTGAGATCTTTTGAATGGCAATCAACGCAATTTTTTAACTCAAAATTGTTTTAATAGCTAAAAAGTCGATAGGTTAAAAAATTTCAAAGAATGTAAAAAAAAAACTTTTTTAAAATTTTCGTCATTGACAAATCCCAAATAAATCAAACGATTTTGATCCAATTTCCAATATTTGGCGCAGTTTTTTAGAGGAACCTTAAACCTGAAAGTTATTTAAACAATATGTAAGTTTTAATGTAGTTTTTTAGTAAGTACTAAAATATTGCAGAAGAGAAGGCATTCAATGTAGTTTTTTAGTAAGTACTAAAATATTAAATAATAGAAGGCATTCAATGTAGTTTTTAGTAAGTACTAAAATATTGCAGAAGATTAAAAATGATTAGTTAAAAAATTTCGAAATTATGCCAAAAAAATACTTTTGCAAAATTTTTCGTCAACTATAAACTCCCGAACGGATAAATAAATTTTGATGCAATTTATGCATTCGTCGCAGTTTTTTAAGATGTAAAGCTGATTAAATTTTGTATTCTATCGGTACATTAATCTGGAAATTGTATTAAAAAAATGCTGTTTCGCCAAAAACTTATGTGAGGTTTGTTCAAAATTTCTCAAAATCTCCTTGACTGAATTGGTTAAAATTTTTTGGAAGTCTAAGTTGAGTGGAATCCATTTGAATCCTATTAACCGCGTTTCGATCGGTCAAGCCGTTCAAAGTTATGAGATGTTTACATACACACATACACATACACACATACGCATACGCACACACATACACGTCATCATGAAAGTAGTCGAAAAAGGTTCGTAGGACCTCAAAACGTGACTCAAGATCTGGTGAACACTCGATTTTCATAAATCGGAGTAAAAACTGTAATTTCCTTATCTAGACACGTAGCGGGAAGTTAAAAATGTATACCTAGTTAGAAAGATGAAAAGTTATATATTCAGTTTTATTTTTTTGAATCATTTTTATTTAAGGCACTTTTTGTAGCGGGAAGTATAAAAATAAATTAATTAACATATGGCT
Source organism: Apodemia mormo (assembly GCA_036924255.1). Classification (NCBI taxonomy): domain Eukaryota; kingdom Metazoa; phylum Arthropoda; class Insecta; order Lepidoptera; family Riodinidae; genus Apodemia; species Apodemia mormo. Next base: position 20,098,762 of record JAUPFN010000015.1, on the reverse strand, counting down.
TTGTGGTTTGTTATTAATAAAAACCAAAATAGCTTTTGACTAAGAAGCTTATCTTTGTTCATTGAAAACGATTTGCAATAAAAAAATCTTGTTGCACTTTTCTTAAATTTATTATTATTTTTAAATCTCTAAAAGATTTAATGTAAATTTGTATCATTTTCAATTTTCAATAAGCAAGATAAGCAGTCAAGGGTTTTTTTTATTAATAACAAACTACTCTGCCTCGTGGTCTTGGGATAGCCTATTCGGTTCATATCATGTGGTCCCGGGTTCGATCCCCGGATCGGGCAAACGTGTTATTGAGATATTTTCGAGGATTTTCTCGATCCTCGAGACTGGCGGAGTGGTATATTACCACTCCCGTGCCTCGGATGAGCACGTAAAACTTTCGGTCCCAGTTATCGCTAAAAATAGTCGATAATCGTTAACGTGGCGGTATATGCGGCGATGAGGATTACCATTTATATCACCAACCGACAAACCGGTGAACCGCGGTGAAACGGAAAGTCTATAGACGTTCGGTTTACTCTGCCTACCCCGCAAGGGAACCGGGAGTGATGATACTTCAGTAAAAAACAACAAAGCCACGTATTTTTTTCTCACATTTTTGATTTTCGATTCTCACAAATAAAGGAAAGTTAAGTAACTTTTTATTGAATTTGTTTTGATGAAGTTATCTTTGTCTAAAGTTTTTTCTGTAAGATGTTGATCTTATCCAGGACTGAAGTTATAAGTATATGTTCGTATTTTCTACTTAACATTTTTTAAAAATTATCTTGGAGTCTGACTTTAATGAGTACACTAAGTAGTTTAGGCACTCCAACATCTACACTTCGCAGAGGTTTCATTCATCGTTTCACCGTGTTGTTTAGTGGCCCGGTGTCATCGTTGACCATATGAGGTCCCGGGTTCGATTCCCGGGTCGGGCAAAACAAAACGTGTTTTTAACTTTTCTGATAAAACAACATTGCCCGGGATTGGAAAGGGCCCGGTTGGCAATAGGCTTGCCACCTATCACATTGTGTGAGATGGTATATACGGCTAATCGTGGGTACACTTCTTGTATCTGCCTACGTATTTCGGGTAGGTATGGGCGGTTAGATACTTTTTTACCCTTTTTTACGTTATGCAATTTAAAAACAAAATAGTGAATTTTTCCAATAGCCTATCCTTACGTAAAATTTTATAAATAACAAATTTATTAGTATACTTAATATCGATTAGATGCATATTTTCTGGGATATTGGCAAAAAACTGAAAAATGATCTGTTTTTAATTCAAATATATTATAATTCTTACATAAATAAATAAAATGTTTAGGTTTACATTGTACACATATTTTAATCATTTTTAGGCTAGTCAAATTGCATTTATAACATTTTAATAAAACAGTATATATTCTAAACTGATCTCTCGGGTTATATCCATTATACAAACATTATGAAATGATTACCCTAACTTATAATGAGCCGTGCGTTCAAAGGTTTTGTATACAATGCGGGTGTCACGTTCAACTGGACTCTCCACTCGGAAACCATTGAAACTTGTGATGTCTGTAACTTCTAAATTATAAAACTGATGACTTTGAAATTTTTAAGGGATAATCTTTAAAGTACTTTCTTTTGAACAAAATAATAATAAAGGATTTCGGACTGCAGGTTAATGAATTAAAGCGTTTTTATTTTCATCCCCTATTCCACGGGAACCGTACTGAATTTTGGGATAAAAAGTATCCTATAACCTTCTTCGGAGTATGAATTTTAACCATGCTAAATTTCATTTGAATCCGTTCAGTAGATTCGGCGTGATGCGCGGCCTTGATACAGACAGACAGACAGACAGACAGACAGACAAAAATTAAAAAAATTACATTTTTCGTTTCAGTGTCGATTAAAGAGTATCTTCCAAAAAAAATTTTTAAAATATCTTCAATGTACAGAATTCGACCTCTTACATTTTTATTATATGTATATAGATTGAGTAGTGACTGTTACCGTCAAGCGCCATCTGTTTCAACTCTTTCGAAGTGTTTTATTTATGTAACACACTCTCAATATGATAGTATGAGAATCATAAAGAAGATGTCGCTAAATTTGTAATTTTACAACTTTTGATGCGCTTCGTTGACTAAGTATAAAATGAATTTTAAATAAACTGTTGATTATTTAAACGTACAATAGGACGTACATGTCATGTTAAAAATAAATTTGTAAAAAATTATTGAAATACTTTATTTTTTAAATACTATGTGATCTATATGTATATATATTATAAAAATGATTTATATTTACTTAATCTATATTATACTGTGCTACAAACATTATTAAATTATATATTCAGATATTTTGTTTATGAATACAAACTGTTCGCTAACAATGACATTGTAATACCACAGGTAATACATTATTAAGCGCCATCTGTTTTGATATTCTAATACAAGTTTATGTGCTAGTAAAACTAAACTAGTAGTTTTAAAAATTTATACAAGATGTCACTATAATAATTTTATAGTTTTATAACACGCTCTCCTGCTATTTTTTCATAAATTAATTATTTTAAAGGCTGAAACTGCAAAAATTGACTTCATTTTTCATATAGAGAAATATGTAATAAGCTGAATTAAAAAAATATATCCGCCTTTGAGAGAAACCCTTGCAACTCCCTGAAAGAATGCGAAGGCAAGTAATCATAATATATTTACACATCTAAATGTAAAATTTTCCACATTTGCTTAAAAGCCTTAATGCATAATATACTAGTCTATGCCTTAATGGATTTACATTTTTGCACCACCAGAGTTGATCCGGGCACTTTATAAGAACAGATCAACTGCTTTACTTCAAGGCAACTCGTAAAAGGTAAGAGAAGGCTTAAAACACGTTACTATCATCGTGTCTACCAACTAGTTGTTAGAGTACTGCAACGTCTCGACGTTAGTACCACCGCTTTACTTATCCATATTAATATTATAAATGCGAAAGTAACTCTGTCTGTCTGTCTATTCTTCACGCCTAAAACACTGAAACGATTTAAATGAAAGGACATATAATAGATTTAATCCCGGAAATCCTGCGGGAACGGGAACTATAAAACCCCGAGACTTATTTTAGAATTTTTTCCACGGGACCGAAGTTGCAGGCGCAGCTAGTTACTTATAACTACTGTTTGGAGGATAAGGCTATCGTAAATTTTTAACATGTAGGTTAAGGGGGCAACGCACTATTAACACATTTAGTGTTCATAGGCTATGATTATCTCTTTTCCATGATGTGCTTGTTTGCTATCTTATGAAATAAAAAAAATTAAAAAATTGCATAAAATAATGTGGGATAAAGAAACAAACGGGTGGTATTATTTACTGGTTTAGACTAGATAATTTCTGTAGCCAAGTAAGTCGATAATATAAATTAGGTAGGGATTAATTATAGTTGGCCGATAATTAGTCCAAACTAGATCAGAAATATTCGACTAGATCATTTCTGTAGTCAAGTAAGTCGGCAATATAAATTAGGGATTAGTTATAGTTGGTCGATAATTATTCGAAAGTAGATCAGAAGTATTCGACATTTTTTAAGGAACAGAAAAAGATAGACTTTATTATAAAATCAGAGAAATAAATCACGCAAAAACTACTGAATGGATTTGGATTAAATTTGGCACATAGATGATAACCTGGAATAGCACATAGACTGTTTATCACTGAAAAATGTTCTGCGAATTCACCAAAAACTTTTATAATGCATCGGGCTGCACACATTGTAAATACGGAAGTGGGCTGGTTCTTTGTTACGCTTTCATGACTTACCTACATAACCATCATAATTTTACATACACGTGAGGGCTCTAACTGGATCTCGGCGATCTGTAGCGCGGCGGCAAAAGTAATATAATATAGATTCTTAAGGAAGTGAACTAGATGACAGCGACGCGACGACTGGTGGCGCGGGGAGTTATGTCAGAGTGCTAAATCGCGCTGCTCTCGCCGCCGCGCCGCAGACCACCGACATCCAGTTTGAGGTCTGAGTGATATTGCAAAAGGCATAGGTTACTTTCATCCGAAAAAAAAATAGGAAAATACCTCATAAGTCTCATAACGCAAGCGAGGCCCCGAGCAAAAACTATTAATTATATAACTACTACTAATAATAATAAAAATATAATTTTGTTTTATTCACTACATTTATAATTAGGACGGTTTTTAAATATCATGATATATATTTCTAATTGACTTATGGATAATAATTGACTAGTGATTGCCCACTGGTCGAAATTCGACCATAGACTAAATAATAAAAACCTTTTTTAAGTTTGACAATAAGTTTAGCCGTAAAGAAAACAGTATACGTGTGTGTATAATGTATGTCACAAGAACTTAGCGTGTGTAATGTTTATTTTTATTAATTTTTTTTATTGCAAATTATCTATCAATATTAGGTTTCTGCAGTCCTCCGCAATGAAAATTTTACCTTAGCCAAATTTTAAAATTTTATCGTTCACGTAATTGTCGGTAAAAGTCGGTAAACATTATTTCTTTTTAAAATAATGGGAAAGAACAATTTTTTCTTATATTAGATTATCTCGATTACGCGAAAAAAAATACTTTGCACCCCTTTTACCGACAATTACGTGAACGATAAAATTTTAAAATTTGGCTAAGTTAAAATTTTCATTACAGAGGACTGCAGAAACCTAATATTTATAGATAATTTGCATTAAAAAAAAATTAATAAAAATAAACATTACACACGCTAAGTTCTTGTGACATACATTATACACACATGTATACTGTTTTCTTTACGGCTAAACTTGTTAAACTAAAACTTGCCACGGCTCACGATGTATTATACAAAGTGTCTTTTACCTAATACGAAAGCCGAAACTAATTTGTTAAGGATCAGCAGTAGAATCGATTGCAATAGTTATTGAAGTGTATTTTATTCCAAAAATCTATAAAATGGTTGTTTATGTGGACACACTTGTTTGCTAGTAAAATTTTGTTTATTTACCTAATAATTCTGTACTTGAATCACCTAAATTCTTACCATTGATCCCTTCTGATAGTTAAAAGCCTGTTAGTATGATGGGAAATGTTATCATCCCATGTTTAATAGTACCTACCGGATGTGGGCGATCGGTCCGGTTCATTTACGCGTAGGGTGACCTTACATTTGGAGCGTCATTGATACAACTAAATCTATCGATAACTCAGAATATTTGTTATTTTCGTTTTACTTAATGTTTTATTAATTGTTCACATAAAAATATGGTTGACGTTTTGCGACTTTTGTATTAAGTAAAATACACCGTGTTCATAAACGTTATTATTAACTCATCTTTTGATTACGGAGGGTACGGAGTAGGGATAAGGAGTACTATCTCGATGTAAAATTTGTATCTGAAACAGTCCAAAGAAATATTTTTTTTACCAGATGACCATTTTAAAATAATAAATAGCTAAAGTTGAGACAGCCACTCAGCAAACTTCATTTTTAAGCAGTTCACTTCACTTCAGATCATGCTCTTCAGGCACACACGACGACAATTCTGGCTCCGTTATGTAAAGTTAAAGAGCTGTATGAGATAATGCTAGTTACCTCTACTGTGCATACTTTTGGCGTACTAAGTCGCATCATGATGGATACAGTAGACACATAGAGTAAATGTATTTAATGACAAGAAAACAAGTCGCGAACATTTTTTTCGTTAAGTATTCGATTTATCACTCAGTTTTTGTTTATAAATCCATCTTTTACGTATAGATTTATGCAGATTTAATGTCACGCTTTTTCTTGATAAGTAGATTTCGGTGACGAAGGTGGGTTAATATACGCCTACCACAGTTGGATGATGCGCGTAGTAAGGTGAGAATAGAACAGAGCGAGCGTTGACCACAGCAGGGGCAGACTCAGCCAGAGTTTGTGAGGCAACTACTGGCTGTACAACTTGTTCAGTGACCACCGCTGGGGAAGACTTTACGTCCACGCGAGACTGGTGACTCACAGTAGCACCCCCAACGTATAATACAGGTGAGGAGATTACAGGAGAAACCACGGCATAATTTTCCAATGTGTAAGGTGAGTATACAGTTCCTGGAGCGACAACAGATGAGTATTCTAACTGAGCGCTGGGTACAACGACGTCGTAGCCGACTGATCTCTTTTTCCTGATTTTTTCAAAATCACTGATTTCGTCATAATCTTGAGGGGCAGCAATAGCTACTACAACCAGTGCGAGCAACACCACCAACGATTTCATTATATTCGAGGTCTGTGTTTTATTTAATGTGGAAATCACTTCGGCTTGTAAACTACCGACTACCGACTGAGGCTTCTATTATGAAGACCTACCTATTTATACTGTTCTAAAATACACAAATACATATTAAATAACAGTTACAGAATAAAACAGGTGATTAGGAAGTTAAAAGCGGTTTTCCTTGTAAGTATTTTTAAGTAAGCGGTTTTACTTGTAAGTAATTTAGACTGGGCAATGACAAGTAAAGTCAAACGAACAAAGTTGCGAGTAACAGCTAGCTAGTTGCGAGTAGTAGCTAAATGTAAAACTGAATCTGTTGATATTTTTAACCAACTTTGAATTAATCCCAATTAAAAAAAATATTTTTAATTGGGACCGGAAGCTAAGGAAAATAGCCATTGAGGAAAAAAATATTAAAATCTTCTAGTTATTTTGATGTAGAAGGCACTTTATAAAATTTAGCGAAGTATTTTGATGACTCAACATTTTTTTCTTTTTTAGATAATAATATGCTAATATTTTTTAATTCCTTATTTCGCTAAAGAACTGTACTTTTTGTTGGAGTCCATGTTCTGTTTGACCTCTTTTCAATGGTCTAAACATGTAAAGTCATTAAGTCTATGTTGTTCAGGGCATGTGCACAGGCATGTGGGTGCATTACGTCTGATAATCTATATACATATATGTATTATATATAATAAAATCATAGAAAAGACAAAACTGTACATTGAATATTTTTTTAAAAGAATACTTAGGGCGTGATCTACAATCGATATCGAACGAACGGACGAAGTCGCAGGCAACAGCTAGTAATCAATAATCGAGAGATTGTGTGTCGCTCCAACAAAAGACGAATCGGCGAGATTTGAAAATCGCGTAACTTCGGGTTCGCGTAAGTAGGGGTAGCGTAAGTCGAGATATTTGAAATTTTATTTGAGTTTAATCATTTTTATTGACGAAAATTTCCCTACCTATATCCGCAAAATAACAGCAAATATGTGATTGTATAACACAATATAATGACTCTACTGTCTTTTTAGGGATTACGATAGATAAAAAACTCCAGTGGGGACCACATATCGACAATTTAACGAGTAGACTGAGTTCAGCAGCATTTGCAGTTAAAAAAATGAGATTAGTGACGTAGACACTGCGAAAATTGTGTATTTTAGTTATTTTCATAGTATTATGTCTTATGGGATTTTACTATGGGGAAATTCCGCTGATATAAATTCAATCTTTGTTTTACAAAAAAGAGCTGTAAGAGCTATTTACAATCTCAGTCCACGAGTTTCCCTAAAAGAAAAATTTAAAGAAATTAATATTTTGACCGTACCATCACAGCTTATATTTGAAAACTTGATGTATATTCACAAAAATATTTCTTCATTTAAGAAAAATAGTGATGTACATAATGTAAACACAAGGAAGAAAAACAATTTTGCTTTGCATGTATCACCTCTCCACAGAATAAGTAACTCCTTTATGGGGCAATCTATACGCTTTTACAATAAACTCCCAAATGCTATTAAAGATCTACTAATACACAAATTTAAAAAATGTATCAAATCAAAACTTTGTAAAAAAGGTTATTATAAAATATCTGAATATTTGGATGATAATAAGGCATGGGATTAATTGCTCCTCATAGCAGTCTCATAGTAATTATAATATATTATTCATAAATTATTGTAAATACATTGTTTAAAAAAAAAGAAATGTATATCCACAAAAAAGACAAGCCCGCTGAGTTTCTTTCGCCGGATTTTCTCAGTGTGTGGCCGCGTTTCCGATCCGGTAGTAACTCAAAAAATATTGACTCGTCAAAAGTGCCTGTAAAGGATAATTTGAATAAAAATGTTTTGACTTTGACTTTGAATACTTTTGTCGATCGGACAGGGCTTTTTTACACACTGCAAATTAGTTAAATGAGTTTATATGAAATTCACGTTTATGAATAAAAATAAACATGTTGCTGGTTTGAATTCAGCCATTGCAATTACTTTTTTTATTTTTTTTAAGGTAGTAATAATATACCTATCCTATTCTCGTCAATGTGAAAATGTTACTTAGCCTCTACTTTATATCCTTTGCAGGTTTATCTTTTTAAATCTCAGATAAAATCCGTACCTTCGGAGTTCGGACGTTGCCCGTACGTGACATGGCCCCTAGAATTACCTGGGCAACAACCTACCCAAATTATTATTCGTTTTCGTTCGAGTAAATAGTAATCAATGAATATTATATTATCTACTTTAAATTTATACCTCTTATTCGTCTTAACTATATTTTTCTGTCGCGTAGGTAGGGTCTGTTGACTATCTAAGAAGTGCACTTTCTTCTTAATATAATTGCGAGGTAGGCAAAGTTGATTTTAATATCTAATAGACGCTACAGCTTACAACGATTCAGCGATTTGTTGGTAGACTAAATGGGTAGTAGATTAACGACCGATTAGTTTTAACAAGCTATTAATCTTTTTTTTCTTTTATATATCATAAGATAGCAAACAAGCAGATGGCTCTCCTGATGGAAAGAGTCAACCATCGCTTATAGACACCAAAGGTGTTAATGGTGCGTTGCTATCTTGTGGCGAGGTCTAATGCCACATGCATAAGTTTACCGGCTACCTTACTCTCCAAACCGGAACACGACTGCGACAAGCACTGACGCTATTGCGGCAGGAATAGGTAAGGCGGTGGTACCAGACTTGGGCGAGACAACGCAGAACTCTACCACCTAGTAGCTAGTAGCCACGATATTAGTGACTCGCATAGCCAATCGGTCGCCTCTTACGACCTGCCTGGTAGAACGGCAGTTGGTCTATTCTTCAAAGGAGCCCGGTACCAACCGGGAGCTAATCTGTCTTTAACGTAATTTTTACAAGCAAACGATCTGTTAAACATCTGTTTAATTGCTTGTTAAAATTAATTTACGTTTCGGAAACCGGCCGTAAAACTGTTAAATACGGCAATAAGGATTCTATTGCCGCATTTAACAGATTTGTAGCGCAATTGTTGCTTTGACCCAGGATGACAACTTTACCTACTCAACCGTGATATCTGCATAATAGCATATTATAAAACCAAATGACTCTGAACGGTTACTGAAATTTTATCGAAAACACTTACCGAAATTAAGCATTGTGACGTGACCTCCAAACTGGAACACGACTGTGATGCTATTGCAGCAGGAATAGGTAAAGCGGTGGTACCAAATACCCGGGCGAGACGTTTCAGAACTCTACCACCTAGTAGTCATAATGGTAGTGATACGTATAGCCAATCAGTCGCCTTTTACGACCTGTCTGGCAGAACGATAGTTGGTCCATTCCTTAGAGGAGTTCAGACCAACACAGGTATTCTCTGTAGAATCAATCGTCGTTATGAGTTATACGTTCTTAAAAGGCCGGCAACGCAAACTGCAAGACTACTAACTAGTATTGCAGTTCTTCATATGCGATGGCGACTTTCCATTATGGTAGTGGTTACCATCAGGTGATTCACCTATCCGCTTGCCCGTCTTATATTATAAAAGGGATACTAGACTGCTTCTGATAAAAAAAAGAACAGCGCTTTAGAAGCACAACTCGGGAATTCAATACAAGAACTCATGGTTTTTGTTCAAATAAGCAACAACGAGACCAACGAAGTTGACTTTACACTACAGGTGTGTAAGTTCGGAGGTACTGAATCAAAGGTTCGACCGCCCCGTTGGTCAAGTGGTTAGAGACCCTGACTACGCAATCAACGGGGCTCGGGTTCGATCCCCGACGGGGACAAGCATTTGTGTGATGAGCATAAATGTTTGTATTTCCGGGTTTGGGTGTTTATTATGTATGTAAAAGTATTTATATATGTATTTCTGTGTATTAGTATTGCTGACTGACACCCATAACACAAACAAATAATTTGCTTACTCTGGGGTTAGATCAGTAAGTGTAATTTGTCCCGTGAAAGGTACTTTCCTTCAAATCCTTATCGTCTCCGCAGAATTATTTATTCCGGCTGGAATGGTGAAAGACTGAGTGAGTGGTATTGCAAATAGTGCCGGCGTTAGGGGGGCGCGATGGGGTGACGGCCCGGGGCGCCAAATTTGGGGGGCGCTGAGGTCTGGGGCCTCGGCCTTATGCCTTCCGCGCTATGTACCCTCAATACTGTGCTCTATGTGCCGTATTCACAGTTCACAGTTCACAGTTCACAGTCGGTTAACCGACTGTGAATACGGGACTTACGTCTAACAATTAAGAATTTTTAGATATAAGTCCTTGCTTAAGTCCACGTTTTCATTGACTTATTTTGAATATGAATAAGTCAATGAAAACGTGGACGGACGACGGACCTATGCTCTGTGTTGGTGTGTGACTCTGGGCTCTACGCTCTGTGCTCTATGCTCTGTGCTCTATACTCTACGCATATCGTTACAGTCGGTCCTCGACCACCCTGCGATTGCGCTTATGTTATGATTTATGATTGGTGAGATGCTTTCACCGCCAACCTTATACCCTACACGCGTAGTGCATGGTGGGGGTGGGGATACCGAAACGTCCTATATGTCCTATGCTCGTGCTCGAGCGTGGCGCTTTGTATACTTGGTCTCTCGACTCGAGCGTCGCTCGATCACACAACGAGAAAACCGTCTACAATATTTTGACTGCTACAGACAGTACGTTGTACGTGCACGAATTCTTTTCCTTACTGACTTTGTAAAATCGTTCTTCAAATATCCCAAATCCTTTATTCCTATATATTTTTTTCAGGATTGTGAATTTTTCTACCGTTTTCTTAGCGGTCGTTGCCATTTTTTAGAAGTACTAGTAATAGGTAACTACAATTGCAGGTTTTTCCTATTGATTTTTGCAACTATCCCGGTTACAGTTGCAAGTGGAGAACGTAGTTTTTCCAAATTAAAATTAATAAAAACGTATCTTCGATCAGCAATCTCTCAATCGAGACTCTCTAACCTGGCTACTCTCTCAATTGAAAATGAAATCGCTGGACAATTAGATTTTTCTAATTTGATTCGTGTCTTTGCTGACAAAAAAGCCCGAAAAGTTAAATTTTACTGAAGAAAATCAATAGGTTTAACTTTTAGGAAAAATTTAAGAACATTATTCAAAAAATAACAAAATGTTCAACCAAAATAAAAAGTAATAACAAATATAAAAAATAATAAAAAAATTTGAAAAAAAAATATTAAAAAAAACAAAAAAAATAAAATAAAAAAAAAACAAAAAAAGAGGAGCTACAAAACTTTCTACGTCCACGTCGTTGGCTCTGGATAACGCTAAAAGAAAGATGAAATTATTAAACTGTTGGAGTATGTGAAATACGCCTTATAATTTGAGATACAATTGAAAGTTGAAATATGTAAACACACTCTATATGTATATTATATTTCATTATTATTATACGATATGCTTACTCCATTCCAAATTTTGTCTCCGTCTCCGTGAAAGTTAGTCTCGAGAGAGCTGTTATCTCTCTTTATGTTTATTATGAGAGTATGAGAGAAAGAGAAAGAGAGAAGTTTCTCTCTCTTTCTCTTTCTTTCGAGCAACATCGAAGTACATCGTATCTAGTCTGATAATAATAAATATACATCACTCTATTCGTTTTGTTAATCCCAAATCTCAACATAAATTACGTTCACATTGGTTCAACAAAAATAAATATTCGATATTGATTTCCTTAAGTGGGCGCCTAAATATTTTTGCCCGGGGTGTCAGTAGCCCTAACGCCGCTGCTGATTGCAAATTGCGGGTCTACACTGTTCCGGTGAGACGTGACAAGCGATAATCAACCTGAAAACTACTTATTAGGGCGAGCGAAGCGAGCCCTACACTAGGCCACTTTCTATGCACTTTTGTGGTACATTTTACTCAAAAATTATCGGACTTTTAGGTTTGTGCTTCGACGTAGTAGTTTAAATTCATGTCTAGATATGTTATCTATCATAAAAATAGAGAGAGAGAGAGAGAGAGAGAGAGAGAGAGGGAGAGGGAGGGGGAGGAAGAAGGAGAGGGAGAGGGAGAGGAAGAGGGAGAGGGGGGGGGAGGGAGGGAGGGAGGGAGGGTGAGGGAGAGAGAGAGGGACAGGGAGAGAGAGAGGGACAAGGAGAGGGAGAGGGAGGGAGAGGGAGAGGGATAGGGTGAGGGGAGGGGGGAGAGGGATAGGGAGAGGGGGAGAGGGGGAGAGGGGGAGGGGGGGGAGAGAGGGGCGAGGGAGAGGGAGAGGGGGAGAGGGGGAGGGGGAGGGGGAGAGAGGAAGAGGGAGAGGGGGCGAGGGAGAGGGAGAGGGGGAGGGGGAGGGGGAGAGAGGGAGAGGGAGAGGGAGAGGGAGAGGGGACGAGGGAGAGGGGGAGAGGGGGAAGGAGAGGGGGAGAGGGGGAGGGAGAGGGGGAGAGGGGGAGGGAGAGGGGGGAGAGGGGAGGGGGAGATGGGGAGGGGGAGGGGTGAGGGGGTGGGGGGAGGAGAGGGAGAGAGAGGGAGAGAGGGGGGGCTGGCTGGCTGGCGGGGGACAGAGTGAATAGAGCGTTAGTTTTAAGTCAGGGTGCCCCTCTTGCCCTGCATAATCATTCCTATGCCTGCCTATGCCTATCCCAACGATATTGTATGAAAATGAGAGTTGGGTATGTTAGAAGGGCATGAAAGTATAATCAACGCAGGACCAGGTTCGTAATGTTGAAGTGAGAGAGAAGTTATGCTTGAAAGAAAGTGTTGGTGTAAAGATGAGAAAGGGCATGCTCCGTTGGTTCGGACATGTACAGAGAATGGTAGGTGAAAGATTAACAAAACAGATATACAATGCGAGAGATGAAATACTTTATTATTTATTTTTCTATACATTAAAAGATTATAGACTTTATTATTATAAATAAAGTCTATACATTAAAGGATGTAATTCTCATAAAAATACTTTTCTAACAATATTACTAGATAGTATAACTTTGCGAGCCCCTACAAAGCTCTGCTTTTTGCTAGTATTACACAGTACTATGGAATTGGTGGGAGCGAGAAATATATATTGGGAAACGTTCATTTGAAGATACGATCAGAGAATATGATACGCTGCAATTATAAAATGACGAAGTAAGCCAAAGGAATAAAGGAATAAATAAGGTGAATCATATGCCCGCCTGGAGCCGGAATAAGTGAATAAATTCACCCCAAGGAATAAAGATTACCCACCGCTACTTTACTCCTTATCTCCACAAAACAGATACCTATTTGTTTGTCACCTCTTTTTTCATCTCACAGTTAATGCACTTCATAGAACAATGCGCTGGGTTTATGATCACTCCTAGAATTTTAGTCCTTACATCAAATGAATTAGAATAATATGATTGCTTCAAATAAAATTTAGGCACCACTACAAAAACTATTGGATTATATATGCTTGCATCTCTAAGTAGTCTGAAGATTATATCATCAATTTTTTATATATAAAATAAAGATAATTAATATCAATATAAAACAAAGGTATTCAACAGATAATTTATGTGTGCCCACGCTCTTTGTTGAATAGTCCCTTTTTTGGGAAAGACATGACTATCTTAGTTGTTTTATTTTACTATCTAATTTAGGCTTTACTTATACACAGGATTACTTATAAAGGTTAGGCCAAATTTTAAAATTAGGAACTAAATATTGAATTGAAAGTATGTTTTAATTGTTACTGTAAAATAATTACAAGATAATATAAAAATATTCATTTAAAAATATCCTACTAAATTCATGAAATGCATGCACCGAGACTTGTGAATGAAGTTGAATGAAGTGTGTCAATTTATATTTACCTATAATTACGATAGGTTGGTCGAGTGGTTAGCGGCCCTGACTACGCAATCGACGGGGCTCGGGTTCGATCCCCGACGGGGACAAGCATTTGCGTGAAGAGCATAAATGTTTGTATTTCCGGGTTTGGGTGTTTATTAAATATATTCCATGTATTTATATATGTATTTCTATGTATTATATCGTTGACTAACACCCATTACACAAGCAAATAATTTGCTTACTTTGGGGTTAGATCAGTAAGTGTAATTTGTCCCGTGAATATTATATATTATATATTATATATTATATATTATATATTATATATTATATATTATATATTATATATTATATATTATATATTATATATTATATATTATATGTTATATATTATATATTATATATTATATATTATTATGTAATCTGTCGCTACATTTTAACCCGACTGCAGGAGGGTAATGTGTTCATTAGTCTATGTATGTACGTATATATATGTATGTTTATTCCTATGTGGTGTTCTAAAGGCCAAACGCGTAGGCCAGTCTTGATGATTCTTATGTCAATCGATTCGTCTTACCTTGCAAGTGTCCTTAAAGACATGACATTTATTAGAATCCACAATGTAAACCACCAGGCGCCATATTGTCAAAATATATATTGATGGAATATTGTCAAGATATATATTAATGGAATACCTAGGTATTTTACGATACCCCACAATGTCATGTGAATTTCATCAAAAAAATTTTCAAAAGCTGTAGCAATTTCTACGTCTGTTGAAAATAAGGTATCATCAAATTTTAATGTTAAGTTTGGTTTCAATTTTTTCAAGTTATTAATTTCATTTTTAATGATTTGCCAAGTTGTTTCCACTACATTTGTGCTATTTTTTATTTTATTTTTTACCAATTTTGAGTTAGCTATTAAGCACACTTTCTTAAACAATTTTGAAACCTCCTTTACATACTTACAAAAAGAAATGCTTCTGTTATATTTTCTTTCTTCATAAAGTTCAAAAAGTCTAATACGGCTTTTGTGAATTCCGATTGTAGCCCAGTCACTAAATTTGAGATTTTTATTGATAGTAATTAATTTATTTTTAAAAATAAGGTCATACTGGGTTTTGGTTATATTTATTAATGAATTAAACATCTCATTAGGGTCTGTTTGGTAAGAAAAAGAAGGTAATTTAGCCAAAAAATATTTCTGAATTGTAAAAGTTTCGTTTTTGTTATTGGTTTACATTTTATTGATTGCTTAGTTGTTTTTTGACATATTAATGATATTAAAGCTTAAAGCTATGAGCTGTTATGACCCGAGTCCAACTTGCTAATGACAGATTTACTGTTGGGCTCAATATTCGAAAATATATTGTCAATACAAGTTGCTGTTGAGGCTGTAACTCTTGTTGGTTCAGAAAACAAATGCAATAAGTTATAAGACAGGAACAATGCTTTAAGTCTATTAGTCAAATTATTACCTACCTAGTCTAATTAAAGCACACTATATTTCTTATTGCATGGTCAAGTACCTACATTCATTTAATATTTCAGCATTAAAACTGGCTTCTCTTTGATGTAAAATTAACGTTTATCTTTGCATTTAAATGATTATTTAAAACTTTCATGCGCGTTGATATAATATCCCCTGACCATGGGCGTTACCAGGATTACTTTCAGGGGGGTGCATAGCATCTACACATCATACCATTCACTAAAAAATAAAGAATAATACATATATTGTTATTATTTTATACGTATTTTGTTTCCTGCCAGGGGGGTGCAAGCGCACCCCCTTGCACCCTGCTGCCGGCGCCCATGCCCCTGACATTCTGATACTCCGTGTATTCTTTCATTCTCTTTGTAGAAATCACTATAGAATATAACCGAAATTACTTGCAACGGTACAGTTGTCATAGAAAATGCGTATATTAAGCTTTTAGGGTACAACTGACAACAACGTGAATAGTATAGAGCCATTTATTTATTATATCTTTGTTGTTTATAGGCTACAATTGTTATTTTCCTTCAAGAGGAATGTTTATTTGCTTATCGTAGTATGCCATAAAAAGATAAGTGTGACGATCTATATAACTGTTTATCAGGTATGAGAAATTAGGTGCTTATTGAGTTATGGAAATATAGTAATAATAATAATAATATAGTAATAATTTTGGATAATTGTAGTAGGTACTTATAGAATAAATCGGAAACTGCTGCAGGCCTTCAGATTAATAGCTCTAATGTCGTACCTCTACACTATAACTCAGATAAACTGGGACATAAAGAACTGGGAAATAAAGAAGTATCTTCACGCCCATATCCCCGAAGAGGTAGGCAGAGGTACAATAAGTGCACTCACGATTAGCCGAAGATACTTACGGCCGGTTTCTGAGACGTAGATAATTTTTTAACAAGTAGTTAAGTGGTTAATCTCTGTTTAACATCAGTTTTACAAGCAAGTTGTCTGTTAAACAGAGTTTAATTGCTTGTTAAAAATTTATTTGCGTCTCAGAAACCGGCCGTTAGTCCCACAATGTGATAGGCGGAAAGCAGCCTATCGCTAACCGGGCACTTTCCAATCCCGGGCAACGTTGTATTTATCAGAAAATGGAAAAAAAATACATTTTCTTAGTTGCCCGACCTGAGAATCGAACCCGGGACCTCACGTAGTCAACTCCGACATCGGAACACTATGTCACAGAGGCGATGATGGTGTCATAAAAAATTTACTAATATTTTGTTTGTTATCATTATCTGTGGTTAAAGGTGGCACGAATATTCGGTTACTATTTGACAACTTATTATGGTATTCGATATTCGTCCGAATATTGCGAAATATTCGGTCAAATACCTAATCGTATGAAAAAGTCGCACATACATGATATAACTCAAAAAATATATATCAGAGTTAAGGTCAAATGTTATAAATGTTATAAATTTTAGCATTTTTTGGTACGGCTTTTTCTATAGAAAATCAAATATACAATATTTTTAGCGATATAATATAGCGAGACTACTAGTTACTCAATCTGTCGTAAACAAATAATACGTGTCTTGACACGTCACGAAACAAAAACGCCGCCTAATATTTGGACATCGGATATTCGGTATTCGGCAAAATCACTATTAGTGGCATCTCTACTGTGGATACTGAAAGTTTTCAAAATATTATGAACCGGTCCGACTATTTTTATTTGGTCCAAGCTTCTTATTCTACAGGGGAATCCATGTAATTTTTGAATGTAAATAAGGAAGTTACTGATTTTGCCCCGATTTTCGAAAATCGAGTTTTCATAGATCTCCACGTTTTAAGATCCTAGGAACCTTCTCCGACGATTCTCACGATGATGTCATTATATCTGTATGTATGTCTGTGGCTGCACGCGCGCGCGCGTGCGCGCGTGTGTGTGTGTGTCTAAGTATGTAAACATCTAATAACTTTTTGATTTTGAGAAAATTTAAAAAAAACCCAAAAAATTTTTTTCGGTGAAACAGTATTTTATTAATATAACTTCCAGATTAATGTACCGATTGAGTATCAGAAATCAGAAATACTTTATTCAATAAAACTTTTTACAAGTTATTTTGAGGCGTCAACATTTTTTTAAACTACTACCGGATCGGAAACGCGGCTTAGTCCGACTTAGAAGATCCGGCGGAAGAAACTCAGCGGGCTTGTCTTTTTTTCATATCATCTATTTTTTTACAATATCACAATATTACAAAACATATATATGGGATCGGTATGAGGTGCAATTAATCCCAGGCTTTTTTGTCTTCTAAATAATCTGAGATTTTATAATATCCTTTTTTACACATACATTTTTAAATTTATTGACTGTTAAATTTCTTATAGTTTCGGGAAGTTTATTGTAAAAGCGTATACATTGCCCCATAAAAGAGTTACTTATTCTGTGGAGACGAGATGCATGCACAAGATTGTTTTTGTTCTTTGTATTAAGTGAGCGTACGTCACAATTTTTTTTTAAAAAGCAAATATTTTTACGAACGTACATCAAGTTCTCAAATATATATTGGGATATAACAGTTAGAATATTGATTTCTTTGAATTTTCCTCTCAGGGAAACCCTCGGGCTAAGATTGTAAATTGCCCTAATAGCTCTTTTCTGCAATACAAATATAGTATTTATTTCAGCAGAATTTCCCCAGTACAGTAGTACAAAAACTAATCTGCTCTAATTCTCAAAAAACTATGTCTATTGCATCAAAATCGGTTTATCCGTTTGGGAGTAGTCGTTGACGATAAATTTTGAAAAAAGTGTTTTTTTTAAAATAACCATAAATTCTTTAATCAATTATTTTTTGGTATTCTAAGATGTTTTAGTACCAAAAAATATCACGTCAAATCAACGTCGAATGCCGTTTCAAAAATCAAATTTGTATCTAATTTTCAAAAGTTACAGCTTTTCAAATATTAAAATTACGTTGTTTTTAGTAAACTTACTTTACTTTCAGGTACACGGATTGACTTCAAAATGTTATCAACTTTTCTCCTTTAAAAACTGCATCCAACACCGTTTATTGGATCAAAATCGGTCAATTTGTTTAGGATATATTAATGACGAAAATATTTGAAAAAATGTTTTATGACATTGCTTCGGAATTTTTCAACCTTTCGATTATGTAACTTAGGCAATGTTTTAGATCTCAAGAATTGAGTTGAATACCATTCGAAAGATCAAAATTGATCATCGTTTCCAAAATATACAGCTTTTCAAAAATCAATATACTGCCATTTTTAAAAAAAATACATGTTTGAACTGAAAAAATCTATACTTATAGCTTTTACTCTTTTGAGCTTAAAATACCTTAATTATAAGCGGGAAGTTTCAGGGACGGTCTGCACGGTTTAAACATTTTTTTATATCATTAGATAGCAAACAAGCTGTTGACTCTCCTGATTAAAAGATAAATCGTCAGGTATAGACACCAAAGATGTTAATGGTGCGTTAATAATTAATATCCGTTCGGCAGGATGGCGATACCGTATGCATAAATCTACCGGGTACACTTTGAAATCAACGGTGCTCAGGTTCGGTTCCCGACAGGGATAGACATTTGTGTGATGAGCATAGATAATTGTTTTTCTGGATTTGGAACAACCATATCAAAAGCAAACGATTTGCTTACTTCGGCGTTAGATGAAGTCGTGTAAATTGTCCATCGAAATTATCGTTCACCGATCATTGATATAAGTTTTTATATAAATGTCATCGATATTATTATACACACCTTCCTATAAAAATAGTTTGGCATTTATAAATGGAGAATAATCATTAAAAAATTATTTATTTTATATATAACAACTAAAATAAAACTAGTTCATTTTATAAGTTCCTGTTTATCTTACAATTTGAGTAAATGTCAGTAGATGAAGCAAATTATTTTGTAAGAAAAAATAATGAGTTAGATAATATTAATGATTCATCCAACTAATATTTGTCATGGCCAAAAATCACGTCAGGCGGGTAATGTCATGGGTTTCCCTTATGGTGGCTGTGGATTCTGTTAAATAAAACGAAGATTAAGTGGAAATCTTCGTTACATTCGTTTCGTACAATTTAAAAAAGGGACAAGGGATGGATTTTCTGGCGGTCGACCGAGCCGAGTAGACTGCCGGGCCAAAGGCTTAGCTGTTTTCTTTTGAGGTCCTTGTCTTTAATCTGGACGGGTAAGACATCGGCGGCCAAATGGTCCACGAGAAGGACGATGCTGCGGAAGGCCAGCCTCCCTAGACAAGTGGCAAACGCTCATTAACTGTTCAAATATTACGCTTTGGCGATATTTAGGCCAAATTGGTAACCAAGTGGATCATGGCTTGTTCAACGTTTGTTCCATTCGAACTTTACGAAGTATATCAAATATTGTCTCTGAATTGACGGTAAACGTCACTTTGAAGTATTATTTTCACCGAGGTTATAAGCTTTATTTATATGAAAAGTACATTAAAAGCAAAAAAGACTTGCCTCCCAAGATGTAGCGTCAACGCTAGTACAATAGAAAGAGAAATTTATGATTTGTCATAAGCTGTTGACACGAGCGTAAACGAATTTGTAATTGGTAGCCAAGTGTCATTCGTCAAACGAAACGTTATATTGCATCGATCATTTTTGACAATTTTCGTACAAAACCGTAGCCATGTGGCACTTTTGACAAGCAAAATAGTAGCGAATTATCCGATAATCAGCGAACGCTAGAACCCTGCAGATTGCGCTTAAAATGGCGGTTGATCACTATTATTCAATCAGCTGTTCTAAAGCGTGGATAACATCTGTGAGAATTTTTGATAATTTTAAAGTAAAATGAACGCAAATTAAGGCTTTTGGTGGCACATTATTAATGGTGCTTTGATATCCTTGTGGCGCGGGCGGGGTATTAATGCCATATGCATACATTTACCGGCTACCTTACCCTCCAAACCGGAACACGACAGTAACAAGAACTGTTGCTATTGCTGCAGGAATAGGTGGGCCAGTGGTATTAGACCCGGGCGAGACAATGCAGAACTCTACCACCTAGAAGCCACAATGCTAGTGACTCATTAACCCAATTGTTCGCTTCTAACGAACTGCCTAGACACATTGTAAGTAGTGATAGGTTTGCAAAATGCTGACAATGTCTTAATGATGATAAATATAATATTTCGTCTATAAATATTTTACAAACACTATAAGTTCAAGTTATAAACACTATAATTATTATCAATACAACCCTTGTATTTTGTAAATTTAATGAAACAAAGAAAGATAGTTTATTTTTCAGTGTAGCAATAGATTTCGATCAATTTTACATTTCTGTAAATATGTATGCCAAAAAATACGTAAAAAAGAAGTTTTGTATGTTCAGTTTTGAATATTTTTGTTCATTTTTAATAATAAATTTATCATCAGCTTTCATAAATCTGAAACATAAGTTTTAAAATGTGACTATCGATAACATTTTGCACAATTCTACGTTCACTTGTAATGTAAAGAGGATTTACTTAAAATATGTTAACACAATCAGATTTGATAGCAAGGAAGATAAATGCATAAATCTTGGTGACAGTATTTAATTTTATAAGCCATTAAATTATTAATACTAACAGAATTCAATTGACATGTTAGCTATATAGAAACTTACGGCATGACAGTAATCGAGAAGAAAATATAGTATATTTTATCTTATTCGCACTTACGCGGTACATACAATCAAAATTGAATCAGATATAGCGACTCTGTTCTTATTTTTTTATATCCATCCATGTATATTATTCATCCGAGATCAATGACGTGTATAATATTACCAACTATACACGTCATTGTCCGAGATTGATTCACGTTGTGAAAACAACACTTCAGACTGACATCGCCGTCAATTCACAGACAATATTCGATAGAACTCAATAGAATGAACGTTAAATAAGCCATGATCCACTTGGCTACCAATTTGGTCTAAATGACGCCAATGCGTTATATTAGAATGAACAGAGAGCTCGGTTGGCGGTCAGTGTGTGCGCAGGACTTAGAAAAATTTTGATGGAAAATTTCAACCCCTTCTTTGTTGCACCATTGCGTGGAGCGGGTAAGGGACACCAACTTTTGTCAAGGTCACTTTGCTCTGAGCTCATACCCCGTGGAGTTAGGTGATGAAAACCGAAATCCATTACAAAGGCGTCTGCGACTTAAAAAAAGAAAATGTATTGAAATTCCCCTAGTTAGGTTAGGACTCTTAAATTATGGCAATTTGCGTTCATTTTTCTTTAAAATTATCAAAAATTCTAACAGATATTATCTTATTTACAGGGTTCTAGCGTTCGCTGATCATCGGATCACAATTTTGCTTGCCAAAAGTGCCACTTGGCTAAGGTTTTGTATGAAAATTATCAAAAATGATCGATGCAATATAACGTTTCGTTTCACGAATGACACTTGGCTACCAATTACAAATTCGTTTACGCTCGTATCAACAGCTTATGTCAAATCCATACATTTTGTTTTCTATTCTCCTAGCATTGATGCCACTTGTCTTGGGGGGCAGGAACTGTCTGTTTGTAACGTTGTCACCGAACGCAACGCGCCGCTTGTTTCTAAGCCTTTAAGCTTGATATCATAAACCTGGAACGGTACACGAGGTTTATTGTAATTCTTTATACCAAGCTACTTCTCTTCCAGTGAGCATAGACGTAAGCAATGTAAGGAAATAAATATTAACTCGAAAAAAAAATTAACTATTTAAGAGGAGGATCAACAAATTCTTTAAAAGCCGGCATCGCATTGCCAACTAACCCTTTATGTTGTAAATGTCCATGGGCAGTGGTGACCGCTTTCCATCAGGTGGCCCACTCGCTCGTGTGCCTGCAAATTCAATAAAAAAAAACTCATACTTATCAGATCACGGGTACAAAACATTGTTAATGCCACTTAGTGGGTATATGGCGATACATCCTTCTGAATACACAACTGAACAGTCGTATTTATGTTTTAAATAATTTGAAATACAATAGCACAGCGTTGATTGCAAACTACCTTTAGTACACTTGGTAAAATGTTTAATTAATTTAATGTAATAGGTATACAGCGTGTAACAAAACTCTGTTCAGCCCGAAAGAGACATATTATTGTGTCGGTTTTATAAAAAAACATTCTATAAAAGTAAAATATTACATGGTATTTTAAAATCTTCGTATTTAATCTTAAACTTCGCTCAAATTTTGTGAATATTTCAGACTTGTAATACTCCGCTGAGTAAGCGTGCGCGGCTTCCTAGGCGCGTCTGTATCTGCCATTTTTGTCCGGCATTTTGTGCTGACATATTATTTGAAATATCATATTATAATATATTTTGATCAATTAAAGTTTACCTAGCTATATTTGCAAAATAATAGCATATAAAAAATAAGCAGATTGTATAAAACTACTAAACAATGCCTTTGGCAACCGGATAGGGTTTTTTAAACACTGTATATCGACGGTCCCTACGTATATAAGGACATGTCAAAATGTAAGATTTTTTTATTACATATATGGCTTTCAATTGTCCAAATGCTCATATCTATATAAATTTCATTTTCATTTTATGTATTTCGCTACTTATACAAATCGAATAAGAGAACAAGTGTAATAATTACAAATAATTAATAGTTGTCGTAGATGCTGATATCTATACTTATCGTTCTGATAGGTGACGTGTTTTAAAATGTGCCTTTTAAAATTTAAAATGCTGTATAAAGAGACATGTTTTTAATAATATATTTTTAATATTTTCGGGTGGTGATTTTACGTTGTTTAAGGTATGGTGTTGAGTATGAAATAAGTTGTTGGTTTTCATAAAACATTTATATTTTATGAATTCATCGAATTATGTTTTCCATTTTTTTTAAGCGTATAAAGAGGTATCTCCGACTTGTCTGATATGAACTTCAACGTAAAAAAATACTTATATAGATACTATTATGGACTCCCTAAATCTAATAACTCATTGTAGAAAAAATTGTTTATAATTATGCATAGAATTATTTCAACAGTGATTTGAATATTGATTGCGCTCTCATGTAAACAGATCCGTTTATACGTAGGGACCGTCGATATATGTTTTATATTTGTTCAATTTAACTGAGTGCAACTGGATTCGATGCCCTAAGAGATCGTGAAAGAGCAAGAGAATTCGGAGCGATCATACAGTGGGCCCTCTGCCACCTATTTTTTAAATTGAAAAAATATTCACGTAGGTATGTATTTTTTAGGTTACATTTTATATAAGTAGGTTAAAGTTCATGTGTTCGTAATAAGTTTTGGGTAAATTAAAAAAACAACATGTTATAACCAAAATATTATGTTTATTGCTTTTCAAAATAATCTACTTTACATTTTAAACATTTTTTCATGCGACCGAACCACCTTTTAAAACAGGAGGACCACAGATCTGACGGCAAGTTTTCTACGTGCTGATTGAACACTATCACTGCCTCTTCGGAGTTGGTAAAAGTAAAACCTCTCATCAAATCTTTGATTTTGGGGAAAATACAGAAATCACAGGGTGCTAGGTAGGGGTTATGCGCAGGATGAGTGACGAGATGTACTTTTTCGGAAGCTAAAAATGACTTTGTTTTGTTGGCTGTGTGTGAAGAAGCGTTATCATGATGTAGGAGAATGCGGATTTTGGGTTGTTTTTCGCGAACATTTTCTAAAACCCTGGGTAAACAAATGGTAGAATACTACTCGGCATTAACACTCTTTTGATCTTCAAGTGGAATTGTACAGATGGGACCCGTAGCTGAGAAAAAAAACGCGATCATTTTTTACCAACGTCTCGCCTGTCTTACTTTTGTTGGCCGACTCATTTTCAAACACCCATTCACAAGATTGCTGTTTTTTTCGGGTTCAAAACAATAAATCCACGTTTCGTCTCCTGTGACAATGTCATAAACAGCATTAGAATGTCCGTGGTTGTACTTCAGTAGCATCTGTGAGCACCATTCTACGCAAGCCCGCTTCTGCTCCGCTGTCAGTTCATGAGGGATCCAACGACAACAAAGTTTCCGAACTTTCAATTCTTCGTGTAAAATTTTCTGAATTTGGCTCATACCAATCCCCAATAATCCTCAAATTGTCTCATAGGTAATCCGGGGGTTTTCTTCAATTAACCGCTTAACAGTAGCCACATTACTTTCGTTGACGGCAGTTGAAGGCCGCCCTTTACGAAATTGTTTTTTTTTTCGGAATGTCTCAATTACTGTTAGCCTTATGGGCTGTTACAGCTTCACCGGTCGCGGCGAAATTGGTCATGTAAAGAAACTCGACCTCTCTCAAATTCAGCAAACCATCGCCTCACGGTGCTCAAACAAGGTACTTCTCTCCCAAAAGCATTTTGAAGACGAGCGGCACAGTCTTGCGGAGAAAGAGAACTTTTAAAATCATAAAAAATCATCGCTCTAAAATCTTTTCGACTTAATTCCATTTTCGTTGCGTACGTAGAACTTTGATGTATGATAATAAAACAATTGACAAGTCATTTCCCGCCAATTGTTTTTTTTCATTACTAAGAAGGTTGCAATGTTTTAAAATTATAACATTCGAAATTCAAGTAGTTCCGATTAGCTAGAAGTGCAAAACTTTTAGTGTGTCCCATGTATAATGATGATTTTTAATAATTATGGACTACTGTAAAACGATTCTTTTTAAATTTTTTGAAAAGCTGTAACTTTTGAACGCGATGATCGATTTTGATCTTCAAAACAGCAGTACAAAATTTTCATTATTAATGAATAATTTTTCTTAAAGGCGATTAAGCGCCGTTTCTATAAAACCACATAGAACATATGTTTTTAAACGTAATTTTATACATTTTAGATGAATTACTCAACATTTCGCCCTAGTTGGTCCGGGATTCCTTTAATTCAACCGTCTGGCGTTCTTCAAGGCAATTCGTAAGAGGCAAAGGATTGGCTATGTGGGTCACTACCATCGTCGATACTGGGCGGTAGAGTTCTGCATTGTCTCGCCCGGGTCTGATAACACCGCTTTACCTATTCCTGCCGCAAAAGCTTGCAACCTGCCTGGCAGAACGGCAGATGGCCTATTCTTCAAAGGAGTCCGGACTAACACGGGGAAATCGGTTTACATATTTTTATAAATAACAAACATTCTTTACATTGTCTGGTTCTAAGCAACAGAATGAGCTTACTTTCATCAATTTAAGTCACACTAGTTGTGCTAAGAAATAATTAAGCGATTTGTGTGTAACGGTACTAAAAACTAATATACCGAAATACAGAGTCGAGTCGTTTTACTCATATAATGTATACCGTTGACTAACACTGATATATCTTTTAGTTTTTATACAGGCCCAGGCTTGAGCTCCGAATGATTTACAGAATTACTCTTGAACGATGTAACTGTACATAGAAATCACTGTTCACCGTTCATCGATACAAAGAAAAAATTTTAAACCGATACCTTTTTTTACCGATAGCTCGGTTCGCCGAAAGAATGTTAAAAATAATTAACGCTTCACCGATACTACTATGTGCAGATAAAGCGATTCGAACAACCGGGAAAATATACAAAGAAATATAAATAAAACGAACAAATGTAAGTGCTGTTTTTAAAAAACTGATTAGTATATATTAATATTATAAATGAGAAAGTTCGGATTTTTTGATGGATAGATGTTTGTTACTCAATCACGCAAAACCGACTGGACGGATTTAAATGAAATTCGGCACACAGATAGATGATAACCGAGTGAAAGTATCCAGTATTTTTTGGAATGATTTTAATATTTCCTGAACATCAATAGTTCTTTTTTCTGTTTATATTCGATTTGATTTTAATTGGCACACAGATAGATGATAACCTGAAGAAGCACAAATGTTACTTTTTATTCCAGAAAAATTTTATAACACAGCGGGCGGCAAGTGCAGGCAAGTGCAGCTAGTATTTTAATTAAAATAAACTTTCTTTCTCAGCCTCACAAACTTTGGTTGAGTCTGCCCCTGCTGTGGTCGACGCTCGCTCTGTTCTATTCTCACCTTACTACGCGCATCATCCAGGTGTCATAGGCGTATATTAACTCACTTTCGTCACCAAAGATCTATATGCTAATCAAGAAGAAAGGTGATCTAAACTCTGCATAGAGTGACAGACGACCATTTCACAAATATTTATCAGTTAAACTTAAATATTGTGTAATCAATTTTAATTAATTAATTATTTAAAGGCATTGATATAAAAAACCAAAAAATTATGCAAACCACTGCCTCATTAATAAACGTATTACATAAACCAAAATAGTATTTTTTATTTCCCACATGTAAGTATATCTTTTACTAGCTTTTGCCAGCGACTTCGTCCGCGCGGACTTCGTTTACTCCGCACTGCTCCTCCCCCATAGGTGATAGCGTGATAATATGTAGCCTATATGTTGACCCGACCTGTTAGTAATATTCATGCAAAATTTGAAGTAAATCCATGCAGTACTTTTTGAGTTTACCCCGGACATACATACAGACAAACAGATAAACAGATAAACAGACAAACAGACAAAAATTCTAAAAACCATATTTTTGGCTTCGGTATCGATTGTAGATCACGCCCCAAGTATTCTTTTAAAAAATATTCAATGTACAGTTTTGACTTTCCTACGATTTTATTAAATGTATAGATTACCAAAAGGATCACCTCGAAGAATGTATTTTTAGTTATAACATAAGATAGCAAACAAGCAAATGGCTCTCCTAATGGAGAGGTAAACATTGCCAATAGACAGAAAGATATTGGTTGCTATCCTTGCGGCAGATTCTTAATGCCACATGCATAAAATCGGCTACTTTAACCTCCAACCAGAATACGACAATGACAAGCTCTGACGCTATTGCGGCAGAATAACTTTATTATTTAACAATTTTTTTTTAACTAAATCTAATTTTCAGCTTATATCATGTGTGGTTTTATTACAGAATTGTTTTTTTTTACATTACAAGGTAGTGAAAGAGCAGATAGGTCATCTAATGTAAAGAGACATAGCCGGGGGAGACGATCCGTGAATCTACTATCTAGTAATTGCGATGGTAGTGACACATATCAATTCGCTCGCCCTACACTAGGCGACAATCTATACGCATACTTGTGGTACATTTTACTAAAAAAGTATCGCATAAAAGTGTGAAACGGTTCGAGATTTGGCGTGGTAGTTTAAATTCGTGTCTAGATGTGTTATCTACTATAAAAATACCATTTTATAAACATTAAATAAAGAAGATAGATTTTTATTAGAATGTTATTTCTACTAACGCCATCTAAAACATTATAAAACTAACGAGTTAAGATCGATTGAATCAAAGGCGCCTCCAAATTTTGAACGATCACTTTTTCCAGATTAGTGATACAAAAAATAAGTAAGCAAATTAAACATAATACAGCTTGTGTTGAAATTTAAAATTCTACCATCCAGTATAAATAATACAGATTGTGTTGACATTTAAAATTCTACCATCTTGGCGTTTGGTGACTTGTGATTTATCTTATGCAATTCTGTAGGCAATTTTTCTCTCGCGCTGCTCTTCTGTAGCAGCAATTCGGTTTTAGTTTTTCAAGCAATTAGCTATCTACCATAAAAAATATCATTTTATAAACATTAAAAGAAATAGAAGGTAAGATAAGTTTGTAACTATAAATTGACCTGAGGATGCTTGTGTAAACGAAACTGGTTGGTAATTAATGATAATAACTTAATTGTAAAACAGTACAAGTGTATAAATGATAAAGTATTACACTAAAATGGAGTTTCACCAAGTGCCGACGATGAAAAGTGTAGAATATATAAATAGAAGATATATTTTGTATTAGAATCTTATTACTACTAACGGCATCTATTATAAAACTAACGAGTAAATACCGATTGAATAAAGGGCGCCTTCAAATGTTAATATTAACCGCAATTTCCAAAAATCGAGTTTTCATTAGATCTCTACGAATTGAGATTCTAGAAACGTGATTATTTTTTTAAGTGACGTCAGTATGTCTGTATGTGTGCACGTGGTTAAATCTCTCACAGCTTATAAACGGGCTGGCCGATCGAAAAACGGTTTGCGGTGAAAGGTCAAAATCAATAATCAAATACAAAAGTTTTAAAAATTACAAAAGTGTCGTTTTAAACACGGTTTCAGGGATGGCTTGCAGGGTCATCCAGCTTAACAATTTTTTATTAATGATTTTGAACTCAAGAGACTACTTCACAAAATGTTTCTTTATATTTGATTGGCGGCGCCCGGTCATCGTGCCCTTGTATATTCACGTATAAACTGCAATAGCTATAGGGCCATCAGTTTGGTCAACTTAGCATCGAAGGTGTATGGTAAAATCATTGAAAGGAGAATGCAAGCGAAGTCCGAAGAAATGTGGGAGGCACAAGGGGTTTTAGGTCTGGAAAAGGATGTACGGATAAAGTTTTTTCACTCGGCAACATCGTGGAGAAGCATCTGGCTGTCGGCTGGAAAGTTCTCTGCGATTTGTGGATTTTGAGAAAGCGCTTAATAGAGTTGTGCAAAAAAAAACTTTTGGGACATTTTACGTAGTTATGGGATAATAAGTTATGCAGTTATGGCGTCTATTGCGTGCTTTACAATCCATAATCCAATAGGATATCAATATTGCTGTCAAGAATGGTTGTGTGTTGTCAGCTCGCCGGAGATATTTATCCTATGATAAATATCTCCGAAGAGTAAGAACATTGAATGTGGGAATGCGTATGAGTTACCTAATGGTGAACTGCCTGCTTTATGCAGATGACGGTGTACTTTTAGGCTCAACTCCATTTGAGTTCAAACACTTGTCACAGTTATGAACGATGATTGGAAGTGTATGGGCTTACATTTGAATGCGGAAAAAACTAAAGCAACCAGAACGGACGTAAGAGTTGTGGTCGATGAAGTAGTGCTGGAACAAGTGGATGAATTTATATATCTTTGATGTGCTTTTAGCAGGAAAGTATGCGGAGAACAGAGTGAATGAAGCGTTAGGGACATTACTTAAACGCACAGATTTAAGTCACGGTGCCCGTTTTGCCCTGCAAAATCATGTGCCTATTGTATGGAAGTGAGAGTTGGGCATGTCAGAAAGGGCATGAAAGTAGAATGAGTTAGCTACGAAAATTATGTGGCGTAACACTCGCGGACCGGGTTCGTAATACTGAAGTGAGAGAGAGGTGTTGGTGTAAAGATGAGAAAGAGCATGCTCCGTTTAAAGGTCAAATAAACAAACATACAATGCGAATGTGGAAGAATGTAAGTACCGGTAAAGGCCAAGACTGACGTACTATGTTCAGATGGATCTTGTACTATCCGAAGGTGGTGTCAAGAGTCTTCGCAACTGGCGTGTTTGTATGAAGAGAGTAATGAATGTGGAGGATGCGAAGCAAGTCTGCAAGGATTGTGATATATGGCACTCTGTACTCTCTGCCTACCCCGTAAGGGATCTGGCGTGAAGATATGTATGTATTTTATATTTCGCAAAACTATTTTCATTTTAAAATAAAGTGATTTTAACTACCTTAGACAAGCTCTAAAAAATAAAAAATAATGGATATAAGAATCAAACTTGGAATTAAAAAAAAAACCAAAACTATATTGCAAAACTTAAGAATAATAGTGAATTTTTTTTAAATTTTAAAGACCACAAACTGAGGTTTGAAATCACATACATACCTACAGACACTTACATCAATATCGGAGGACCGCACATAATACATTAAAACACATTTCTGATTGGCAATTCGTTGAGTTTCTACCATCCTGGTAGAAACTCTAAATTACCTTCGTGCCTACGGTTAGTCCAATATTAATTCTAAAAATATTTTTTGATTTTGATTTCAAAAATTGAAGTGAAACAAAAAAATTTTTGGATTTAAGAAAAAATCAATTATCTTAGCGGAATATTAAAAAATATGTGTTTTTCTTTACAGGAATAACTTTCATTTCTAATACCCATTTTTCTTTGAAAACTATTACTTTTAGAAAAAATTACCATAAGTAAAAATTGATTTCTATCAATATTAAATTTTAAGAGCGACGTGGTGGCACGAAATGGATCTTGAGTTGCTACATATTATAGGTACTATATACTATTATCATACTGCATTAAATGTTGTCAAGAATCCAAACTTAAAAAGACATACCAGAAAATATGGTATATAATATGGAGATAACATTGAAAATTATAACAATCGTCTTTTTAAAAAATCAAGAAAATTTTAGTAAGTACTAAATATTTAGTAGAAAGTCATCAAAAAAAATTGCTTAAATACGGCATATTCGCACTGGTAGAAAAGATCACAAGTGCAGTATTTTTGTCGGACAAAAGATTTATTAAATATCTTGTAAATGCATGACAACTAAGCATGAATCCATCAAGGAAAGGAAACTTATGTATTCAGCATATTATTTTAATGGCAATGCCACGTGCATAAGTTCACCGGCTACCTTACCATCCAAACCGGAATACGACAATTATAAGCATTGACGCTATATAGTTCTTGCCCACTTGTGGAATTCTAAACTAGTATTCACGATGGTAGAAACACGTTTAGCCAGTTGTTCGTCTTTCAGAACTATCGTGCAGAATGGCGAATCGTTTATTCTTATTTATTATTTATTTATTTATCTTAATTATTGCGTAATTATTATTATTTAATTATTATTATTCGTTTATTTTACTTTAGGCACCCGGCGGAAGAAACTCAGGAAGTTTTCCTTTTTTTCCTATGTAACGTATTACAAATTTACAAGAATTATTTCACACTACAAAAGTGACTTAAAATTTAAAAAATTTCGTTTCGTTTCATCAAAATTTTTACAATTTACAAAGTTATTTTATTATTTACAAAATTTTAATCATCAATTTTTATTTTATTTAAATTTTAAGATGAATTCAACAAACTATTTATTAACATTTAATTTTATCGCCTTAAAACTCTCTTATTTCTTATTTATAGTACTTATGTTTTATCTTATAGCAAATCAAAAAATGTTTTACGAAATTTATTTATAGATAATTAGCTGTGCCCGCGACTTCGTTCGCGTGGAAAAAATTCTAAAATAAAAACCCGCATAGTTCCCGTTTCCGTGGGATTTCCGGGATAAGAACTATCCTATGTCCTTTCTTGGGTCTCAAACTATATTTGTACCAAATTTTATCCAAATCGGTTGAGTGGTTTGACCGTGAAAGCGTAACAGACAGACAGACAGACAGACAGACAGACAGAGTTACTTTCGTATTTATAATATTATAGTAATATTACTATATTACTATAATATTACTATTACTATAGTAATAGTAATAGTAATAGTAAAATAGTAAATAGTATATATAGTATAATAGTATATATTATATAGTATAGAATAGTATGGATAGTATGGATGATTTAAGATAAGTAGGAATTTGATTCTATATGTTATTTGACATACAATATACATTCCGATCGTTAACATAGTCGGCGGGGTGATCACGTAACTCGCAACGCGAAATTATCGTGATTGTTTAGTTATTGCAAGACACATAACAGCCTTGTACATTAGTGGTAGTCGTTGCCGCTTGATTAGTTTTGATGCTGTGACATTGCAAAAAGTGCATCTAGTGACCAGCAAACAATTGGCGAGGTTTTTGATGATTTTTTCATTACGTTTAAGATTCATCGCTGATCGCTGGCGAATAGCAAACGTTAGATGATAAGCCTACCGATCGTTAAAAGTACCTGAATATTTTGTTTCTTAGTTTATTCACATATACACGTTGAGATGAACCGAACAAAAGCTTATAATGCTTAAAGAATAAAATCACGTTGCCTTAGGGATGCCAAAAATAAGTTTTATTCTAATAGAATAAATTAATTTTTATTAAATCCCAGCAATATTGTATCGCGCTCTATTTAGAAATAATACATCCGGTGACTTAAAATAGGTAAATTGTTTTAGGTCAAAAAACTGTTTTAAATACTTTCTCCTCTATCAACATAAAAAAATAATATATGGCAATTTAATATTTAAATAAATGTCAAGTTTCGTCACTTATTTTATATATGGGAAACAATATGGAAACCTTTCACGTAATTATATTCACAACCTTTTTTTTTCATATTAACTGTTGCCCGCGACTTCGTTCGCGCAGATTTCGTTAACTCCACACAGCTCCTCCCCCTAAGGTGAAAGCGTGATAATATGTATGTAGCCTATATGTTGACCCGACCTGTTAGTAATATTCATGCAAAATTTGAAGTAAATCCACGCAGTACTTTTTGAGTTTACCTCGGACATACATTGACTTTCCTAGGATTTTATTATATGTATGTACCTATAGATTATAAAATAGCAAACAATCAGATGGGTCTCCTGATGGAAAGAGTCAACCATCGCCTATAGACACCAAAGGTGTTAATGGTGCGTTGCTACCTTGTGACAAGGTGTAATGACACATGCATAAGTTTACCGGCTACCTTACCCTTCAAACCGGAACAGGACAGTGACAAGCATAGGAATAGGTAAGGCAGTGGTACCAGACCCGGGCGAAACAACGCAGAATTCTAGCACCTAGAAGCTACGATGGTAGTGACTCGAATAGCCAATCGGTCGCCTTTTACGACCTGCCTGGCAGAACGACAGTTAGCCTATTCTTCAAAGGAGCCCGAACCCGAAAATTTTTTTCCCGTGTTGGTCACGGGAAAAAAATGTGCAGGGCTGTGTATATAATTACGTGACAGGTTTCAGCTGTTCAGCCGTCCCTACTGGCCCCTTTTGTCGACGTCCGTGAGTATTGGTACGTTCCCTTAGACGACAATGCAAAACGGGGGTTTAAACCCCAACTACGCACGTCATTGGGTTTTAGTGCAATCTTTTCTTCATGTTTTTTGATTTGTATAGTGTTGATATTTTTAGATAATAATTTTGTAAGATGGTGCTATACTGTATGACATACTAGCTGCACCCTGCAGCCCGCCGCATTATAAAAATTTTGGTGAATCCCACGAGTATAACTCATTTTGTCCGGATAAAAGTAGCTTATGCGCTATTTCAAGCTATCATAAAGCTACTCCCTTGTGTGTCTTTCGGAGTGGCGAATATTAGATAATCTAAATTAATTTTCTACGTTTTTTAAATTAATTACTAATATACTACCTAATATATCTACGAGTAAAATATATCGCTAGAAACAATCATATAAAAATATTTAGACTTTAATTTGATTGAATTTTATCATCATATTCATGTGTTACCGTTGTAAAACTTTAATTAAATTTGCATGAAAACAGCAATAAGTTTATACATATATCATAATTTTTATTATAAGTATCAAATAAAAGTTCTCCCTCTTTTTGTATTGAAGAATAGTTTAAAGTTAATTTCTTCTTTGTTATTTTAAGTATCTAAAAGTGTCGTGACAAAATATAGCACAGAATTTTGTCAATATAACTTAGATTTTTGAGATTAGCGGATGTACTAAATACACCTAATGACAAGATAAATACCTAGGCACAGACTACTGAGGACAGAACTGAATGTTTACGTTAACCTTACCAAGTTTAAAATATATTTATTTAATGCGGATAAGTTAAGTAGTTGATGTAGAATCTTCTTACGGAATATATTATTATCTACTTTAAGGTAATAACTAAAAAAAAACGACGTATGAAATCTCGCCTGTGTTCTTTCATATAAGTCCGTTTTGTAATTTTGGTGTGATTGAGTAATAAACATCCATCCAAACTTTTGCATTTTTATTATTAATAATAGTAATATCTTTTAATATAGATTAATATTTAAACAATACTTTTCGAAAAAACACGGCTATACTAAAAGTCGTGCGAAGATCGGCCACCTAGATACTAAATTGTAAGTATACGAAATATGGCAATCTTCCATGTTCCCAATTTTCTTAAAAAGTTGATACAGTGAGAAACAAAAACCCGGTCTGTATAAGTCTGTCTGTATATATTTATGATATAATTAATATAAATATCTATTGCTTATCAGTTATCACACAAACGCTTGGCCCTCTTGGGAATGGAATATACGAACTACGAGTAAAACTTCTGGACCTAAAGCTTATTTGGTAACCCTATAAGTGATATTTATCAATCTAAACTAGAAGTTTCTTCTGCAATTTTTGGCGACATTATTCAAGGATAGCAACATTTCATTTCCTAATTGCGCGGTTGTGATCAAACTAGTAATAATAGATTACCTTTAATATGCTAATGTCATCCCAGAAGTATATAAATAAATATGTCATCATAACAGAAGCATCAGTTGGCAGGTAGAAGCCGAAGTGATCTTTCCACATTAAATATAACACAGACCTCAATCATAATGAAATCGCTGGTGGTGTTTATCGCGCTGGCTGTGATAGCTGTTGTCGCTCAAACAGAAGATGATGATAAAAGAAGAAAGAGATCAGTCGGCTACGAGTTCGTTGTACCCAACGCTCAATTAGGATACTCATCTGTTGTCGCTCCAGGAGCTGTATACTCACCTTACACATTGGAAAATTCTGCAGTGCTTTCTCCTGTACTCTCCTCTCCTGTATACGTCAAAACTTCTGCTGTAAGCCACCAGTCTCGCGTGGAGGTAAAATCTTCCCCAGCGGTGGTCACTGAACAAGTTGTACAGCCAGTAGTCCCCGCGCAAACTCTGGTCGAGTCTGTTCCTGCTGTGGTCGACGCTCGCTCTGTTCTATTCTCCCCTTACTACGCTCATCATCCAGCTGTCGTAGGCGTGCATTCACCCACCTTCGTCACCGAAGATCTATTGTTCAAGAAAAAACGTGATGTGAAATCTGCATAAATGAAAAACGACTGGCAGACGGGCGTCTCATGAACCATTCTCCTTTAAAGTGAAGATCCATCGTGTAACCAATTTTAATAAAATTTTCCTTGTGTAAACAACCTGTAAAAATTGATGTAAATTACCGTTTCAGTACAAAATATATTAAATAAAACAGCTTGATGTGTTTTTTATTCATACTAAATTTATTATTATCCATACTACAGTATTTATAGATATAGAGATTATGTATTATATATACTAAATTTATAAATACGAAAGTCTGTTCATCTATCACGCTGATTCGATTTCGATGAAATTTAGCATGGAGATAGTTGAAGCTCCGTGGTGAAACATAACTATTTTCTTTCAAAAACCAACTAGAGGCTGGAATAAGGAATGAAAATATATATAAGAAACTATATTATTGCTAACCTTCATTAGGTAAGTTATGAGGTTACAGCGTCATTGAAATTCTGTGGTGCATACCAAATCAAAATTAAACTTTTAATATGGCTACACCAATATATTTCAATATGAATATAATTAAATATTTTGCGAATAAATAAATTTAAATAAAATGAAAATTTTCAGATAATTGTTCATTTCAATTTCAGACACATGTCCAAGCGACTGAAAAAATTATTTGGTCCAATTATTTACGACGATAACAGTCGAGGCAGTTTGTGAATATTTGATAGCTGAAAATTAAATGGGCCCTGACTGGTAATCGTTCTGCGATGTAAAATTCCTGAATTGTTTTATATGTTCATCGATTAAATAGAACTATTTCAATGGTAGAGTTATTCATTATTACTAATTCATTATTACATGATTCTAAACTACTGGGCTTCTCATGAACGATTCTACGTTAAAGTGATAATCCATCGTATAACCAATTTTAATAAAATTTTCTTTGTGTAAACAATTTGAATTAATTCATTACTTAAATAACAAAAATTGATGAAAATTACCGTTTCAGTACTAAATATATTAAATAAACCAACTTGATGTTTTTTATCCACACTAAATTTGTTATTATCCATACTACAGTATTTATACATATAGAGAGTATTTATTATCTGTACTAAATTTATAAATACGAAAGACTGTCCATCTATCACCCTGATTCGATTTCGATGAAATTTAGCATAGAGATAGTTGAAGATCCGTGGTGAAACATAACTATTTTCTTTCAAAAACCAACTAAGACGCTGGAATAAGGAATAAAAATATATATAAATAATGTAAATAAATAAATAAGGAATAAAATAATACACATAAATAAATAAAAAATAAAATATAAGAAACTATATTTTCACCGACTTGCTACTCTGTGTTGGTCCCGGGTTCCTTTGAAGAATAGGCCAACTGCCGTTCTGCCAGGCAGGTTGTAAAAGGCGACTCATTTGCTATACGCGTCACTACTATTGTGGCTACTAGGTGGTAGAGTTCTACATTGTCTCGCCCGGGTCTGGTACCACCGCCTTACCTATTCCTGCCGCAATAGCGTCTGTGCTTGTCATTGTCGTGTTCCGGTTCGGAGGGTAAGGTAGCCGGTAAACTTACGCATGTGGTATTAGACCTCGCCACAAGATAGCAACGCACCATTAACACCTTTGGTGTATAGACACCAGGCGATGGTTGACTCTTTCCATCAGGAGACCTATTTGCTTGTTTGCTATCTATAGCAATTCTATGGTAGCCTTGTGATACTTTAAGATCCTCATTGGAAGAAGATTCGTATGAAATTACAGATTTTCTTAATATTGCAAACCATTTATTAACGAGTTTCTCATATCCGTTTGTACAAAAACTTGGCAACTTGTGAAAGCTCAGTGAGAATGCAA
Source organism: Apodemia mormo (assembly GCA_036924255.1). Lineage (NCBI taxonomy): Eukaryota > Metazoa > Arthropoda > Insecta > Lepidoptera > Riodinidae > Apodemia > Apodemia mormo. Next base: position 20,061,571 of record JAUPFN010000015.1, on the reverse strand, counting down.
TACTATGGTACCATCCAACCGAGCTCATGATGTAGCCTGAACGTAGGGACTGGAACTCTCTGATGCAGAGTTTAACAAGACTACCTTGTTTGGACTCATTGGTCTTAATGCTATAAGTACTAAGTTTGATTAGTGCTCATGATTACGAGGATCTAAAAATGGAGCTGAAAAAGTGCTACCGAAACTCACGCGTAGAATATACAAAGAGATAGTCAAGTTCGGACTCGATAAATTTTTGATGACGTATACTTTCCATTACGTATAATGTCGAAGATCTGAAGATGAAGCCGTAAGAATGCCATTGTAACTCACAGATAGAAATTGCTAATATAGTGGAGTATGGAGTCATTTCATTTGTTATAGTAAGTTGAAAAAGTGACATTAGAATTTCAAGAATCAAGATTCAAAATGGGCCTACATACAATAACCTCCTAAACTAAACGAGGCAATGTTTTTGAATTAGCACTTAATAGTCTTGTATTGGCAAACACCTTAATGCTGGATGATTTTCAGGATCTGATGATGGAACCGGAAGGTAATCATGAGAACTTCTAAATTTAAATAAGATAAACAAATCGAAATTGGACTTATTTGTTCTGTTTGGACAAACATTCTAGTGCTATAAGATTTCCAGAGTCTCATAATAAGGAAGTACATTATAGGAACTTCGGAATAAAACAGAGCAACACCATCGACTTTGGGGTCGTTTGTGTCATTATTATAAGGACTTTAAAGCGAAATGGCTTCCAGTGCCTGATGATAGAGCTGGAAGACGTACTCGAGAACTTCTGAGCTAAACCAGGTTAAACCGTCAAGACTAATTCGGTTTATTTTTGCAAACCATTTGGTGTTGGACGATTTTTCGTATCTGATGATGGAATTAGAAGGTAGTCATAATAAGTTCTAAACTAAACAAGATAAATCTATCGAGTTTGGGATCCTTTGTTGTGTTTTAACAAATATCCTGGTGCTAGACGATTTCCGGGGTCTTATAATAGAGCTGATCATGGAGGTCATTGGACCATTGGATGAAAATGGAGGGAATTTTTACAAAGATTTTGAAGCACGACGGTTATCCGTGCCTGATGATAGAAATGGAAAAATCTATAAGAAGTTCTAAGAAAACCCAGATAAGCTCATTCAGTGTGAGCTGATTGGGTTTGTTTTACACTTTTGTGCTGGATAATTTTTGGGATCTGATAATGATACTAGAAGGTGGCCATGATAATTTTTAAACTAAACAAGGTAAAAAAATGGAGCGTGGATTCATTAGTTCTGTTTTGACAAATACCCTAAAGCTTGATAATTTCCAGGGTCTTATATTGAAGTAGGAAGGAGGAAGTCTTTAGAGCAGGACAGCTTATGGTGTCAGACGATAGGACGGGAAAATGAGAAAATAAGAAATAGAAAATCCTACGCTAATCCAGAAAAACCCATTAAGTGTGGGTTGTTTAGATTTGTTTTGGCATATTTTTGTCGCTAGATGATTTTTTTGAATTTAATAATGGAAGGTGAAGGTGGCTATAGGAACCTTTAAACTAAACAAGATAAACCTATCGAGTTTGGATTCATTTGTTCTGTTTTGAGAAATACTCTGGTGCTAGATAATTTCTGTGCTCCTATGATGAAGCAGGAAGGAGGTTATGGGAACTTTGAATTTAAATAGGGCAACGCCATCGATCATTTGGATCGTTCTAATAAGGACTTTGGAGTAGAATAATTTCCAGTTTCTGAAGATAAAACGGGAAAATGATCTTACTTATTACGTTATTATTATTATTATTTAATTATTATTATTCTTTTATTTTAAGAAACTCAGGAAGTTTTCCTTTTTTTCCTATGTTTCGTATTACAAATTTATAAGAATTATTTCACACTACAAAAGTGACTTTTACAATTTAAAAAACGACATAAATCCATCGCGTTTGGTCTTACTTGTTCTGTTTTGACAAAAATCTGGTGTTAGATGATTTCCAGGTTCTTACGATAAAGTGGGAAGGAACGAAACGAACGAATAATTTTTTTTTGAAAGTGGAACAGGGGTTCAAACCTAACTACGTACGTTATGCGTTTTTTCGTGAAAACTTTTCTCCATGTTTTTTGTTTTGTATAGTGATTGATTTTTTAGATGCTAATTTTGTAAGATGGTTACTATCACGGAGTTATGGAGGCGCCTTCATAAAACATTACTTAGATATCAATCGTAGCTAAATTTTATAATCACGAAAATACGTCAATGTATGCAACATTACGTCAAAAATAAAAATCAACTACAATTAGTGTCAATAATTTGCCATACTTTTGACTGTGATATGAGCGTTGGCTCATATGTACGGCTACATGTTCAATGCCAAACGCCGTGTCTATTGGTATTTATGTGGTCTGTTTTTTAAATATTTTCACACCATATAATGGTAGAATATGGCGGTAACTTAATTAATTTTTAACAACTTGTAACACCCATATTCTTGCAAATAAATATTTTCTTTATTCTTCTTTCTTTCTATCTGTAGTTACTGTACTATATGACATACTAGCTGCACCTTGCGGCCCGCTGCATTATAAAAGTTTTTGGAAAAGCTTAGTAGACCGGGATCCCAGGAACAAACTTTTTTTTGATTACTAACAAGCTGAATTTCTGTGAACAGCTTCGTTTTGACGAGACAACCCTATTTTATATCTTCGAAAAATCTCGAATCGGGTAACTAATAAAGATAAGAAAAGTTTCTACTTTACGTGTAGGACAATGTTACCCTTGAATAACAATAATAATTAACAAACTGTTGTGAGAAAATTAGGTTGTTATTTAATTGATTAATATCAATTTAAACATCTTATACTCTTATTCCGAAACTTTAGAGTGGAGGATTCGCCAAAAAAGCCATCGAATGTGTAGGACAAAAGTTTCATCGTGTTTTTCGTAATATAATCAAGCGATTTAAGTCAAAAAATAATTATTGTTATTAATGAATATTTTTCCTTTACCGAATCAAAATTTTCAAAGCCCCATAACTTTATTATCTACCCAATTTGACAATTTTCGAAGATAGAAAAGATGGTTGTCCAATAAATTCAGCTTGTTAGTAATCAAAAAAAAGTTTGTTTCTGGGATCCCGGTCTATAGGGCCTTAAGCTTATTGATAACCCTATAAGTGATATTTATGAATCTAAACCAGAAGTTTCTTCTACAAATTTTGGCGATATTGTTCAAGGATAGCAACATTTCGTTTCCTAATAACGCAGTTGTGATCAAAGTAGAAGTAATTAATTACTTTTCATATGTTAATGTAATTCAAGAATAATATAAATAGATGTGCCATCATAACAAAAGCATCAGTTGGCAGGTTAAAGTCGAAGTGATCTTTCCACATTATATATTTAACACAGACCTCGATCATAATGAAATCGCTGGTGGTGTTTGTCGCGCTGGCTGTGGTAGCTATTGTTGCCGCTCAAGAATATGATGACGATGATGATGATGAAAGAAAAAAGAGATCAGTCGACTACGAGTTCGTTGTCCCCGACGCTCAATTAGGATACTCATCTTTTGTCGCTCCAGGAGCTGTATACTCACATTACACTCTGGAAAATTCTGCAGTGGTTTCTCCTGTACTCTCCTCTCCTGTGTACGTTGGAGGTGCTGCTGTGAGTCACCAGTCTCGCGTGGAGGTAAAATCTTCCCCAGCGGTGGTCACTGAACAAGTTGTACAGCCAGTAGTCCCCGCGCAAACTCTGGTCGAGTCTGTTCCTGCTGTGGTCGACGCTCGCTCTGTTCTATTCTCACCTTACTACGCGCATCATCCAGCTGTCGTAGGCGCGCATTCACCCACCTTCGTCACCGAAGATCTATTGTTCAAGAAAAAACGTGATGTGAAATCTGCATAAATGAAGAGACTGGCAGACGGGCGCCTCATGAACGATTCTCCGTTAAAGTGATAATCCATCGTGTAAATAATTTTAATAAAATTTTCCTTGTGTAAACAATCTGTAAAAATTGATGTAAATTACTGTTTCAGTACAAAATATCTATACATATAATAAAATCGAAGAAAACTCAAAACTGTACATTGAATATTTTTTTAAAAGAATACTTGGGGCGAGATCTACAATCGATATCGAAGCCTAAAATATAGTTTTTAGAATTTTTGTCTGTTTGTCTGTTTATCTGTTTGTCTGTTTGTCTGTATGTATGTCCGGGGTAAACTCAAAAAGTACTGAATGGATTAACTTCAAATTTTGCATGAATATTACTAATAGGTCGGGTCAACATGTAGGCTATATACTATCACGCTATCACCTACGGGGGAGGGGCTGTGCGGAGTAAACGAAGTCCGCGCGGACAAACGGGCCACAGCTAGTATTAAATAAAACAGCTTGATGTGTTTTTTATCTATACTAAATTTATTATTATCCATACTACAGTATTTATAGATATAGAGAGTATTTATTATCTATACTAAATTTATAAATAAAAGTCTGTTCATCTATCACGCTGATTCGATTTCGATGAAATTTAGCATGGAGATAGTTGAAGCTCCGTGGTGAAACATAATTATTTTCTTTCAAAAACCAACTAAGAGGCTGGAATAAGGTATGAACATATATATAAGAAACTATATTATCGCTAACCTTCATTAGGCAAGTTATGAGGTTACAGCGTCATTGAAATTCTGTGGTTCATACCAAATCAAAATTAAACTTTTAATATGGCTACACCAATAAAATTCAATATGAATATAATTAAATATTTTGCGAATAAATAAATTTAAATAAAATGAAAATTTACAGATAATGACACATGTCCAAGCGACTGATAAATTATTTGGTCCAATTATTTACGACGATAACAGTCGAGGCCGTTTGTGAATATTTGATAGCTGAAAATTAAATGCGCCCTGACTGTGACTCGTTCTGTGATGTAAAATTCCTGAATTGTTTTATATGTTCATCGATTATAGAACTATTTCAATGGTAGAGTTATTCATTATTACTAATTCATTATTACATGATTCTAAATTACTGGGCTTCTTTTCTTTAAGGCAATTAATCTTTTTTTCAAGATGTATGCAATCAGTTTTTTGTCAAAAAAGTATTTTTGGAGCTTGATTCACCTTGCATACCCCGCAAAGGAAATATTTTTTTTAATATCATGATATAGCAAACAAGCAGATGGGTCTCCTGATGGAAAGAGTCAACCCTCGCCTATAGACAACAAAGATGTTAATGGTGCTTTGCTATCTTGTGGCGAGGTCTAATGCCACATGCATAAGTTTACCAGCTACCTTACCCTCCAAACCGGAATACGACAGCGACAAGCATTGACGCTATTGCGGCAGGAATAGGTAAGGCGGTGGTACCAGACCCGGGCGTGACAATGCAGAACTCTACCACCTAGTAGCCACAATGTTAGTGACTCGCATAGCCTATCAGTCGCCTTTTACGACCTGCCTGGCAGGACGGCTGTTAGTCTATTCTTCAAAGGAGCCCGGAACCAACACGGGAAAATAGCGAGATGATATTTATTTTTAATTAAATAGGATTTTACCTAAGTAAAAGGAAGTAATGATTTTGGGTTACGCGAATGAGTCGTGAGTTACTGCTAGTGTATAGCAGTTACTACTCTACTAGTCTCATATCATCTTCGCTAGATTCTGTGCTTAATAGTATTCTAAAGTCTAACTTATAAAAACATACAAATAATATTTTAATAAAAGTATTTAAATAAATGTATATCGACTTCAAAAATATCTGTCAATTATCTATACCGATATCACAAAAACTACTTACTTTGATCAAACTTAGACTGTTCTCTAAGTTGAAATATGTTATCTGATTTGAATCAAAAAGGATCATTTCAATATAAGTTTCAGTTTCTTTCACTTACGAAATTTAGCACAAGTCCTTAGAAGCCTAAATAGATCATGTAACTCAAATATTTCAAATATTATTCAATTCCAACAACATCATATACTACAGATTTTTCCCCGTGTTGGTTCCGGGCTCCTTTGTAGAGTAAGCCAACTGCCGTTCTGCCAGGCAGGTCGTAAAACTCGACCGATTGGGTATGCTAGTCACTGTCATCGTGGCTACAGGTGGTAGAGTTCTGCATTGTCTCGCCCGGGTCTGGTACCACCACCTTACCACCTTCGCCACAAGATAGCAATGCACCATTAACATCTTTGGTGTCTATAGGCGATGGTTGACTCTTTCTATCAGGAGACCCATCAGCTTGTTTGCTATCTTATGATATAAAAAAACAGGTCGTACTGATGATCTCCTTTTTTAAGTCAGTTAAAAAAATTAAATGGATAAATTATTCCTCATAATTTTTATTAGTCACTAGCTGGTATCCGCGGATTCGCTAACTTAAAACGAATTCCTTATTTCTACATAATAATATATCAATAATTATAATAAGTAATAAATATTATTGCTCCGGTTCTCTCGCCGTTTGTACAGAGCGAAACAAATGTCAGTAGTCATTCCGGCTCATCATCATAAAGGTATCATCGCCACATTTTACTTAAATTCAAATATCACTGATTTCCTTTATCTTTTGATTTTTGTAGATACAGATGATACTATAAAAGGTGAGAAAACAGTTGATTTTAATTTGTTTGTATCAGCAATGGTTCCCCGTGATCGTCCCGGGCTCCAATGGCGGATTTACACATTTGCCGCCAGGTTATACAAAATTTGCAACCCCTGCCGACCTTTACAGTTAAGTTTTTAGACAGCAGCTGAAGGCAACAATAGTGGTACTCTCCAGGTAGAAAAAGACAACTCTCGCCTATAGGTGGATATCAAAAATGTTATGGTAATGTCACGCGCATACGAAAAAAATTAAAGACTAAAATCATGAAAGGAAAAACCTTTGAGTATTAAAATCTTCCCTAAGTTTAGTCATTAATATTTTCGTTGTGTCGAGCTTAGAACAAAAGTGTGAAAGAGGTACCAACACGTTTCTATACTAAATGCGTGTGCGTATGTGTGTGTGTCCGTGTGTGTGTGTGTGTGTCTGTGTGTGTAAACATCCCACAACTTTTGAACGGTTTGACCGATTGAAACGCGGATGATGGCATTCGATTTGATTTTGCTCAACTTAGACCTCCTGAAAATTTGAACCAATTCGGTCTAGGAGATTTTGATACTATTGAGCACGGAATCTAGCGAAGATGAGATGAGACAAGCGGAGTAGAGATTTGTTAAAATCCAAAAGTGCATGACTCATCGTCACTACATAGTATAAAACAAAGTCGTTTTCCGCTGTCTGTCCTTATGTATGCGTTATATCTTTAAAACTACGCAACGGATTTTGATGAAGTTTCTTGAAATAGATACAGCGATTCAAGAGGAAGGTTTATATGTATAATAACATCTATTATGTAGTAGAGAAAAACTGTTATAAATATATTTAGCAAAACATCGTTTGCCGGGTCAGCTAGTAATAGATAAACTCTAAACTATAAAATAATCTATAAAATAATCGGTAAGTAATACCGATTATTAAAATTATATTTTCACCTATGGAAATACAAACTATTTCGGGGTAGCATATTTTTTTTTTTTTCCCGACTAAGCAAAAGGAAGTACGTTTTTGTCTCACGCGAACAAAGTTGCAAGGACTACCTAGTATGATATAGGTATATTTGGTTGCTGATTGTAAAAGGTGTTAAGGAAAAAATTAAAGGAGCGAAATAGAAGCTTATTCTATGGTTATTATGAGTTTCTGTAGTACACCATAAATACGCAATTAAATAATATTGCATATTTTAGTAAGATTATAAAAACCATACATCATATCGACGCCTTAGTTCACAATTGCTCTAACTACAAAATTAGTGATTATAAGGACAGCGTTTTAAAGTTCTTTAAAGCTTAGACGTGAACAGTACGAAAACAAAGTATAATAATAAAAAATATGCATAAATTCACGAGACTAGTCCTTTGACTACATCATATATCAATATTATAATATACTAGCTTTGATACGATCTTTTTTATCTATATATTTATACAAATAAATAAAATTGGAGTGTCTGTTTGTAATATTAAAATAACCAGTTTTAACTAATGCATATGGGTGTGTACACGGTACATACACCAAAATAACACTTTTTACGATTTTTGTCTATCTGTCTGTCTGTTTGTTCCGGCTAATTTTATGGAACGGCTGGACCGATTTTGACGGGACTTTCACTGGTAGATAGCTGATGGAATAAGGAGTAACGTAGGCTACTTTAAAAAAAACAGTAGCAGTCGTGGGACTGCCGATAGAAGTGAAAACGGAACTATTAAGTTGAGAGTAATTAAAACTATATGCAAAACATAGCTATAGATATACTATTATCATTAGCATGTCGGTGACGCGAACCGAGGATTTTACCCTCTACCAAAACGCTCAACGCGCCTAAAGAAGTTTTCACTTCAAAAAAACTCCCACGTGGACGAAGTCGCGGGCACAACTAGTTTGATAATATATCTGTAGAATTATGATATTCGTAACATATTAAGTCACCACTCGTGGTAAGTACATGTCGAGATTTTAGCTTAGTTTACAATTTTGAGTGAAGTGTCGGTCTATCATATTAGGCATCGAAATTTATGAACAACTAGCTATGCCCGCGACTATGTACGCGTGTTGAAATCTATATTCTATATAAATATTATAAATGCGAAAGATTGGAAGTTTGGATAAATATGAGTAATAAATCTATATATATATATATAAAAATCAATCCCTATTTTCCTTGGTCACGACATCACGTCTGAATGGCTGGACCAATTTCGGTAGTTTTTTTTGTTGTGTTTGTAATTGTAAGGAGAAGGTTCTTATAAAAGAAAATATTAAGAAAATTACGCGGAAAATTAGAAAATTTAAGAATACTTAATCACCATATAAAGTTTAATGCCATTTTGGCTGCGTGGAAGGATAATCCCGTAGGGCGTAGACTTATATAAATTACGTGTCACGTTGTTTGTCCGCTATGGATTCCTAATATGAATGGCAAAACAACGCTTGCCGGGTCAGCTAGTAAATAAATAAATATTCACGGGACAAATAACACTTACTGAACTAACCCCTAAGTAAGCAAATTATTTGCTTGTGTTATGGGTGTTAGTCAACGATACTAATACAAAGAAATACATATATAAATACTTTTACATACATAATAAACTACCAAATCCAGAAATACAAACATTTATGCTCATCACACAAATGTTTGTCTCCGTTGGGGATCGACCTGAGCCCCGTCGATTGCGTAGTCAGGGTCGCTAACCACTCGACCAACAGGGCGGTCAAGTCAAGATGGACGGATGTTTGGTACTCTATCACGAAAAAACTACGAAACAAATTCGAATGAAATTTAGCACACAGGTAGATGATGATCTGGAAATGGAATAGCACATAGGCTTCTTTTTGTCCTGGAAAAATTAGGTGATCCCGCGGGATTCGCCAAAAACTTTTATAATACAGCGGGCTGCGCGCTGCAGCTAGTTAACTTATATTATATGAATTATTACATTATTAATAATCAGGGAATTTCAATATCGTATATCCATCTCCTACAAAACATATACCGCAATAACACCGCATCCGTTAAACTTCATAAACTTGGGCCACCATTTCCGATACAAAACGGTGTGAAACAGGGCGATCCGCTATCTCCAAAACTCGAAAAAAATTAGAAGAAGTCTTCAGACCTTTAGCGGCGAGCTGGGAAGGTAGGGGCATAGTTGTTGGCGAACATAGGTTAACAAGCCTTCGTTTTGCTGACGACATTGTCCTATTTTCTTCTTCAGCATCAGAACTTGGCTCTATGATTCATGATCTTAATAAGGCAAGCCTCGAGGTTGGACTGCGGATGAACATGTCTAAGACCAAGCTGATGACTAATAACTTAAGACGTAGCATAGAAGTCGAAGGAGTGGAGATTGAGTATGTTCATGAGTACATCTACTTGGGCTAATTAGTTTCTTTTCAGGCGAGACAAGATAAAGAAGTTACACGTCGCACCGAAAATTCCTGGAGGAGCTTTTGGTCCATGAAAGACCTTATGAAGGGCACCCTTCCGCTCAGCCTTAAGAAGAAACTCATGGACACATGCATTCTCCCGTCTTCACTTACGGCGCGCAGACTTGGTCTTTGACTGAACAGCAGAAGTCCACGCTCGGGGTTTGCCAGCGTGGTATGGAGCGCAGCATCCTTGGTGTTAAGCTAACTGACCGCATCAAGAATAGCACACTGCGCTCCAAAATACAGATCAAAGACGTGGAACTGGGCAGGCCACATCTGCCGCATGTCAGATGACCTATGGGCCAAACGCACCACCAAGTGGACCCCACATAAAGTAACACGACGGCGCGTCAGGCCCATACGAAGATGGCGGGACGAACTGGACTCACAGTGCCCCAACTGGACCGAAAAAGGGTTAAATCGTGAGGAATGGAAGAAGGGTAGGGAGGCCTTTGCCCTGCAGTGGGACAGACATGCCTAATAATAATTACATTAATACCTATTTTACTTTCGAAAGTTTGGATGTTTGGATAGATGGATGTTTGTTACTCAATCACGCAAAAACTTCTAAACGGATTTGAATGAAATTTAGCACACAGGTAGATGACGACCTGGAATAGCACATTCGTCATTTTTATCCCGGACAATTAGGTGATCCCGCGGGATTCGCCAAAAACTTTTATAATGCAGCGGTCTATACGCAGCAGCTAGTACCAATTATAAATGCGAAAGTTTGAATGTTGGAGGGTTGTATGTTTGTTACTCAATCACGCAAAAACTACTGAACGGATATGAATGAAATTTGGCACACAGGTAGATCGTGACCTGGAATAGCACATAGGCTACTTTCTATACCGGAAAAATTAGGTGATCCCGCTAGATTCACCAAAACTTTTATAACGCAGCGGGCTGCATGCTGCAGCTAGTTTCTAAAATAAATGTCCCGGGATTTTATCCGCATAGTTCCCGTTCCCGTAGGATTTCCGGAATAAAAACTATCCTTGTAGTTTATATCTTTGTAGTTTGTACCAATTTCATCCAAATCGGTTCAGAGGTTTAAGCGTCAAGAAGAGACAGACAAACAGAGTTTCGCATTTATAATATTAGAATGGATACGTCGATGTCTTTACTCTTTATGTTTGTATTGTTAATTTTATATATGTCTGAGTTCTGACTAGTCTTGGGTTATGACCTCTGTATGTGGTTATAGCAGGTCGAACAAGATAATTTTATTTTTCCCGTGTTGGTCCCGGGCTCCTTTGAAGAATAGGCCAACTGCCGTTCTGCCAGGCATGTCGTAAAAGGCGACCGATTGGCTTTACGAGTCACTAACATCGTGGCTACTAGGTGGTAAAGTTCTGCACTGTCTCGCCCGGGTCTGGTACCACTGCCTTACCTATTCCTGCCGTAAAAGCGTCAGTGCTTGTCACTGTCGTGTTCCGGTTTGGAGGGGAAGGTTGCCGGTAAACTTATGCATGTGGCATTCGACCTCGCCACAAGATAACAACGCACCATTAACATCTTTGGTGTCTATAGGCGATGGTTGACTCTTTCCATCAGGAGATCCATTTGCTTGTTTACTATCTTATGATATAAAATAAATCCTGTTAATGTTACGCAATGATACCAGATGTCATTATTTATTTATTTTAATTTTATTGTTAACAAAAAAGTATCTTCACGCCCATATCCCCGAAGACCGAGGTACAAAAATTATACCCACACGATTAAATTAAGATACTTAGTCCTAATATGTGATAGGTGGCGTGCCTATCGCTAACCGGGCAACGTTATTTTTATCAGAAAATTTAAAAAACACATTTTGAATTGCCCAACCAAGGAATCCAGGACCTCATGCGGTCAACACCGATACCGAACCACTAGACCGAACCATAGAGGCGCCAAAATATACATTTTCGGACAAAAGGCGAACTTATACGTGTTGGCACTAGCCGCCAGTGTAATTTAACATGTATTAATTATTTATAATCTGAATTTCGGAAACAGCTCTACTGATTTTCATGATATTTGGTATGCAGGGGGTTTCGGGGGCGATAAATCGATCTAGCCAGGTCTTATTTTTAGAAAACGTCGTTTTTATCAAAAACGAAATACCGAGTAATGTTCAGCCAGGTACTATTTATAGTATGAATCAATAAAAGATCTCTTATTAGTCTGAATTATTGTGATGGACAACTTCGGAACCCTACACTGCGCGTGGCCCGACACACGCTTTATTTTTTTTTAAATTATTTGCTTACTTACTGAATATCATCATCTCATAACTAATAAACGGCTTGGCCTTATAACTAATGAAAGGTTTGACCAATCGAAATACGGTTAATGGTACTCGATTGAGTTCCACTTAACTAAAACTTCTTGAAAGTTTGCACCGATTTGGCCCTAGAGATTTAAAGAAATTTCGAAAAATTTTAAAATAACTTCCAGATTATTGTACAAATTGAGTAAAAAATGTAATCAGTTCTATTCCTTAAAAAACTGCATCCAATGCCGTTAACTGCATCTAAATCGGTTTATCTGTTTAGCAGTTATCGTTGACTAAAATTGAAAAAAAAAATGTTTTTTCGACATAACTTCAAAATTTTTCAACCCATCATAAAATTATAATCTTCAATATTTTTAGTACTAGTAATAGTAACATTTTTGTTATTGTAATCGATTTTTTTTATAAAGTTACAGCTTTTTAAATATTAAAATTACATTGTTCACAGCAAACTTACTCGTAACTCATATTTTTAAAATGTAGTTAGCTCTTCGAATTCAGCCGATTTGTGGTAGATGTTTGACGCAGTTTTTTTAAAAATACCGCAAATCGGACTAAAATCAGTTTTTATTATAGAATTTATTATAGACGAAAGTTTTTGAAAAGTGTTTTTTGACACTTCCTATCAATTTTGTAGCTAATAAAAACAAGTCAGAGCTCAAAAATTCGTTGAACGCTATTCAAAACATCAACATTAATCATCATTTTGAAAATATATCTATATCTTTTCAAAAATTAAAATACTGTCATTTCGTCTTAAGGTATAGCTTTCGCATCTTTATGGCTAAGATATTTCAATTTAGCGGAAAGTTTCAGGAATGGCCAGCAGGGTCAAACGACTTATAGATTTCTTATATTAGATTGACACAACTGTTTTCCATTTTGGCAAATAGTTTGAGTTGAGTTTGTTATTTAGATTAAATACAATGCTGTTTTAGTTACATAATAACTAGTGTATATTGCAAATTACGTAATGGATAAAAACTATCGAACAAAGAGTCGCCGTTAGAATTATATGTTCTGAGTCCCTAAAAATGTTATAGAAGACTTACGGTAAAATGAATTTATAAAAACACGTATTTACGAGTGGTATAAAGCATTTAAAAGCGTTTGAGTTGTGATGAGAGATTTCCATCGCTTTGTTAGGCCAACAACGCCTTTAACTGAAGGTAATATCGCAAAAGTGAAGGAAATATTGACTGACATTTCTCAATAATATATAAAACAGATAGATGCTAAATTTTCAGTGTCTCACGAGTTGATCCGTACCGTTGATCCGTAGCTTGTTTCAGAAGACCTTAATTTTTCAAAAAACTCTAACTCATAAGAATCGCTGAAGATATACGAGTCAATTCCGATCCAACGTTCATGAAATGTTTTGGATATCACTGATTAGACGTACCGAATGCTGGTTAAAATATTTTCACCTATTATGGAATATAACCTTATATATAAAGAAAATGTCTGACAGACATATCAACGCCCAGTCTAAACCTTTGGACTAAGAAGGCGGAAATTTTCCCGTGAATATTTTTATTTTATTTCTCGAAACTCATCTCCTAAATGGTGACTAGGTTGTGAAAATCTATACATATAATAAAAGAGTAGAAAAGTGATTTCTGCACATAAGAGCTTTTTGGAAAATAATAATTGAGTCGGTTATTATAGTCAACGATACTAATACATAGAAATACATGTATAAATACCTGAATATATTTAATAAATACCGAAACTCAGAAATACAAACATTTATGCTCATCACACAAATGCTTGTCCCTGTCAGGGATCGAACTCGAGCCCTGTCGGTTGGGTAGTCAGTCAGGGTCGCTAACCACTCGACCAACGGGGCGGTCAATATACACTTTTATTTTATTTGGCGTGTTTGAAAGCATCGTCAGGGCTCGTAGCAAAACTTAGAAAGACTCTTTTTGTACTAAGTTGACAAATAGTGTCTATTTTAATGTTTAATTTATTTATCAATTTGGTACAATTTAATATTGTACATACCAAGTTTAGCTACAAACCCTGATGATGCTTTCGAACACGCCTAATAAAATAAATTACCTACATAAAAGTAACAAAATGAATTAATAAAATACCGATTTAATCTGTTAAATTCATTTATTGATCAGTCGGTTAATTATGCGGATGTCACTGAATTGTATATAAATTACATTAAATTTGTTATTAGAAGCCAGTTACATATTTCTACTGTTTTAATTGGTTGAAACTATTCCGAAATTATTCTTCTTAAATGCAGTTTTTCGTCTTCAACGTGATTCAATAGAGTTGGTTTCAAGCTTCCTCTTAATCAATAGGTGTTCAGTGACCAAGGCAGGTAAATGTCGTAGGCGTACATTTAGAGTTAATACATCCAATGATGAGAAAACATACATAAAGAAGAGAAAATATATAGATAAGTAGACATTATTCTTTGTCTGCCTTGACCTCACGCTTCTTCTTGAACAATAGGTCTTCAGTGGCTAAGGCAGGTGAATGTACACCGTAGAAAGATGGGTTATGCGTGTAGTATGGAGAGAGTAAAACAGAGCGAGTGTCGTATAAAGGCTGGCCGTAAGAAGCGCTTCCGAAGTATACAGGAGAAACCACTCCAGACTTCACGTAAGTGTGTGGGGTGTATACAGCTCCTGGAGTGACAAGAGATGAGTATGTGCTGGGTACGGCATAGCCGTAACTGACTGACCTCTTTTTCCTGTACGATCCTCCATATCCACTGTCATATGTTACATCGCCATAACCACCACCGTACATTCCAGAGTCTGAGCCGTAACCGCCCTCATATCCATTAAGGTAGCCATTGTAACCACCGTATCCTTCAAGTCCGTAGCCTCCATAACCGCCTGAATATTCGCCAAATGCAGATGGATGTGCAACAGCTATCGCGATTAGCACAGAAAGTACCACAAACGATTTCATTGTGATCGAAGACTGTTTCGTATTTAATGTGGAAAATATCACTTCGGCCCGTACTAACAGACTGATGATCCTGCCTCGATAACCTATCTTTTTATACTTTTTTAGTATAACATTAACATTTTAATAATTACTAGTTTGACCCCATCTGGGCCATTACATAATGAAATGATGTCCTTGAATTGTATATATTGGAGTAGCTAACATCCTCCATAAAAAAGCTGTGCCTACTTTCAAGAGTCGAACTTTGAAATTAATTTAAATTTTAAGGAATAAAAATTATTTCAACTTGCCTTGTTTTCTTAATTTCTATCGTATCGTCTGTTTGTATTCATGTCATCATAAAATTGTAAATTCCGTTAGATTCTAATCTAACGTAGTAATATTGTGTAATCTGACCTAACCAAATTATCAACTCCCTAGGTACATTATAAAGTAAAGGTTCTTACAACTTTATGTTACCATATATAAAAAGAAAGTCCTGACAGACAGACATATCAATGCCCAGTCTAAATCCTTGGAACAAGAAGTCTGAAAAATTTGATTGGTTGTTCTTACGATGTAAATAAAGAATACAAAATGATTCCTCGAAATTCACCTCCCAAGATGGTGAAATAGGGGGTGAAAGTTTGTATGAAACTCTGCCATTTTTAACTTGAAATGAATTAGACGTAGTTCATTAACATAAATTAGTCTGTATATCAATACTTGGGGCGTGATTTACAATCGATATCGAAGCCAAAAATATAGTTTTTAGAATTTTTGTCTGTGTATCTGTTTGTCTGTATGTCCGGGGTAAACTCAAAAAGTACTGCATGGGTTTACTTCAAATTTTGCGTGAATATTACTAACAGGTCAGGTCAACATATAGGCTAATATCACGCTATGCCCTACGGGGGAGGAGCTGTGCGGAGTAAACGAAGTCCGCGCGGACGAAGTCGCAGGCAACAGCTAGTATAAATATTAATAGGTTTTTAATTATGTTTTGAATTTCATCCTTGAAATTGTTAAAAAGAGGCGTTAAAATTTGTATTTTTATACAAATAAATTGTGTATTGTATAAATTACTTAAATTTAGTATTCGTTCTTTTTAATACAATTAAAGAAATACATATTTCATAATTGTTTGAATTTCGTCTCTTAAAGAGACAAAAAGAAATGATAAAGTATGTATGAAAAATAAACTGTTTATTATCAAATTCTCTTGAAATTATTATTAAAACTTTATTTGAAATAATATGTATTTTAGCACCAATTCCGTGCTTGGGAAAACCTAATTTAGGTTTAGATTTTAGGAAATGAACTGAGACATTGCGTCTGGAATCGATCAAAAACCAAAGAAAAACTTCACCACGTTTAATCAGTTGACAATAGCTCTCTTGGCAGAGCGTGCCGGCCAGAGGCGAGGTCGCAGGTTCAAATCCTGTCCTGTCGAGGTGTTTTTTATTTATAATACTCCGTATGTAAGTCTGTAAGCTAGAGAGCAGGCAGATGCTTCAATTTAACGGGTCTAATGGGAGCATATTTATCGTACAGGTTAATAAGAACATTATTGAACCGACTTATTTTGGCATCCACCGTATCTTCAGCAGCCACAGAAGACCAATCGGAATTACAAGCGTCGTTGCGCAGACTCGATGTCCATTCCACCAAAATTGCGGTGGAAAAGAACTTGCGGCTTCAACTTAGAAGGTCGAAGTTTGGCAGAAAGGTAAATCAAATCATGATTTGAAAAGGGTGTTGATCCGCACTGACCGTAATTGGCAACAAGATCTGGTGACGATACAATAATGAGGTCTAAAAGAGAGGGTATACAATTAGGTGCACAGTGGGTAGCTTTGAGGAGTAACAAGTGTAGGTTATGTCCTTCTATTACGGATAGAAGTTTATGGGTTCTACATCCCTCTTTAGGATACATGTATTAAGATCCCCCATTAATATGACGTGATAATAAGTGGGAAGGTTCGTAAAGATAAACTCATCGAAAGTATCAAAATAGTTTTCTAGTTTGATACTTTCGATCTCTGTTTGTATAGTTTAGCAATAAAATAGCGATAAAATAGAAATAACAAAATTTTAACACACAATTGACACCCCCAATTCGAATCTGTTTTGTAGTAGCTATCCAACTTCAAATATTTTCGTTTTCGTCTTACCCTGACTTAAAATTGTGCTATTAAGTAATCTCCCTAACACTCCATTTACTCTGTTCCCTGCATACACTATTCTTTCAACATCATCGCCATCGGTGTACTTTCCATCCCCGCTAAAAGCACATACAAGATAAACAAATTCGTCCACTTGTTCCAGCACTACATCATTTCTAATACTAGGCCGATTACAGCAAGAGTCCCACAGAGCTCAGTCCTCAAGTATTATTCTCCCTTTTACACGAGCTGACTCTAATAAACTGCCCGAGCTGCACGTCGAGCTAGCAATATAAGCATATGACACCACACTTTTTTTTAAATATACCACCACCACCTAACGATTTAAAGTAGCAGCCACCGCCCTAGGCGTTTATTTTCGAAATGACTTATCGAAATAAACCTGGCAAAAAAGTACAGTTGTGTACTTTTATCATGGTCTTTAATCGCGACACCAAAGACGAGGAATTCGTAAGCTAAGTATCATAATAACTGACCGAAAGCGTCATTTCATGGGAAATTTAATACAAGTACTACGGGTTAATGTTGGACAATAGAATGTCTTTTGCTGCACATACTCGACTCGATTGATGTTTTGTAACTTGAATTAGGCGGGCCTGAGTGGTTGGTTAAACCTGCACACTTCAGTGAAGTCTTGTTTTCATCAGAGGTGCTGCTTTCGACTAGCCTTTATCTGACCCTTGCTACTTTTTAGTCTCTTCTTACTACGCGTACAATCCAGCTTTTGTAGCCCTAATTTTCCCGCCTTAGTCATTAAAGACCTACTGATCAAGAAAAAGCGTAACCTTAGGTCTTTACTTTAGGTAACTTTGCAGACAAAACTGGTGTCTACTTAGGATATATTATGACTTTTTCTCAAAATGTACGTCTACCATATTCACTCGCCTTAGTCATTGAAGACCTGTTTTAAAAAAGAAGCATGGAATCAAGTCTAAAGAAATATTTTTAAGACGAAGCTGCAATTAAGAAATGACCTTGGAATAGCTTCAATCCATTTTATTTCCCTTGGAAACTGGCTTCTCATAATATTTTTTAAATAATTTATTAAATAATTTAGTAACACCTGCTCAAG
The DNA here is from genome assembly GCA_036924255.1 of Apodemia mormo. NCBI lineage: Eukaryota > Metazoa > Arthropoda > Insecta > Lepidoptera > Riodinidae > Apodemia > Apodemia mormo. The sequence continues at coordinate 20,043,095 of JAUPFN010000015.1, read as the reverse complement.
TAACCGGTTCATCATTAAATAAATTGATCCGATTACAGTGGCATTTTATTGATTTACTTTATATTTTCCTTAATATAAACCTTATCTGTTCAGATCATGATTTTAAGTATTTTTTATATCATTGACTGTTCCTTCTGATAAAATGAGGTAATCATCACCTATAGATAACGTAGATGTTAATGTTACGTTGCTACCCAAATGGGGGATAGGAAAGCCACATGCATAAGTTTACAGTAAACTTACCCAAGGACGGATCCAGTCTTTTAATCATCCTGCCTAGATGACCCCATGACCCAACTCTGGACCCGCCCTTGAACTTACCCTCCAAACTAGAACACGAAAGTAAGAAGCATTGACGGTAGGAATTGGTGGAAAAGGTGGTACTAAATAAGTAGTAGTGGTAGTGGTGGTTTAAGTGTAAGTATATTATATTAGTATGTTTTATTCATAGTAGTATTTTTGTATTATTACTTATATAATTATTTAAATATGTATTATTATTTAAATTTTATATATCTATATTTTCTTTGTACCTACACACTACTCTTTCTGTTAGCCCAAAGGTTTACTGGGAGAGAATGCAACTAGCATTAAGTCCGCCTTTTGTACAATTTTACCTATGTAAGTGTACAATAAAGTATAAATAAATAAATAAATCTTAATGAGAAGTTGTAGAATTGTACTACCTACTAGTAGTCACGACACGGACGGTTTGGACATTCGTTGATCTTTTGGGTATGCTCTATTGAACCCTTTGTAGTCATTTTACTCGTCTCGTCTTGTTTTTTAATCAACATATCAAAACTCCTTTTTTTGGATGTTGGTTGGTTGGGAACTCAATTAGAAAGAAGTTTAAAAGAATTTTTTATTCAATTTTTTCTTGTTTTATTTTTATATCATAAGATGGCAAACAAGCAGATGAGTATCCTGATGGAAAGAGTCAACCGTCGCCTATAGACACCAAAGATGTTAATGGTACGTTGCTAACTTGTGGCGATGTCTAATGCCACATGCATAAGTTTACCAGCTACCTACCCTTCAAACCGGAACACGAAAGCGACAAACACTGACGCTATTGCGGCAGGAATAGGTAAAGTTGTGGTACCAGACCAGGGCGAGACAATGCAGAACTCTACCACCTAGTAGCCACGATGGTAGTGATTCGCATAGTCAACCGGTCGCTTTTTATGACTAGGCTGGGAGAACGGCATTTGTCCTATTCTTCAAAGGAGCCCGGGACCAACATGGGGTAAAATCTTGTATTATAGGATAGCAAATATAGCCTGAAGGAAAGACACACATCGCTTTCCTATCTACTAAAAATGTTAATGTTGCAATGCTTTAGGTATATAGCGGGATGGTAATGCCATATACATATGTTTACTGGCTACCATACCCACCATGCCGCACACAAGGAGCATTGACCCTATTACGGCAGGAATAAGTATGGCGATAGCACTGATCACAAGTGATACGTAGCAGATCTTTAGCATCTAATAGTTATGGTGGTAATGACATATAATGGTAATGACAAACGCACAACTGTGCGTCGCACTACTCTGTTGTGGAATCAATTAACGGCAGCGGTGTTTCCAAACGGATACGACTTGAGGGCCTTCAAGAAAAGAGTTTACTCATTCTTAAAAGGCCGGCAACAAAAATGCAAGACCTCTGGTATTGCGGAAGTCCATGAGTGGCGGTGATCACTTACCATCAGGCAACAGCCCCCTCCTGCTCGTTTGCTCTCTTCTATAAAAAAAAATTCGTCGTCCTATTACCAACCGCCTAAGATTGGTAATAGGCCGCACCAATACCGCAACCAACCGCATAAGATTAATAGTTGGCGATTTGCTGTTTGACATTTGACAAATTATCATAATATATTTTGCGTAATTTAAGAATGTACATATATTTACACATTTCTACATATTATTTACATTAATTTTATCAGATTGAATTTTTTTTTAAATTAATTATACTTGTATTTAGATATTATTCAAAT